>OY730195.1:109461443-109826443 GCA_963422505.1 Pseudognaphalium luteoalbum
CATCCCTACTTATAATTATCTACATCATCAACAATCACAATAATAAACTACTCGCAATTCATGGCAACAAATAAATCACATACCAAGTAATAATACATATTTAAAATATGGAATAAAACAAGTATGATAAAGGTTTAGATATCACCCGGAAATAAATGTGTAGCAGCGTATTATTATGATTGACAACTCTTTCACACGTATAAAGGTTTATCTCCGAATCCCTATCGTTCTTTCTAGCTCCTATATTAATCCGTAGATTAATTACAATAATTCTAGAATGAGAAAAACTATAAAATACAAGAGAATTGAGATTTGTGAGGGGTATATATGAGAGTGAAAGAGTGTGTGTTGAAATGAATCATGGAGCCTCCTATTTATAGGAGAAAATGGGTGCATCTTAGCAACTAGGGGCGCATGTTAGCAAAATGTGGAAAAGTTGCTAGCATATGTACCCTAAAGCGCGTAAAAGTCTAACACGTGTACCCTGAAGTTGCAGAATACGAGCTTTTTGTGAAGAAAAGTAGCTAAAAGAGTGAAGATAGACATGAGAGGATTGGATTGAAGTGTATATGAAGCTCGAATCGGAAAAAGAATGAAAGATGAGCTGAAATTGAAGAAAAGTGTAAAAGTTGAGTATTCTGACAGCCGTTAGTATTTTGGCCAAAACTCCCTCATACGAACTCCGATTGAGGTGATTCAACTTGGAGAATTTAACTAAGAGAGAGGGATACAACTTTCATTTTGACCACTTGGACTAGTTTTGCATCCATCCGACGGATGGATTCATCCATCCTGCGGATGGATTGAAAAAGTGGGCTGACAGAGTACACGGGCTGAATTTTATGGGCTTTTACTTCCATACGCCGGATGGAATAATCCATCCGCAGTATGGATCACTTTTTCAGCTATTTAAGTCCGTTTTTAGGGTTTTCAAAGGAGAACTTCATATTACAAACCCTAATTCGACCAGAGACGACCAGAGGGGTTTTTTCTCCCATTCTGGGAGCAAAACGATGGCGATTCGGAGGCGTAAAAAGCTAGGATCGATTCCTATCGATTCTACGTCATTCGGTTCACGATTTGGTTTGCGTATCATCTTCCGATTTCAGTTCTAAACATGTCTATGTGTTTTGTTTTGGGATATGAATATGATTTTGTATAATTGAATCATGGATTAGACTTATTGTTAATGGTTTATTTTAATAACCTTTGATTATGAATGCTTGAAAGTTATAATTGTGTTTTGAATCAATTGTCTAATTGAATATTGTTATGTTATCCGTGAATCCTTATTTATTAGTGATTGTTAGTCATTATTTCTTAACATGGTTGATAATATTAATGAGATTGAGTTCCTTTAATATTATTGATTATTTATGGTTATTAATTTTTGACAATTGCTAAATATATTGAGTTTGATAGGTTAAGAAAATAAGAACTAGACAATATAAAATGAATAAGACAATAAGAAATTATTGGGTATTGTTGAGTCATACCATTAGGGTTAATCATAACAAGTCGTGAATACTTAATGCACAATCTAGGGAAAAGCACGCAATAGAGCAACATTCTTACGACGTCAGATCGATGTTTAATGTGGAACCCTATATTATAGATATTAGTTGGACTCGGAACGTTGACTAATATACATTTAACTTGGACTCTTTGATTAGTATCTAAGTTCATATAAAAGAAATCACAATCAGACAATCAAAACACATGATCCGGATAATATGAATCTGAGGTGAAGACTCTAAGCAATTACATGTCTATCTTTGATTGTTTATCTGTTCCTCTTATCTTGTTTTATGTTGTTTGGTTTAGTTATTTAGTTCATCTTGAACGTTCGTACGGAACTAAAACGTAACCCATATTTTATTGCTTTATCAATAATTCTAATTCAACTTAATAACATCATTCTTGTGTTCCTGTGTTCGACCTGGACTTACCATAGCTATACTATTTCGATCGGGTATTCTTGCCTGGTTGTGTGATAATAGTGATTGGTATATCCTGTACTTTATAAATAATAAAACTTGACGCTTTCACACTCATCAAGTAAAAAAAATGGTGTATGAATAAGATACTTATTTTGGCCATAATGTACTATATTATGAATGTTTGATAGATTTCTAATTGTATAAAGAAACAATTATATCTTGTATTCAGATTTGAGAGCAAGGTGACTTACTGGACTGTTCCTTCCATCTCATTTCAGCTGGGTGGGCAATCGAGACAGATGTCATTAGTGGAGTTTGCTATAGGGTTTGGGTTGTATGAACCCAATGAGATTCATAACCCAAATTTTCTGAGGCATTTGTCAGCGGGTGCAGTAAAGAAGCTTACTTCTTTAGAGATAGAGCAGGAATGGCAGAGCATTGCTCAGGGTCCCCGTATGGTACTAGGTCTCCGTCTTATCGAGCTATTAGAGATCCCCATCACCGTTTGATTCACCGTTTGTTGACTTTCACTATTGTGGCCCGTCGGGAGGGACCTGAAAAGGTTTCCAAGCCCGATTTGTTCTATTAGAGTGCGATTGTGAGGCAGCGGTTGGTGAATGTGCCATGGAGACTAGCTAAATGGATGTCTAAGAGAGCTACTGGTACGAGAGAAACGAGTAGTCTGTGTGGGGCCAGTTTATGACCAGGTTAGCTAGGCATTTTGGGTTAGAGACTCAGGATGAGCTTGGGACATGTACTACTGTTCAGCCTGGGATGGGTTGGCTGACGGCATGACGACTTGAGGGCTTTGATATTATTGAGCCATGTATTCTTACTGGTGGTGATGCGGAGATGTATTGTTGGGTTGCTACCACTCCGAGGGGGCAAGTTTTGCAGCCCAAACATGTTAGAATTCCTGGGGGCAGAGGAGATGCTAGTAGTAGTGATGCAGGCAGAGGCTCGGCTCATGGCCATAACAAAGGGTATGCTGCATAGTTTGATCATCTATCGCAGCAGTTATCTCAGATGGACCTCCGTCACACTCAGCGGTTTGATCAGCTGGAGCTTATGGAGAGGTGACATTATCATCAGACCAGTGCTCATCTGGACTATCAGGATAGCCTCTTTTCTTAGTTGTTTGATTTTAGCCATTTGCCATACCATCCATTTGATTACCAGATGCCGCAGGAGTTCATGCCACCACCAGCATCACATCAGCCAGGACCATCACACTCCTACAGGAGCCAGGAGGAGGACGACAGTGATTAGGATGATGTTCATCCTATTTGGTTTATGATTTCAGACATTATCTTTGTTATTATTATTATAACTGTTTTTATTTGTAGGATTTTAAGTATGTTTGGATTGGTAGTTTTAGGTTTGGTTTGTTTTTATTTTAGTAGGATGCTTAATTTGGTATTATTTGATTGTGTTTGTTGGTTGATTTCCCAGAATTTTGTTTTGCGCGCGTGAGATGCTGGCAGTAAGTTCAGCGATATTCACTCAAGGTTTTATGAGCGCATCTGATCGGTTTAATTTTGCTAATTAAATCGCACATTATTCTAGGGGAGTTTTCTGTTCTAAATTCTTTTTATCCCATCTTTGATAGTTTATTTTCAGTACAATGAGGGCATTGTACACTTTAAAGTGGGGGATGAGAGAGAAAACCTTTAGTTTATGTTTTCCACTTAATTGTTTTCAAGTGTTGAGTAGATGTCATAATTTAATTGATTTTAATATATAACTACGAGGTTATAAGTTGCTTAATTTTCAACACAAATTTTTAAATTTAATTTTTTGTATTTCTAAGGTTATATTATTTTGTAACTATGTAGGTTTAATTTAAAATTCTCCACACTTTAATAAAGGTTAATTTGTTGATAAATGTTATTTAGTTTCATTATATGATGTATTGATAGGCAATCTTTATGAAGGTTTTTGAGCTTTTAAATTTAAAGTAAAAGGAATAGATGTTACCTTTAGAAGAACTTTAGTTATATATGACGTTTGTTTTAATTTTCATATTAATAGCATGCGATATGCCATATTTTTGGAATTCAATAAATATCATTTGAGGATATACTGGGTGTTGTTTCCTCAGTTGTACGTAAGTACAGACCTGGTCTCCATCAGCACATCTAATGAAAAAGAGCAAAAAGAGTTTGATGAACTCAAGAATTTAAAATGTAGTCAAATTAAGTCGCTTTGTTGTACGTCGGTACAGACCTGTCACCAATGATTTGACTAAAACATTATTGCTAAACCAAAATAAAGTTATGTCGCTCTGTTGTGTTGAGGCACAGACCTGTCACCTATGTCTTTTGTGAAGAAAATCGAGCTTTTTGTGAAGAAAAGTAGCTAAAAGAGTGAAGATAGACATGAGAGGATTGGATTGAAGTGTATATGAAGCTCGAATCGGAAAAAGAATGAAAAATGAGCTGAAATTGAAGAAAAGTGTAAAAGTTGAGTTTTCTGACAGCTGTTAGTATTTTGGCCATAACTCCCTCATACGAACTCCGATTGAGGTGATTTAACTTGGAGAATTTGACTAACAGAGAGGGCCACAACTTTTATTTTGACCACTTGAACTAGTTTTGCATCCATCCGACGGATGGATTCATCCATCCGGTGGATGGATTGAAAAAGTGGGCTGACAGAGTACGCGGGCTGAATTTTGAGGGTTTTTACATCCATACGCCGTATCGATCACTTTTTTAGCTATTTAAGTCCGTTTTTAGGGTTTTCAAAGGAGAACTTCATATTACAAACCCTAATTCGACCAGAGACGACCAGAGGGGGTTTTTCCCCCATTTTGGGAGCAAAACGATGGCGATTCGGAGGCGTAAAAAGCTAGGATCGATTCCTATCGATCCTACGTCATTCGGTTCACGATTCGGTTTGTGTATCATCTTTCGATTTCAATTCTAAACATGTCTATGTGTTTTGTTTTGGGATATGAATCTGATTTTGTATAATTGAATCATGGATTAGACTTATTGTTAATTGTTTATTTTAATAACCTTTGATTATGAATGTTTGAAAGTTATAATTGTGTTTTATATCAATTCTGATTGAAGATTGTTACGTTGTCCGTAGAACCTTGTTTATTGGTGATAATTAATTGCTGCTTAACGTGGTCAATAGTGTCATTGAGATTGAGTTCCTTTGACGTTATTGATTATTGATGATTATGAATCTAGGTTTATGATCATTGCTAATTAGATTGAGTTTGATAGGTTAAGAGCATAGTAATTAATCAATCTAAAATGAATGAGCTAATAAGTAATTATTAGAAGGTATTATTGAGTCATACCACAAGGATTAATCGTAACAAGTCGTGAATACTTAATGCACAATCTAGGGAAAAGCACGCAATAGAGCAACATTCTTGCGACGTCGGATCGATGTTTAATGTGGAACCCTAGATTGTAGATATTAGTTAGACTCGGAACGTTGGATAATATACATTTAACTTGGACTCTTTGATTAGTATCTAAGTTAATATAAAAGAGAATCACAATCAGACAATCAATACACATGAACCGGATAATGTGAATCTGAGGTGAAGACTCTAAGCAATTTCATGTCTATCTCTGATTGTTTATCTGTTCCTCTTATCTTGTTTTATGTTGTTTGGTTTAGTTATTTAGTTCATCTTGAACGTTTGTACGGAACTAAAACGTACCCCCTAATTTACTGTTTTATCAATAATTCCAATTTAATTGAATAACATCATTCCTGTGTTCCTTGTGTTCGACCTGGACTTACCATAGCTATACTATTCCAATCGGGTATTCTTGCATGGTTGTGTAATAGTATTAATAAGGTATCTTCAGTTATAAATAATAAGACAAGACGCTTTCACACACATCATTAAGTTATATGTTATAACTCAATTATTAAGTATTTGATGAAATACTTCAAGTAAAATAGTCGTATTTTAAATTTATATTTAAACGCGTATTAAATTATTTAAACGTTTAAACGGCCCGAGAAATGAACACTACACGAAAAGCGAACACAAATGAACAAAAATAGGTGAAGTCTACATCCGTGGACCCCACCGAATCAGCTCAAAATGGGGGGAAAACCCCTCCCCACCCTCATTTCCATCTTTCCCTGTCTCTCTCTTTCTTCCTTTTTTCTCTCAAACACCCACCACACCACCACCAAAACAACCACCAAATACTACCACCAAACGGCATTGGATCGTCACACTCGTTTAGAAGAAATCGTTCCCCTCGTCGAGATCTACATTCCTATCTTTTCGGATTCTCCCCGTGTTAAGTTTGTAAGTTCCCGATAAATCTCGAAACACTCCGATTTCCATTATTTTCACTTGTTCGTTGTTTGTAATAGCTTGAAATATCCATCTAAGGGTTTGGTAAAAGAATCGGACCAAACAGAAACTGGAAAACACGTTTTTGGCTCAAAATCCGGCCAAGAGCCCGTTATGTCGTAGTGGCTTCAGGCCACCTACGACACAAGCTCTTATGTCACCAAATCATGTCCTATGTCGCATATAGCGACACAAGCCTCTATGTCGCACCACATCACGGATGTCGATATAGCGACACAAATGTGTATGTCGCAATACTTTCGGATGTCGCATGTAGCGACAGAAAACACTATGCCGCAGAACTCATTCCCGTCGCACATAACGACATAATACCTTATGTCGCATTAAATTGTGGATGTCGCACATAGCGACACAAAGACCTATGTCGCAGTCCTGCCCTGCGACACATTAGCCTATGTCGCACTTGGTGTCTGTTGGGCCCGTAACCGGTCGTTGTGATTTCTGATGGTGATGCGGGCGCAGCAGGGGTTTTAAATTTATATTTAGCGGGACTTAAATTATATGTACTACCTACTCTTGTTAGTAAGCGGTAAGTATAACCTAAGATCGTTCTATGAATCCAAATGTGTGGGCAATTAAAGTTGGCACTTTTGGTAGGGAAGTATCTAGGATGGGATAAAGTAGGTAGGTTTGGGGTTTTAAACTAAAGACAAGTAATTAAAATGCAGGAAATTAAAGTACAGGAAAGCAGATAAGGATAAATATGTGATTGTTGAGATTTTGATAATTAATATTTCAGGATGACAGAATAAATAGGGATGATACTAATGTGGCAACCAAACTACTAGGTGTAAACTCTAGAACCCTACCAACTCAATTTCCCATTGGCATGTCACTAGGAACTAGGTTATCATGATTCTGATCGGAGCAATACGCAAACTTCAATACTTATCTAGTTGAAAGATAAGGAACCTATTTTGGTTTTATACCGAGGTACATGAATCGGTATCGTATCGTCTCATAGGTCCGACCTTTCTTAACTCCTAAAAATAGTTTACTGCTCGATTAGCACATAAATTAATAACTTCGTAAGTCTAGACCGCCGATTTTGTAAGACATGGTGTTTTAAGGATTCTAGGTCATTACGACTTTACTCTTATTCTGAAGTACTGTTATCATTCATTTAAGCTCTAGTTACTTCGACTTATGATTCAAATCTCTCCTTTTCAAACAGTTATACATTCCCGGATTATTCGAAGTTTGTTAAAACGTGTTTCATATGCGGACCATGCCTTTCGATGATAGACAGTGTACTTTACATAGTAGTTCCACGGTTTCTCACATCAACATGTGGTCAAGAGTAATTGACAGTGAAAGTGACACTCTATCTAACTAAATGTAAAGCAGTGGAGAAATGTAAACCTAATATATACAACGAGTGGTTTCAATGTGTCTTACTTATTGCATGTCATGGGCACAGATAACTACTTACCATAATTAAGGTTGATCAGGTCCTAATTACTAGGTTGCAGTCACGTGGATAACCAGAAAGGGTAATCCAGAAATTAAACTTGAATTCATAAAGTCTTAACGCTACAAGGGTTACTAATTCCTATTTTATCTGAACGTATTTTACGAACATCATTTTATAGTGTTTTGACTTTCGTAGGATATACCAGTTAGTTGTGAAGTTGTATTACCCTTTCGGAATTCCAACTATTAAACCAGAGCTGATTCCAGGGATATAACTACCTTTGGTCGTTTACCGACTTCCATACATTTGTACTTTGCCTTAAAGCGTTTCCAGTACTATATCGGATTAACAGTCGAATAGGGGTCGCCATATCTCTTTACGATTGTCGTACATTAATTATATAATGTCATCCTTACTTATAATTATCTACATCATCAACAATCACAATAATAAACTACTCGCAATTCATGGTAACAAATATATCACATACCAAGCAATAACACATAATTAAAATATGGAATAAAGCAAGTATGAAAAAGGTTTAGATATCACCCCAAAATAAATGCGCAGCAGCGTATTATTATGATTGACAACTCATTTACACGTACAAAGATGAATCTTCAAACCTCCTAACATTCGTTCTAGCCTTTATACTAATCCGTAGATTAATTACAATAATCCTAGACTATAAGATAAGAGAATTTCTAGAGTAAGAATGTGTGAGTGTATTAGAGTGTGTGTTCAAATGAGGTCTAAGGGCTGCTATTTATAGGTGAAAAGTGGCTCACGTTAGCATTCCTAGGCTCATATTAGAAAAAGAGTGAAAGGTGGTGCACCGGGTACAAAAAAGCATGGAAAGGTGGCACACCGGGTACGAAAAAGCATGGAAAGGTGGCGCACCGGGTACGAAAAAGCATGGAAAGGTGGTGCACCGGGTACACGCAAGTACCAAAAAGCCGAAATGGAACGGGCGGCAGGCGGCCGGTGCCACCCACCAGGTGGCCGGCGGCGGCCTGGTGGTGGCCGGCGGCGGCTGGTACACCCCCGCTCCGATTCACCATCTTTCATTGCGTTTCTTAATCCGCGCGTATCTTCTTTGTTATGCGTCCGTTTGCGTTGATTCTTTTTGTTAGATTCGTAACTCAAAAACGAAGACTTTGATGTAAAGATATCCCAAAAATATGTCTCCCATCTTTGGATGTATCGTACGAATCATTTGGATCTTCCGGCGTACGTAGAATTTTCATTCTTCGTCCGTTTTTGTTGATTCTTCTTCTATTGGATTCGTAATTTGAAAACGAACATCTTGGATGAGATGGATGTTGATGATGGGCACTTTTGTCTTGAAATCTTGTTTTGATGCCTTGAATCTTCAAACGTGCGTGGAATCTTCATTTTTCATCCGTTTTGCTTGATTTTTGTCGTGCAACCTTGTTTTGACCATCTTGGCATAATATCACTGATTTGTACTATTTCTAAGTTTAAAATGCCAAGAATCGTTCCAAAATAAGAGAGATATCGGTAGTAAAAATATGACTTTTTACGCGATATCAGTGTCGCACCCAGTGTCGCACCCAGTGTCGCACAAATCAGAACCTTAAAAATATGGATTTTTACTAAGTGTCAAACTTGTGTAACTTCAAACACTTATACGATACGACTTTTTAACACATCAAGATACGTTTTTGAACATGAACACTTCGAAATCATAATACTAATAATGAAATTATTATTACAAACAATTCACCAACGGGCCGTACACGTTTTCCAAACATAATCAAATCAACCAAGTCGTAGTAACTTGGACAAGTTAAACAACCAAATCGTGGTAATTTGGACAATTTAATCAACCAAATCGTAGTAATTAAGACATTCTAGTTGGACAAACAACTACAAGGGTGATCTTTTGAGATACCCAATCATGTTTATAACCATCGTGTGTCGTGGACACCCTCAGGTTACGAGTCTTCGGATAATCACTAATCGACTCACGTTTATTGATTAAACGCTTTAAGACTCAGATGAGTCTCATGGCCCCTCTTTTACTGTTTTTATTCAGGGTGTGATCCATTGCTCGTTTTTAACATGTGAACACAGGTACAAACTTTTCATATACTACATGAGTTTTACACACAACTAATCATTTCAAAGTCCTCCATCAGCATAGTTTGGTAATACGTTGTAGCGTGAATATTAGTATATGGTACAATATAGGATTGACCCTCCTCGTCCGGGTTAGGAAGCACTAACTAGGTAAACGGATGTACTAATATTTGATTCAAATCAGTACTTAAACCTTTCAGCTCACCAGCGTTAGCTGACCCATTTTAGCATGTATCACAGGTACTCAGCAGTAGATTCGGACTACCCTCAGGATTATTATAGCTCGAGTCCGCATGCAGAAGATAGAGATTTCCTTGCATTAGTATATTTTGTACAAGTATTTATGTATTGAAATCTCTCATTTAATCGAACACGAGCTATGTACAGTTTCCACAATTGTAAACATTTTAATATTAATATATTTTGTTAAAACGACGCATATAGAGTCGTTTGCTATACATCCGTGTGCTTGATTTATTGATTAGTAACACCCAAATTATGCTTTCGCCAAACAGTAAATTTGGGGGTGTTACAGATTGGTATCAGAACCTAAGGTTATAGCAAACTAGGTTGCATATAGTGGGCCTAGACTATGACCGTTAGGCAGTATTCCTCATTAAGTATAATTAGGTTCAGTGACTACATTGTATTAGTTTAATTTAACATAGCCTGATCAACTATGTACAATTAAAAGAATATGATGTGAGATCTGAAAGGAGTCATGACTGAATACGATACACTAGTTGACTCTGACCTCGAGAGAACCGGGACTCAAACATGTATGTGTTAGACACTTTAGGCTATTATGTGATATATATATACATAGATAGGCCTCGCTCTCGCTCAATATCTCAGGATATATTATATATGTATTATATGGATATAGGCCTCATTCTTTATAACGCTTTGTCTCAGAATGGCAAACACACCACCCAATTCATCACACTCCCAATCTGGATCGCAAAACCCGAGGGTAGCTAAGAGGAACGCTAGGTTGCCTCGAGCTGGCCCGTATCCCACTCACTTCACTCTGCCGGCCTTGGCCGCTAGGCTGAACCGCCATGAGCAACGACTTCGCACCATGGATGTCGCACTGCAAGAAACAAATGAAAATTGGAGACTCACAATGCTAGAACGTATCAACCAAGTCTCCGAAGATCACGAACACACCGATAGCAACATGAACGTTCTCCACGATCAAATAGTGGAATCAGGAATTGAAGTCGAGCTCTTGCAACTCAGGATGGAACAATGTGAACAGCGCCTGCAAGAGGCCAAAGAATACACAAGGATGCTGGTGCAACGACTAACCTTGGCCGAAGACAACACCCGACAAACCAGTAGAGTCGCAATCACCGTGGTTCGACTTGTCACACTAATGGAAAGAATCAACTTGCGTTAGGACTAGTGTGACCATCATCTTATAATCTATATCTATCTATGTAGGACTCTTGCAATTCGAACCGGGTGTAACAATTCCTGGTACCTTTTGTACTTCCCATATTATGTAATCTTTTGAAAACCCATACCATGTATCCAACTTGGTTATCTAAATGAACTATAATTATCACTCCGTACTATCATCGTATATTTCATCATATACACCTGTGACATATTAGAATTTCACACAAGTATCTCATTTGACTTTTTCTTGATCTTGTTCAGCAAGATGCCACCGAAGCGATTCGCCTTCAGCGAAACATAAATTGCCCAACTCATCGCCCAAAGTGTGGCCCAAGCTATGGCTACCCGACATCCCAGTTCGAGCAGCGAAGGTACAACTGCCAACGGGCCTCAATCCAAACCCTGCTCGTACAAGGACTTCCAGAACTGCAAACCCTTGAGCTTCAAGGGAACCGAATGAGCCATCGAACTGATCAGATGGTTCGAGAAAATGGAATCCGTCTTCCACATTAGAAAATGTGCGGAAGAGGACAAAGTCAAATACTCCACCTGCACCCTCGAAGACGGTGCCCTCTCATGGTGGAATTCATATGCCCAGTCCGTGGGTATTGACACCGCCTACCTACTCCCTTGGGAGGACTTGAAGAAAATGCTCACCGATGAGTACTGCCCTGGTGAACAACTCCATAAGCTGGATGAAGAGTTCTGGCACTTGAAAGTGTAGGGGACTGATATTGTTGGATATACCACCAGATTCCAACAACTTGCCATCCTTCGCCCAGCTATGGTGAGTACTGAGCCCGAGAAAATCAAGAAATATATCCGCGGCCTTCCGAAACCTGTCCAGGGAAACGTCGCATCATCAAACCAACCCACTCTTCATGGCGTCATCCGGCTGGCCCATGAACTTCTAGCCATGAACGAAGACCCTGAACTACCCACTTCTTCCTCCAACAACCTCAAAAGAAAGTGGTCCGACAACCATAACAACTACCAAAACAAGAAACCCGACACCATCAAAGCCTACAACTCCACCACCGAAACCAGACGGGGTTACACCGGGAACAAGCCCTACTGTTCCAAGTGCAACCGCCACCATGAAGGTCCTTGCGGTTCCTATTGCAACAACTGCAAAAGGTACGACCACCTCACCAAGGACTGTAGATCCCCCATCAACAACAACAACACTAGACCACCCCGAGCCTTCTTTGAATGTGGAAATCCCGGGCACTTTAAGAATGAGTGCCCGAAACTGAAGAACAAGGGTAAAAACAACAACAATGCTAAAGGTAGAGCCATCGTACTCAACTCTGGGGACGCCCGTTAGGACCCGAATGTGGTCACGGGTATGTTCCTCCTCAATCACTTTACTGCTTCTGTTCTATTTGATACTGGTGCCGATAGAAGCTTTATTTCTGATGAGTTTTGCCACATACATGAAATCACACCTATTGCCTTAGATGTTAAGTACACCGTAGAACTTGAAAATGGTAAACTCGTAGAAACCGATAGTGTGATTCCTAATTGCACCTTAAACCTAGCCGACGAGACCTTCTCGATCGATCTTATGCCTGTTGAAATCGGAAGGTTCGACGTCATCATTGGAATGGACTGGCTGTCCAAACACCGAGCCGAAATCATTTGTTATGACAAAATCGTCCACATCCCTCTCGCCGCCGGTAGAACCTTGATCATACAGGGGGAGACTGGTGGGACGAGACTAAATATCATCTGTTGTCTGAAAACCCGAAAATTTCTAAGAAAGGGTTATCCTGCACTCCTCTCGCACATCATGGAGAAAAAGTCAGGGGAGAAGCAACTTGATGATGTGCCAATCGTTAGAGACTTTTCTGAAGTCTTTCCCGAGGAACTACCTGGTCTACCACCACCAAGATAGGTTGAGTTCTCCATCGATATAGTACTAGGTGTTGCGCCTGTGGCCCGAGCACCGTACCGCTTAGCCCCATCCAAACTTCAGGAGTTGTCCAACCAATTACAGGAACTCCTGGAAAGAGGATTCATTAGGCCGAGTTCTTCACCTTGGGAAGCTCCAGTCTTATTTGTGAAAAAGAAAGACAGTTCATTCAGAATGTGTATCGACTACTGAGAGTTGAACAAGTTGACCGTCAAGAATCGATATCCACTTCCTCGTATTGATGACCTGTTTGACCAACTACAAGGGTCGAGTTTTTATTCAAAGATCGATCTCCGGTTAGGTTATCACCAACTACGTGTTCGCGACTCCGATATTCCGAAAACTGCTTTCAGAACCCGGTATGGGTATTACAAATTTCAAGTGATGACATTCGGTCTAACCAACGCACCGGCTATATTCATGGATATTATGAATCGGGTGTGCAAGCCATATCTCGACAAGTTTGTCATTGTCTTCATTGACGACATTCTCATTTACTCGCGCAACGAACAGGAACATGCGCAACACCTCCGAACTATCCTAGAACTACTTAAGCACGAGGAGCTTTACTCCAAATTCTCTAAGTGTGAGTTCTGGATGCAAACCGTTCAATACCTTGGACATGTCATCGATAGTCAAGGAATCCATGTTGATCCATCAAAAATCAAGGCTATCAAAGACTGGCAATCACCACTCCGACCGAGGTACGCCAATTCTTGGGATTGGTGGGGTATTATCGGCAATTCATTGAAAATTTCTCAAAAATAGCCCAAACACTCACAACACTGACTCAGAAAGATAAAAAGTTCGACTGGACTGATAAACAAGAGTCAGCATTCGAACTCCTGAAACAGAAGCTCTGCAGTGCTCCTATTCTATCATTACCCGAAGGCACCGATGACTTTGTGGTATACTGCGATGCTTCTCATCAAGGTCTCGGTTGCGTACTGATGCAACGAGACAAAGTCATTTCTTACGCTTCGCGAAAGCTTAAAATTCATGAAAAGAACTACACCTCTCACGATCTCGAGCTTGGGGCTGTCATCTTTGCCCTCAAAATCTGGAGACATTAATTCTATGGCACTAAGTGCACAATCATTACCGACCACAAAGGCCTCCAACACATATTCGATCAGAAAGATCTCAATATGAGGCAATGTCGATGGGTCGAGTTTCTTACCAATTACGATTGCGAGATCAAATACCATCCGGGTAAGGTAAATGTTGTTGCCGATGCCCTCAGTCGAAAGGAACGATCGAAACCACTTCGAATCCGAGCCCTCAGTATGACCATTCACAATGATCTAAACATTCAGATCCTCACTGCTCAACTCGAATCTCTGAAATCCGATAACATAAAAAACGAAGCCTTGCGAGGCATGGATAAACAATTCGAAATCAAACCTAACGGAGTTAGGTACCTCTCTAACCGAATCTGGTTGCCTAGTTTCGGATACCTGCGAGACTTGGTGATGGATGAAGCTCACAAGTCCAAATATTCTATCCATCCTGGATCCGACAAAATGTATCACGGCATCAAGGAATTTTACTGGTGGCCGAATATGAAAGATGAAATTGCCACATACATCAGCAAGTGTCTTACTTGCTCAAAAGTCAAAGCTGAATATCAGAAACCTTCCGGTTAACTCCAACAACCCGAAATTCCTGAATGGAAATGGGAACAAATCGCTATGGATTACATAACCAAACTCCCCAAGTCATCGAGCGGTTGCGATACCATTTGGGTGATCGTGGATCGTCTCACATAATCTACTCATTTCCTTGCGATCAAGGAAACCGATAAAATGGACCGCCTCACACGAACCTACATCAAGGAAATTGCTTCTCGACACGGCTTTCCAATCTCGATTATCTCAGATAGGGATAGTCGCTTCACATCTCACTTTTGACAATCACTCCAGAAATCATTGGGTACCCGTCGTGATATGAGTACTGCATACCACACTCAAACCGATGGCCAAAGTAAACGAACGATTGAAACATAGGAAGACATGCTACGAGCTTGCGTAGTTGACTTCGGTGTAAAATGGGAAAAACATTTACCGTTGTGTGAGTTTTCGTACAACAACAGTTATCACGCCAGCATTAAAGCTGCACTAATATCGCGTAAAAAGTCATGTTTTTACTACCGATATCTCTCTCATTCTAGAATAATTCTTGGTATTTTAAACTCAAAACCAACACAAATCAATGATATTATGCCAAGATGGTCAAAACCAGGTTGCACGATAAAAATCAAGTAAAACGGATGAAAAATGAAGATTCCACACACGTTTGAAGATTCAAGGCATCAAAACGAGATTTCAAGACAAAAGTTCCCATCATCAACATCCATCTCAACTAAGATGTTCGTTTTCAAATTACGAATCCAACAGAAGAAGAATCAACAAAAACGGATAAAGAATGAAGATTCTACGCCCGCCGAAAGATCCAAATGATTCGTACGCAATATCTGGAGATAGGATACATATGTTTTGGATATCTTTACATCAAAGTCTTTGTTTTTGAATTACGAATCCAACGCAAAAAGAATCAATGTAAATAGAGGCATAACGATGAAGATACGCACGAATTAAGCAACGCAGCGAAAGACGATGGACCGGGGCCGGTGGCAGCCAGCCGCCGGCCTGCTGGTGGGCGGTGCCGGCCTCCACCCCCCCCATCTCTTTTGTGCTTTTTCATCCTTGCGTGTACCCGGTGCACCACCTTTCGCTACTTTTCCGTACCTGGTGCACCACCTTTCGCTACTTTTTCGTACCCGGTGCACCACCTTTCACTCTTTTGCTAATGTAAGCCTAGGGTTGCTAATGTGAGCCATATTTTCCCTCTAAATAGCAGCCCCTAGACCTCATTTGAAGCAATCTTGAATATCATCCTTTATTATCTTCACACATTCACTTAAATACTTTTATTTTATTTGTAATTTTTAATTCTTCCTAGTTAATTAGGCTAGCTAATTAACTAATCAAGGAAGATTTGTACGGAGGTGCTCCGAGATGCATATTTTAGCTACGAGTTATTGTACTTCTCTCCAGGTGTTAATCTATCTTCCATATTTAATATGTTTGTTCTTTCTTTAATAAATTTAAATATGCATGCTAGAATTACCATGATTAACTAAATAACTCAATCGTCTGCTATGATAGTCGTTTAGGGAAAAGTTTAAATATGTGATTGTATTGTATGTTATGAGATTGCGGGTGCTTTATGTTATAAATAGATGTAGGAATTGAATCTTTATCGTTTATCTGCCCAACTCATGTTGTGACTAAAACCTTATCCAAAAATGAACGTAGCTAACTCATAGGATATAGGTCACTTAGTTATACTGTGTTAGATTGAATCATTGAGCTCGACATGGCCGGTGTTCTCTAGACCACACTAGGATCTAAGAGACACGGAAAATGAGAATAGAGGTAGATTAAGACTTAATTCAAACAGACGATATTTTTGAGACAACTTTCGGAATATCCTCGACTTAGATAACACCTTGGTATGCTTAAATTGAACTATTACCTTGATTGTCTTATTGCATGTTCTTGTTTGATTGTTGCCTTAGGATTGTCATGTAGTGAAATATATTTAGCCTTAATCATCGTGAAATAATGTGACGGCCCCTATTCGACTGTTCTTTGATATAGTACTGGAAACGCTTATGACTGAGTACAAATGTATGGAAGTCGAGAACGACCGAAGGTAGGCATGTTATGAATCGATTAACAAACGTGTTACTTAGGTTTCTATTCGTAATATAAATCATCCCCGTTTTCTTGCATACTTGAGTAATGTTGATAATTTGTATGAATAAGTGATGACATGCTATCCAACCGTTTATACCGGTTATTCCAACCTGTTCCGGCGAGGGTAAAACCCGTTTACAAGATTGTTTATTCAACAAACTGTGCCATGATTCGGACGTCTCTGATGACCGAGAGTGGGGAATAGGATTTGAGATTAACTGTTGGATACTATGGACATGCATTTGAGAGAACTTTTGGTGTATGTTTTAATATATTCTGCAACCCATGTGACATTCTATTTGCCTGATTGTGGACACATCCGCGTTGGCCCGATAGAAGGACTGTAGAATAGCTCACATTAACCTACAAATTAATCCTCGTTAGAACTCCGCTTATTTAACTTCACCTAAACCACTTCATAGTAGACAATCGCTGTAATTGCTGAACGCCCAAAGTAACCTTCACCTTTTAGTTTATCTTGAATTTAAATTTTAATTTAGAAAAACCCAAAACTAAAACCATCTTTCTAAACCTCAGCTAAGTTCATAAAAGTTCCTAAACTCTCCTAGTTTCAATTCGTCGCGCTTTGAAGAACGACTCTAGGTCATACTTATCATTTGCTAGCCCTTAGATTAGCAATAGTAGTAACCCTAGGCCCCAGCCTTACAAATTAAAAACCTACTGTTGTGCTACATCTCCATTAGAAATTCCAACGACCGGTGTGCAGTGCAACAAGTTTTTGGCACCGCTGCCGGGGAGCGTCGATGACCGATTTTAGGAGCTTAGCAACTTTAGTATTTAGCGATCCTTTTGAAAGATTAACATCAATCAAAAGTTACAATTCTTGCATTTAGGATTAGATTAGATTCTTTTTACTTACTTTTTAACCAACCATGTCAACACCTTATCCTGATTGGACCCAACTTTTGGATAATTCTTCTCCCACAAGTCACTTATTTTCCTCAAAATCGCTTTTGCCACTTTTTATGCTTGAACAAGACCTTATAAACAAATGAGTAACCGGATTTCAAGATAACATTGACGTCATGATAAAAATTTCAGACAAATTAATCTCTAACATGGAATCCATTTTGAAAAACTTAAGTTTTATTGAGGATAGCACTAATACACCAAGTGACTATGTGTTAATCGTGACAAGAGGAGGAAAAGTAACCAAAGTTGATCCACCACCACCAGATAACACCCCCGCAAACACTTCTTTACCTACACCTATACCTAGTGAACATGAGTCAATTGACATCCCTGACCCATCACCAGCCCAAACTCAGGATAATGTACCTCGTACGAGAATACCTTATCCTGGAAGACTTAAAAAGGAAAAGCAAGAAGCCAAATTCGGAAAATATCTGGAAATGTTTAAAAGCCTACACTTAAATGTCAAATTATTAGATGCTTTAGTTAGTTTACCCTTGGATGCTGAATGTTCTTTAATTGTGCAACATGGTCTTCCACCTAAACTAGGCGATACTGGACGCTTTACCATACCTTGTTTTCTCCAAGATATTCAAATCAGTAATGCCTTAGCCGACCTAGGTGCTAGTGTTAATCTTATGCCTTATTTCCTCTACAAGAAATTAGGATTAGATAACCTATTACCTACTCGTATGACCATTCAATTAGCAGACAGATCAGTTAAACTCCCTCGAGGGATTGCTGAAGATGTCATGGTAAAAGTCGATAAGTTCATCTTTCCGGTAGACTTCATTGTCATGGATATAGAGGAAGACAACCATGTCCCGCTCATCCTTGGCAGACCTTTCTTAAACACTGCCAAGGCTGTGATCAATGTAAACGGAATATCTTTAAAATTAAGAGTGGGGACGGAGGAGGTCACCTTTAATGTCAATCGATTAATGAAGCAACCTCTGGAGGAGGACCTTGGTTTGTGTGATACCATGCAAGACATTTTTGATGAACATCTCCATGGAGTATTGACAATATCCAGCCGAGATCCGATACCCAATACGCTAGTCACCGTTCGGAGGTTATACAATGAGGACCCTGGGCTGCACTCTGCAATCACTTCACCAACAACATCCGAAGAGCTACTATCTCCCCTGCTTTAAAAGAAATCCTCTTGCACTAATGGCAAAACAATCGTTGTTCCATTAGGATGCGGTACACCGATACCTTGGCTAAAAAGAGAAGGGGCCAAACCAAACCCATTTCCTTCAATTAAAGAGATCCTAGATTCATTCAAAGGAATGAGTATGGAAACACACCCAATTGAACCACAACTAACCAACCAACCCGTATCACTACCAAATCCCGAAATCACCGTAAACCAATCTTCAACCGCTCAATTTCCAGAATTCCAGCTCATCGACAACGGAGGGATTCTTCTCACTCAAAATGATGAAATATCCTCATCAGCAGTCAACAAATACGAGCTAAAGATGAAAGACTTTTCAAACCAAACCGAATGGGTCAAAATAGCATCAATCTCCACAGCTGAGCCTGAGATAGACGAAGCACCATTCTAAGAAGAGTACGAAAAACTAAATAGAGACGAGATAGCTAGAATGAAGTTGTCTATTGAAGAACCACAAACCCTAGAATTGAAAGAATTACCACCTCACCTTGAGTACGCTTACCTCCAAGGAACTTCACAGCTCCCAGTAATAATTTTGAAGGAGTTAGAACCCGAGGAGAAAGCTCAATTAATTGATGTTCTGAAATCGCACAAGAAAGCAATCGCGTGGAAAATTTCTGATATATAAGGAATTAGTCCAAACTACTGCACCCACAAGATCCGCATGGAAAACGATTTCAAACCATCCGTGCAAAGGCAGAGGAGAGTGAATCCAAAGATTCAAGACGTGGTCAAACAAGAAGTTATCAAACTCTTGGATGCTGGGTTGATCTATCCAATTTCTGATTCACCTTGGGTTAGCCCTGTTCAAGTAGTTCCAAAGAAAGGAGGAATGACAGTCATTACAAACGAAGAAAATGAACTTATACCAACTCGGACTTTTACCGGTTGGAGAGTTTGCATCGATTACCGGAAATTAAACGAAGCAACTCGTAAGGATCACTTCCCACTTCTATTTATTGACCAAATGCTCGAAAGATTATCAGGGAACGAATTCTACTATTTCCTTGACGGATTCTCCGGGTATTTCCAGATCCCGCTCGACCCGAAGGACCAAGAGAAGACAACATTCACATGCCCGTATGGAACATTTGCCTACCGACGAATGCCGTTTGGATTATGCAACGCACCTGCAACATTTCATAGATGCATGGTTGCAATCTTCCACGACATGATCGAACGATGCATGGAAGTCTTTATGGACGACTTCTCGGTCTTTGAAGACTCCTTCGCATCATGCTTATCAAACCTCGACAGAATGCTCTCAAAATGTGAAGAATCTAATCTCGTCTTGAATTGGGAAAAATGTCATTTTATGGTGAAAGAAGGAATAGTTTTAGGACATAGGATATCAAAGTCAGGAATTGAAGTAGACAAAGCCAAAGTCGAAACCATCACTAAACTTCCACCACCAACCACTGTCAAAGCCATTCGGAGTTTTTTAGGGCACGCTGGATTCTACCGCCATTTATCAAGGACTTCTCAAAGATATCTCGACCTATCACTTACCTTTTAGGAAAGGACATCAAGTTTGTGATTGACGAAAATTGTATAAAGGCCTTCAACTACCTAAAGAAAGAGCTAACCAATGCACCAATCATGGTTGCTCCGGATTGGAGTCTACCATTGGAAATCATGTGCGACGCTAGCGACTTCGCAGTAGGGGCAGTTCTCGGACAAAGGAAGGATAATCACTTCCGACCAATCTAGTACGCTAGCAAAACGCTAACAGACGCTCAAGAAAACTACACAACAACTTGAAAGGAGCTGCTAGCCGTAGTATTTGCCTTTGATAAATTCCGATCCTATCTAATATTGTCCAAAACGATAGTGTACACGGATCACTCCGCTCTAAAATACCTCTTCAAAAAGCAAGACGCAAAATCCAGATTGCTACGATGGATCCTACTCCAACAAGAATTCGATATCGAGATAAAAGATAAGAAGGGAGCAGAAAATGTCGCCGCAGATCATTTAAGTCGACTCGAAAATCCGTCGATGGAATGATGTGTGCTAAGTATAGGCAATTATAATCACAAGTTTTAATTAAGGAAATACTAAATAATACTATCACACAATTCAGGCAAGTGTTATCCTGATCATAGAATATAGTTTTATAAGTAAGTCCAGATTCGAACACAGGGAACGTGATTTAATCTATAACTAACTATTTATTTATCCTAATTACAATTATTACAATTAATATACAATTTAACAATAATATTCAATAATATATAAGATAGGGGGGACGTTTTAGTTCCGATCGAACATATTTATAATTGATACCAATTCTTTAATAATTAAGTTTAAAGGAACAACTTAAGAATACTAAATTGGATAGAACATTATGACTATTAAAACTATTATTTATTAAACTTATTATATCAACTTATGTCTATTTGCGTGTTGGCTATTATTATTGTGATTTACTAATGTAGAAAACCTCAAAGGTTATGACAATTCTCATATAGCAATACAGTCAAAGGTTATGTAAAATATCACTATTTATTAAGAGCTATCATCATATTATTGATGCAATTTCAGGGTTGGTTGAATTATAATGCTACTTAACATCTAATAAAACATAATCACTTAATTTAAAAACCCAAAAGGTTAGTGAGTTTATCTATAAATCAGTTAATTATGAGCATTAACATAATATAACACATAATTCTTGCATAATAATATTCAATAATATAGTTCCAACATAAACATATAATTCATATAATAAACCTAATAAACATACATTTAAACATTCATAACGAAAATCTAACAAGTAATTAATTCAAATAAACAATATCCATAGTAACCCAAAAGGTTAGTGAAGCTACAAGGATAAAGAAACCGAACCAATTGACGAACTAGCTTTTCCTAGGGTTGAAAACCTTCAAACCCTAGCTCCTTAGCCTCCAAATTCGCACCTAAAGTCGACCTTAAACCTTAATATTCGACTTTGTATTCTAAGAATCGTATATGGTATATCCCTTGAAGCTGGAATGAGTTTCCTATTTATAATAGCTGAAAATTGGTCCCAACCGGCGGTTGGAAGGTCCAACCGGCGGTTGGGTACTTTATCTCCAAGAACAACTCCAAGTTTCTCGAATATTCCAGATTTTTGATCCAACCGCCGGTTGAAAGTCCCAACCGGCGGTTGAGTTTTTATCCAAATAGGCTGAATTTTTGATATGTTGTAGCCCTATGTGTTTGCTAAATTCTCCAAGTTGAATCAACTCATTTGGAATCCGTATGAGAGAGTTATGGTCCAAATACTGACAACGCGCAGAAAATTCAGCATTTACACTTTTCTTCAGCTTGTGATCGAATTTCCGCTTCTTTCATCCAAGCTTCATTCAAAATACTTAATTGATGTTATCACTCCACTTTTGATCCATCTTCTTCATTTCTTCATGGTTTAAGCTACATTTTCTTCGAGTCTTCATTTAATCTTTTTTTTCTTCAATCTTTGCCTTGTTTTCGTTCCTTTTCTTCAATCTCCATATTAAAATACATCTACGCAAATATTAACTGTTGATGCATATTAGAGTGTCTGTCAGTTGGTCTAGTTATAGTTTTATATTTAGAATTGAGTTTCCTGACTCTTGCGACGTTGTGCACAATGTCGCAGGTGCGACGTCAGGTTTTGGGCTTGCGACGTTGTCTATGTCGCATGGGCCTGGACCTGCGACGTTACATGTAACGTCGCAGGATCGAGTGTTTAGTATAAAAAAATTTTTTGTAATCAGTTTTAGTGTTGACGAAATATTAACGAAAAACCCAAAACGCAATCTGTCGAAACTACTTGTAACCTAGTCGAATATTATCAATAAACATACGTTTGAATTCGGTTTACTAGTATTGTGTTTATTTGATTGTTTGTGTTATTGATCAATTGGTATTTCCGCAACCAATTGATTCGTGTAACTTGATTCAAGATCACTACAAAGGACTATCAACTGGTATCAGAGCCACGGGGCTAGTTTTTGAAGAATAGGATCAAGTTTTTGATTTAAACTAACGATTAACATCTTGTTTTTCGTGTGATTTTTCGTGTTCTTCTTGTTTACAGGTTAACAATTGCGTTTTCTGGGATATTTTGAAGGGTTTGTTCGTTTGCTATTCGTAAAAATCATTTAGGTTTTGATTTTTTACGAATTAGGGTTTTTGGGCCGCAACTGTTTGCGACTTTGCGACGTCGTGTAATTTTTGCGACCTCAACTGCGACGTCGCTTGCGACATAACAGTTTTTGACCTAATTTGGTTTTTGCGACGTACTGTTGCGACCTCGTGCAATTTTGCGACATTACATTCTTCGTCGTACTTTTACGACGTCGTGCTACTCTGCGACGACATCAGCGACGTCATACTCTACGTCGCATCTTTGATTCTTAATTGAATCCTTATCCGTTTTGCGACATCACTCACTACGTCGCATAGACCTTTTGCGACGTCACCCTTATTGTCGCAAGTCTCAGATTATAATTAACTCTATAATTATAAATGGCCGCTGACAAGGAAGATATCAGAGGGATTAGGGAGATGATAAAACAGGGAAATGATATTGGTTCCAACAATAAACCTCCATTATTCACTGCATACATGGATTATGCTTACTGGAGAGACAGATTTGAACAATTTGTGGATTTTCATTGTCCAGAACTGTGGGGTCCATTAAAACAAAGATATGAGGCTCCCGTGGCTGAAGGAAACTATCGCGGTGTTCCTCCACCAAAATCTTTCACTGCGATGACACCTCAAGAAAAGAAAGATTATCAAATAGAAAGGAAAGCACATTCAGCTATCTGTATGTGTTTGACAAAGGATGTTATGAGACTGTTTAAAACTCATGACACAACCTATGATTTATGGAAGGCAATAGAGACGAGGTGTGGGGGAAATGAGAAATATAAGGAGGCTAAGTTGGAAGTGATTAAGAAACAGTACGATCTGTTTGACTCCTTACCTAATGAGACAACTTCTGGATTGTTTACTCGGTACTCACAACTGGTGAGTGAATTAACTGAAGGCGGATATAATCTCACTGCACTTGAGATTAATAAGAAGTTGTTGGATGTTTTACCAAGTGCATGGGATGTGAAAGTCCAATTCTTTAAGGAAAATCAAGAATTGGCTGGGATGACTTTAGATCAGCTAATAGGAGTTCTTCAAGCCCACGCTATGGAATTGAAGAAAAAGGAGTGCAAGTCGAATGTATTGGTACAAAATCCTTCACTTTATGGAAGCCAAGTTAACTCTGGTAAGAGTTATGGAGGAATGGCATTCATATCGGATACCAATTCTCCATCCTATTCAGCTGGGGCTTCACATGCTGCCTATGTTTCCGGGACAACCTGCACATATCAAGGAACACAACAGCAGGTTTCAGCATCACCAGCAATCCAAGAGCAAGCTGCGATTTATACAGCTTTCCTCAGCTCTTACAAAGATTTGGTTACTCAACCAAATACTACTTTGGAAATGACCAAAGAAGATTATGCTCAGCTGGATGATGATGACTTGGAACAGATGGATTTAACCTGGAACATAGCTATGATCTCAAGGAGGGTTCAGAAGTTCTTACAGAGGACGGGACGCAAGAGCTTGGAAGGTAATGGGAAGACAGGGTTTGGGTTTGATAAAAGCAAGGTTCGATGTTACAACTGTCAGAACCTTGGTCACTTTGCAAGGGAATGTGAGAAACCCAGGATGCCATCGTCGGGTCTTACTAAGCCGGATCCGCCCAAGGCAAATGAGAAAGAAGAAGCTAAATCATTGGCTGTAGATAATGCTTTGATCGTTTTTGAGCCAACTGCTTCTGACTGGAGTGCTCAGGCTGCACAGTTTCAATGCCTGATGGCTCACATTACTCCTGAGGTACCAAATGAACCTAATGAGCATTTCAATTGTGTTTCATGTATTAAATTGACTGAATCCCTTGAGGTCTATCAGAAAGACAATTTAAATATGCAGGACAAGATAGTTAATCTTACCGAATCTAATAAGTTTTTGCTAGATAATGAAAAACTTTATGAACAACACCTTGAAGCTCATAAATTAGATACCGAAACCTTTAAAGCAAAGGTCTTTAGCCAGCAAGATGCAATTAAGAGTTATCTTATCGAAATTGAATTGTTGACTAAAGAACTATCTGATTTGAAAAATGAGTTTGACAATCATAAAAGCAAAATCTTAGGTTCAATATCTGCAACTCAAGTCTTTAATGAGATTGTTAGTAAGCAAGGGGCAAGCGGCAAAAAGAAGGAAGGTCTTGGCTATAACCAAGTACCACCACCTTCTCATGCTGAATATTGTCCCCCGCTTGCTAAAGAAGGCCTTGAGGAGATTTCAGTTGATTATACCAAACTGTATGGTATCAAGGCCAAAGAAGCCAAGCTAAACAAACTGACAATGGAGAAAACCAAGAGGCCAGAGTATCCTTTGCCTCAGTTTGTTAAAGTTGAAAGTAAGTCTCCAGTTTATACTGATGAGATTGTTGAGATAGAGGATATTACTGATCAGGAATATCCTGAGTTTAAGAAGGTTGAGGCTAAACCTGAAAAACAAATTTTAAAAATTGAACCTGTATCAAAGGTTCAAAATAAAAAGGAAAACAAAGTTTTAAATGTGAAACTTCAAACTCAACAGTCACCGGCAAACGTTTTAAAACAAAAGGTGACAAATGAAAAGGTTCATGTTGATAAAACTTCTGCCTCAACTTCTAAACCAAAACAAGCATTCTCTAAAACGTGTACAAAATGTTCATGTTCTAGAAATACTTCACCACTTCCTGCAGTAAATCCTTCGCCTCAACAGTTTATAGAGACTCGTTCTTGTTTCTACTGCAAGAAACAAGGACATTTGATCCGTGACTGTCCCAAACTTTCTCATACGCATTATGGGAGAGATATGCCTAGGACTTCATTCTACAGAAATTCTCTTTCAAAATCACCTCCTAGGCATCAATCCAACTCTCCTAAGCCTGCTGAGAAAGTAAGTAATGATGGGAAAAATTCTTTGTCAAAACCAAAGCCCGACATTACTTCTAAGCCAAATTCCGAACCCTCAAAGGTTTGGAAAAGAAAAGAGTCTACTGCGGACTCTATTGTCATCAATAATAACACATCAGATACTAAATCTGATTTGTTTAAAAATAAAGTTTTATCTGATGTGCTTATTGTTGATGACTATGGTAGACCTAAGTTTGTAAAGGCTTGGGTCACTGTTTCTCACTAATCTCCTTATTTTTATGTGTTGCAGCAGTCTGAACGTGTGAAAGATAGCGAATGGTTTATGGACAGTGGCTGCTCGCGACACATGACGGGTGATGTGTCTCTCCTAGTGGATATTAAACCATACGCAGGAGGGCATGTTGCTTTTGCTGGAGATACAGGGGGAACGATTTCGGGTAGAGGGACACTAACTAATGGAAAGGTTAGCTTTGAGAATGTAAATTATGTGGCTGAACTTCAACATAACTTGCTAAGTGTTTCACAAGTTTGTGATAAAGACTATACCACATCATTTACAAAGACTGAGTGTGTTATATTGAAGCCGGGGTATGTCATTCCAGAGGAATGGGTGGTAATGCGTGAACCTAGAAGAAATGACACCTATGTGATGAACATGCGAACCGTGGAGACATCCAGCGAGTACACTTGTCTCCTTTCGAAGGCTTCAGAAAAGGAATCACTCCTTTGGCACAGACGAATGGGACACATTCATTTCCGTAAAATGAATTTTCTAGTTAATAACGATTTGGTTCGTGGAGTTCCCAAACAGTCCTTCGCCCTGAAGGATGACTGTGTTTCTTGTCACAAGGGCAAGCTCCATAAGAAGTCCCATAAGTCTAAGGTTGTGAATTCAATAGATGCTCCGTTGGGATTACTGCATATGGATCTTTTTGGTCCGATTTCTACAAAGAGCATCGGTGGGCGCTCTTACTGTTTGGTAGTGACAGATGACTACTCACGTTTTTCGTGGGTATACTTTCTCGCAATGAAGGATGAGACAGCGGGAATTCTGGTTTATTTGTTGGATAAGTTGGCAAATTTGTGCAACTTAAAGGTGAAGAGACTGCGAAGAGACAATGGAACCGAATTCAAGAACTCAACTCTCGAATTATTCTGTGCTTCTAGGGGTATTGATCATCAATTCAGTGCTCCGAGAACTCCTCAACAGAATGGAGTTGCAGAACGGAAGAATAGGACCATTATTGAAACTGCTCGCACTATGCTAGCAGATTCCAAGCTGCCTATTATCTTCTGGGCCGAGGCAGTTAATACTGCCTGTTACGTTTTGAATCGGGTGCTCTCGGTTAAGAAGAAGAACAAAACATGTTCTGAGCTATTCAATAACCGCAAGCCGAATTTGCAGTTTCTGGAGCCATTTGGGTGTCCTTGTTTAATAATGATTACCAAAGAACGTGTCTCTAAGTTTGGTGATAAAGCCGTTGAAGGGATTTTTCTTGGATATTCGGTCAACTCTCCAAACAAACGAGTATACAACAAATCAACAAACGAGATAGAGGAACACTTTGAAGTCAAATGCCTAAGGTATACGGAACCACCTCAAGGAACGGGTCCGGATTGGTTCTTCAATTATGGGAAACTCTTCAGTTCTTTCAATGTTCCGGAGGACGACGAAACAGAAGAGTTAATTACAATGCTTCATGGACTCGATGTTTTTCAACAAACATCCGATTCTCCTCCTATTACATCCAACCCAATTCTCGATACGACATCCACTCCCACACCTACTCCAACACAACAAACGCCTGCATCTACATCCACTACTTCTACTGCATCTGTACCTACTCCTACACCACCAACTACTGCCATCCCTTCTTCCTCAAAAACTGTCAATGCTGAGGATCTTCCACATGATCCAGATATGCCTCTCTTAGAGGATGAAGAAGACATGGATTATTCTCGTTTCTTCACTAATGAAGAGAGCGAAGATGCTTCTGCCACTGAAGGTGATTTGAACAACTTGGAATTAAATCTTGTGCCAGATGCTATTCCAGTTACTCGGATACATAGGAATCACCCAGTTGAAAACATAATTGGTGATCCTCATTCTTCTGTTCAAACGAGAAATCAGGCAAAGCAATCTGCTGAAGATAAGCATACTTCAGCTGAACAGGTTTTGGGATTCATGGCAACCGTCAATTCATGCCATCTTTCCCAAACCGAACCGAAGAAAGTCTCGGAGGTCTTACAAGATCCATCCTGGGTCGAGGCCATGCAAGATGAACTGCAGCAATTTCACAAGCTGCAAGTGTGGACGCTAGTACCATTACCCAAGGGTGCTGATCCAAAAGGCACTCGATGGGTATATCGAGTAAAGAAGGATGATCGTGGGGTCGTTACAAGGAACAAAGCTCGACTAGTTGTTCAAGGGTATACTCAAGTTGAAGGACTAGATTACGATGAAGTTTTTGCCC
This sequence comes from Pseudognaphalium luteoalbum, assembly GCA_963422505.1. Lineage (NCBI taxonomy): Eukaryota > Viridiplantae > Streptophyta > Magnoliopsida > Asterales > Asteraceae > Pseudognaphalium > Pseudognaphalium luteoalbum. The sequence continues at coordinate 109,489,893 of OY730195.1, forward strand.
CTGTCGCCAGATTGGAATCCGTTCGTATCTTTTTGGCCTTTGCATCATTTAAAGGGATTCGTGTCAAGCAACTTGACGTCAAAAGTGCATTCCTTTATGGTCAAATTGATACGGAAGTATATGTTCAACAGCCTTCGGGTTTTGAAGATTCGGTGCATCCAAATTATTTCTACAAACTAAATAAGGCATTGTATGGACTTCATCAATCTCCTCGCCTATGGTATGAGAGGCTTGCTACTCATCTGGTGGAAAATGATTTTACTCGGGGCAACATCGACAGTACTCTCTTCACAAAAGGGAAAGGGGATGATTTGTTACTTGTTCAGGTGTATGTCGATGATATTATTTTTGGGTCGTTGAATGAGGCTCTATGTAAGGAATTTGAAGAGGTCATGAAGTCAGCTTTCGAGATGAGTGCAATGGGAGACCTCACTTTCTTTCTAGGTGTGCAAGTTGAGCAGTCATCCAAAGGAATGTATATTCATCAGTCAAAATATGTCAATGACATGTTGACACGATATGATATGCTCACTTGTAAGCCTTATGGAACTCCTATTGAACTCAATCATAATCTTGGACCTGCTGATGATGATGAGGACTGTAAAGAAAAGGATTACCGTTCGATGATAGGTTCTCTTATGTACCTCACTGCTTCAAGGCCTAATATCGTCTTTGCTGTTTCACTTTGTTCAAGATATCACGCACGACCAAAGGTTTCTCATATGAAGGCGGTGAAGCAGATTTTTGGTTATCTCAAATATAGACCCACTCTCGGTCTATGGTACTCCAATGAGAAGAATTTTACGCTCTCTGCCTATTCAGATTCAGATTATGGTGGCTGCAACATCAATAAGACGTCAACAACAGGAGGATGTCAGTTCCTTGGATCCCGATTGGTGTCGTGGCAATGCAAAAAGCAGACTACGGTTTCTACTTCATCAGCGGAGGCCGAGTACATTGCTGCTGCAAGCTGCTGTTCTCAAGTTCTTTGGATTCAGCACCAACTGCGCGACTACGGGTTACTCTTAACTATGACTCCTATACATATTGATAATATAGCTGCCATATCAATCACACGCAATCCCGTACAACACTCTAAAACTAAACACATAGAAATTAGGTTTCACTTTATACGGGATTGCTATGAGAAACACCTTATCGACCTTGTCCATATAGATACCCTAAAACAAAATGCTGACCTATTCACTAAGGCTTTTTCTAGAGCCCGCTTTGATGAATTAGTCAACATGATCGGTCTAAGGTTCTTTAACACGAAAAAGTAATTTGTAACTTGGATTGTTCTTTAAAAAAAAAAAAAATGCAACCTACGCAACTGCCACTCTTTATACTTTCTAGTATCAGAGAAATGCAAGGTTGCTACATTTTAAAAATAGACGTTGAAGTTGTGTCTGTAAACAACTTGGGATATGATAGTACATCGGGTGACATGCATAAAAATGGAAATTTAAGGTTTATCTTGGATGTGTCAGTAGATTTATCTGACGTATTGAAAACAGTTTTTATAAACATTGTCTTCATCATACGATATATTAGTAGACATGTTATGCAACACTCTTTGAGAAGTCTTAAGAAGCCTAATCATTAATTGTCTATTTCAAGTGGTATAACATCATTAGATGTATGACAAAAGTCTTAATTTCTTACTTATACTAGACATGCTTTCGTGAAAGATGTTTATTTGATATCATTTGGGGGTATATATTGATAGTTTCCTCTGTTATACGTAAGTATAGACCTGGCTTCTATTAATATATACTTTAAAATTAAGCAAACGCAAGTTAAAGTACTTGAAAAGTCTTTAAAATTAAGATACCTTACAAGGTCGCCAAAATGGTTTGACCAAGTTTTGGTTTTGCTTAAACCTGAATCAAGTTATGTCGCTCTGTTGTACGTAAGTACAGACCTGTCACCGCTGACTTGATTCTTAAAAAATTGATTTTCTTATATTCAATCTGTAAATGGAAACATGATCTATGTCTTAAGTTAAGATGTATATCTATGATGGGAACCACAGCGAAATGAACATACCAATAATAATAAAATATCTCCTAGATGTGAGTATAACATGTTTAAGTGGACAAATATACTAATAATCGTTTTGAAATAATTTTTATAAAAAGTGTTTTCAGTATGTCAAGTAAATTTAAAGAGGACAAAAATACTGATGATCGAAATAACACTTACTGTTCCTAATAAATGCATGTTATTCCGATATGATCCCTAATCAGATTAACTCAACTCCGTCACCAAAAAGAATGTGCTTATTATATATTTGTAAATTTGCATTAAATTTATATTTATGTATTTCTGCTTTTTGTTACTTAGTTATTTATTACTCCAAGTTACAAGTTAGTTTTTCAAATCGCGCGTCGAAAATTTGAACTTCAACTCGAATTCAAATTTCTGCCATGCGAAGTCATTGTCAACGTCGCATGCGACGTTGCTCGCTACGTCGCACGCTATGTCGCATTTAGGGTTAGACTATAAATAGTCCATCCCGCGACGTCATTAGTACACTATTCAAATTACTTTGCGAAGTAGCCTGCGACCTCACAACAGCGACTGCGACGTTGTCCTTGTAGATTCGATTGTGATATTCCGCCGTGTTTCCCTTCCATTCATTCACGATTTCCTGTTCTATGCCCTTTACTTGATCATTAGGTACCTTTTTCATCTTTTTTAACCGTATAATTTACATGTATTGATTAATTATATATTACGGTTTTGGGGATCTCGGTTTTGGGTGCTATGTGATGTGAAAATGATAGGATAACTAGGTTTTATTGATAACTTGCTATGCCGCACCTATTTATATAGATAGATTTGAAAAACTAAGGTTTTCGCAGTTAGGATTTCTGGGTTGGGGATGACGTTCATCTTTGCGACGTCGGCTGCGACGTAGCAGCCGATGTCGCATTTCATGAATGACTTCGCATTTACATGCGACGTCCTCATGCTACGTCGCATAGAACTGCGACGTCCTTATATTACGTCGCAGTACTGCGACGTCCTGTGTTATTTCGCAAATTAGTGCGACCTCACAAGCGACGACATGTTCTACGTCGCAGTTTGCCTTAAAGTGATTAAATTCACAATTAATTGCAAAATGCGACGTCCCCCTTAACGTCGCTCATTTGATATGCGACGTTAGGCTCTACGTCGCTATCAATTTTGAGTTGCTTTCTGCGAGGTCTCTGCACTTTTTCACTTATATGTGCGACGTCATATGCAACGTCGCAGAAAACAGAAAGGTTTTAAACAAGGAATTACATTTGTTTGTCGTGTATTCTAACATTTCTCGAGTCTATATTCTATTTTTGTTTACAGATATGACGTTAGCATATGAGCCTCATCACAACACGGTGACGTTTTTGGATGATACGCACAAGAACGCGGCTCCATTTCGCGAAATGATCGCTTTTCTCAGACGTTCACGCATATTTCATGCGATTTCTGACTCTACAGTTGTGTACAAGAACTTGGTGGGTCCGTTCTGGAGGAATGTCACGGTCGCCACTCACGATGATATTCCGCGATTGGTTTCTACGGTTTTTGGTACCCAGATCGTCATGACTGAGCATGGTATTCGGGATCTGCTTCAGCTCAACGACCGACCTGATATGCCAGTTCTCTTTGATAATTCATTTATCACTGGCGGGATGCATAGGATGGGGTATCCGGGGGTTCCGACTGATCAGTATCGCAAGTCGAACCTTACGCGTGTTTGGAGATACTTGATGCACATCTTTATCGTCTGTTTGGGAAATAGGAAGGCAGGCACTGATGGTATAAGCCATCGTCTGGCCTCAGCTATGCTTGCGTTGGTATACAACAAGCCCTACAACTACTCAGGGCTCATATTCAAGGCTATGATGGATAATGCCAATGCTGGAGCTAACAAATGGGGCCTGTATCCTCGATTTGTGCAACTTTTCATCAATCATCATCATCCAGAACTTCAGCAGCCAGGCGATATGGACAATGTCCTCAAGATTGCGCCGATGATGAGCAGGATCTTTGCTATATGTTCTGCTCAGGAACGGGGGGTTCAGGCACCACCAGATATTCCTTTATTTGGTGCGATTACTGATGAAAACTACGTGCCACCTCCAGATCCTCAATATATGGATGTTCAAGCGCCTCAGCAACCGCAGCAACCATTTGTTGATATCCCTGTTCAGGCTGCGGGGGAGGACATTGAGGATGATTTGGCTCAAATAGAGCAATTTGGGATTGTTCAGCCACAGGATTCTTCACACAGAGTCACCAACGAATCCTCTTCATCTGATTCGGATTCAGTACGACCGGAGGATGGCGGTGAGACTTCTACTAATTCAGATGGTGAAGTACCCCATCCATCACAAATGGAAAGGATCCGGGTACACGAATCGGCTAGATACTTGCGAATTCAACGCCGTATTCGTCAGGGCAAACGCTACACAGGAAAACGTCCTCGTGCTGACGATGATACTGAGTTTGTACCAACTACTCGTCGTGCACGTAGACCGTCTACTATTCAGCTACCTCCAGCTTCAGCACTTGTTATCGAGCCAACTCCGGCAGTTTTACAAAAGATGATGGATGATATGCGTCTGATGCAACAACAACTGCAAGCACAAGCTGACAGGAATGAATCTCAGGCTGCAATCATTGAGGTTCAGTCAAAGCAGATTTCAGAGCTGCAGGCCAGGGTAAACGTTTTGGAGGCTAGGTCTAGTGCCTCGGGGGAGTTAGGTTCCGAGGGTCCCAATGTAGAGTCACTAGGACCAGAGTCTGTAAACCCTCTTGTAATTGAAAACGTTATTAATGAAAATGTTCAGCGTTTGGATTATTTAGGTGTTGATGACATCCCCGGTTAGCCGAGACCACTAGCGGTTGATTATTCTTTTGCTGATTTGACATTCATTCAGAGAATGGTTAATGGGGATGATACGGGTAATGATCAAGGGTATGTATTCAATATGGATGATGAGGTATCGGTTGATGATGAGCATTTGGGATCAGATGAATATTATGATGATGCACCGGTTATTGAAACTGACTCATCTGATGATGATGTGCCTGCTGGATCTTTTCATGGAGAATCTAGTTCAACTCAGGCAACACCTACTCAACAAGATTCTACATCTACTCAACCAACTCAAGAGGCATCTGAAAGATTAACTGCTGAAGAAAGAATGGAAAGAAATAAGCAGTGGTGGCCTCAAGGTAGATCTGCAGAACCTGTGCCTGTAACTTGCAAAACATATAAGGTTCGTGGAGATTATACCGGTGTAATTAAGAGTTGGAAGGTTAGTCAAAGGATGCTCATGATTAAGAGATTAGATGGTATTCAATACTTCAAGTTGAGATTCAACAAATTGAGTACTTTGCCAAAAGGGGAAATAAACAGGTTAGCTCAGTTAAATCTGATTAATCCGGTTAATGATTATTATGCTAACTATATTCAGAGAACATTGCGTCAAGAGGTTAGAACCAAAAGATATAACAAGCTGAAACCGACGCTAGGAACGAAGTATACATATAAGAAAAAGTTGGATCCCACGACAGGACGCCCTATGGTTAAAGTTCATTATCCACCAGCTGACTGTCTGACTGAAATACCTTTGGAGCAGGTTCCTTATGATTTTCTAAGAACATTTGTTTATTGGGAACTTGATCCACATACCGGTGAAGTTGTGATTGTGTTTGTTCCTGAATCAGAGCCGCAGCTAGAATATGGGGGTATTTGGAATTTAAAGAAGGTTTCATTTCGGGTTTTTGATCCTATGAGTTTGATAAATCTTCACGAAAAAGATTTGAGAAAACTCTTCGATAATAGGATTCGGGTGAATGAGAATAATGAATTCAACAAGAAGCTTGCACGACAATATCAGAAAGTTGTTGAAGTTTGCGTTAACAATGGAATTCATGCAGATGGGAAGTTTCCTGCCAATTGGGTTTGATTGAAGATTCTTTTGAAGACCAAGCTGAAGACACGGGGGAGTTTGTTGATGCATATTAGAGTGTATGTCAGTTGGTCTAGTTATAGTTTTGTATTTAGAATTGAGTTTCCTGACTCCTGCGACATTGTGCACAATGTCGCAGGTGCGACGTCAGGTTTTGGGCTTGCGACGTTGTCTATGTCGCATGGGCCTGGACCTGCGATGTTGTATGTAACGTCGCAGGATCGAGTGTTTAGTATAAAAACATTTTTTGTAATCAGTTTTAGTGTTGACGAAATATTAACGAAAAACCCAAAACGCAATCTGTCGAAACTACTTGTAACCTAGTCGAATATTATCAATAAACATACGTTTGAATTCGGTTTACTAGTATTGTGTTTATTTGATTGTTTGTGTTATTGATCAATTGGTATTTTCGCAACCAATTGATTCGTGTAACTTGATTCAAGATCACTACAAAGGACTATCATTAACAAAATAAGTATCTAAAATCATATAAATGCACTAAAATGTATATAAATATAGGGATAAATTACTATAAAATATACTATCTATTTAATGCTTATCAAATATCCCCACACTTAAGTTCTGCTTGTCCTCAAGTAGAATACTGAATAAAATTTAAAATAAGCATCAAACTTAATATTTAAAAATCAGAATACCAAAACTAAAAACCTGTTTCATAAATTAAAATTTTAAACAATTTAATTAACATGGATAACTATAATGTACAAATAAAAATTATTATTATTCGTGCAATATATAGCTCATGAACGATTACTAATATATTTATCCACTTTAAACAATCAATATGCATACTTCTGAATACATCTTTATTATTATTATGTATATTACTTATGATTTCCATAGATGATATACTCTTAAACTTAATCATGCAATTTACTTTTATATTCCCAATAAGTATATAAAATCCATTTTTAAGAATCAAGACATTGGTGACAGGTCTGCATTTACATGCAACAGAGCGACATAACTTGATTCAGGTAAAGTAATTTTTTAAATCAAACCAGCGATGACAGGTCTGTACAGCCGTACAACAAAGCGACATAGTTTGATTTTTATTTTTATTCATTTTTTTGTCAAGAATTTCTTCTTTCTTCTACTTTATTTAAGAATACTAATTAGAAACCAGGTCTGTACTTACGTACAACAGAGGAAACAATTAGTAGACTTCCAAATGTTTTTATATAAATATAAAGATATATAAAATTTTCGCATGATAAATCTAAGAATTAAGACTTTTGTGTCATACATCATATTATGTACCATAAAATAATAAACAAGTTATTTATATTAATTTCTTAAAATTCAGAAATCCTCATATAGATTGCCTATTAGTACATCATATTATGTAACTATATATCATTCATTATTAAGTTGCTTACGTTATATATACAAAACAGTTAATCCATATTAAAGTCTAAACTTTTAAATACAAAAAAAAACTTTTAACAAAAGTATTCTAACTAATAAATACTAAGTTATTCACTTAATTTTTTTTAAATTTTGATAAAAATTAAGAACAATAGAAACTTAAATGTTAATTAAAGAAATTCTTTTTCTTACGAACCCTATCCCCACACTTAAATTATACAATGCCCTCATTGTATAAAAATTGATAAACAAAAGTGAGTAAGGGAAAGAAAAATAGAACAGAAAACTCCCCTGACTGTTGAAGCAAATATTGTTGGCTAAGTCAAAATTGTTGTTGAATTCATCATCGGCTAGAAAAAATTGGTTTGTCTCCTTCATCCTTGAAAATTAATACACAACATCCACACTTTCGTAGTTAATCACGATTGCATTTAGCATATGCAATAAGCCTTTAAACCCCTCGGTATCCCAAGTGGACGAGTTATAGTCTCGTGAGGGTTTTCAGGGAATACACCCACAAAGTTCACAATTAATAAGATAAACTTATTAAATTTCCAAAAATTTCAATGCATTGTTCAGCCATACTATTTGCCAACTTCGAAAAGTGGCAATGATATTCTAAAAAGCAAACAAATTAAATGTACCAGATAAATAAAAAATTAAAGTAAGAACAAAATTTAAAATATTAAAAATAGGAAAGAAACACATAATCATATACTATTAAATATTGTCACTATCGTCATTCCACTTAGGCTAATTATGTAGTAAACATCTAAACCATTGTTGTTCGTAGGTTATCCTCAAATAAAGCCAACCGCTGGCTCAAATAATCAACCATCGATTGAACAAGTCCATCTATATCCCAAACCACAAACAGTCTATATATTTTAATCTTAATGGCCTATAGTAACTACTAATTTACTAGCACCTCTACTTTATAGCATATTATCCTTGAAGCTATGTATTTTGAAATTTAATCATTAAGTGCCTAAAATTTAATAGCCTAATAAAATTTAATCATGATATGGATTCTCAATTAAAAATATAGTTTACCTCTTAATGTGTTTAAAGATCCCAAGATGTTAATCCAATAGTCTTAAAGCCTAACATCTCATAATCATATTAAAGCTCCTAATTTGTTAAGATTTCAAATTAAAAATTCAAATTATTAAGCTTATTTATATATTCAACCCCATAAGTTTAAAGATGTAAAAATAATTTTTGCTCATTGTTTAATCAAAATAGTAATTGGCAAATTCTTTTAAATGATTAATTTTAAAATTCAATCTTTTGACCCAATTGTAATTAATCAATGTAGTCCAAAAACTTAATTGGCCCAAATCTTTATCATTTAAATTTCAGCTGTTTCAAAATTCTATCATATTAAAATAGGCACAAATAATTGTAGTTAAAATTTTCTCTTCTGTTTAAAAACTCATATGAATCAATCCAATTAAAAACACTTTAGCCGAAATTTTGAGATATCTGCTCAACCGTCGGTTAACTATGTCAACCACCGGTTGGTTGCTAGCAGCAGTTTTCCTAAATAACGACCTCTGTATATGATTTTACTTAATTAGCCTTATTTAATTTACGTAGCTGAATTTTAATAATGTTTTCTAGTAATTATGGTTTCTTATACCTATCCTTAAAAATACTAACTCTAAAAACTAAAATGTTCTAATATAAAATTAAATCTACTATTATAAAAAATATAAAAGCATGGGTTAATAGTAATAGAAATACTTATCATTTGAAGCAGGCAAATATCCATTCTGAGATGCTCCATGATTGTCCCAAAATTTACGAGAATTTATCCTTCTGATCGAACCGCCAAAATGGATCTTCATAGTTGTAGAACAATGAACTTGTGCTTACAGATACTCCAGCCGTTGATTTTATAGACCCAACCTTTGTTTGAATTTCCACCATAGACAATGGTTTGATCCAATTAGTGTGTAATATCTTATTAACGCAAGTTTTGTTTTTGATATTATTTCCAATCCATTGATCATCTTCCTTTAATTGATCCTCCTCTGGGTATAATGATAAAAAAAATCATTAATAATCATCATTATTTCTTCCTCTGTCATCACCCCATTCTGGTTTTTCAATTCAAGTATCTCCTCGTCAGGATCGTAGTGATCAAATTTAGGTGATAACGACCAATCTACCGTCAAATCTTCTTCCTGTTTAAATTCACTAAGAATTTTGTGAGAAAATAAGGATTCAGAAAATTGAGTATACTTATTGATTTGATTATCCATCTCTTCAAGTTCTTGAATGAAATTCCCTCGACTATGACCATTCGTTTTGGTTTCTTCCATTCTTGTACTTGTTCTAGGAATTGTGTAGCTAATACAATTGATGGTCGAAATGTATTCATCAATCTCTTGATTCTCAATCGTCACTTGGTAAATAGGATAATTGATCCAATTTTTGAAATCCTCATGAATGTAGTCCATGGTAAATACCTGTTAAAACTAAGAGAAAAAAAAAGAGTAGAAAAGAAAAATAAAATCTAACTAAAAAAAAAAATTGATAGATGTTAGTAGATACAAATATAGTTCATGATCGGGTTGTTGTAGACTAAAAACATAATTCAATAATAAAACAAATTCAAAATTGAATAATTGATCAAGAATACCTAACCGAAAAACCGTGAACCATATATTAGTAATATAAGTTAGTTAGTTATTACATATACAATTAAAAAGATTTACAACAATAGTTTATTTTACAAAGCTGGTCAAAAGTCCTCGGTAGCTCCAATGGTTGTACACAAAAGTGGAGAAATAGGTCAGCGCGAAGCGTATTAAAAACCTATCTCTTTCGAGAAGCACCTTACCTCTTATATGATAAATCAATGAGGTAGGGATGAACTCTCCTTATACCTTTGTTTTTGTTAGTACTCCCAATGGGTGAGCCGATTTTTCGATTGACCTAAATATATACAAAAATTTACAATTTATACAGATTAAATAATTAGTTTTAATTAAAATACACCGCTCCCCGGCAGTGCCGCCAAAAACTTGATGTGTGCTAAGTATAGACAATTATAATCACAAGTTTTAATTAAGGAAATACTAAATAATACTATCACACAATTCAGGCAAGTGTTATCCTGATCATAGAATATAGTTTTATAAGTAAGTCCAGATTCGAACACAGGGAACGTGATTTAATCTATAACTAACTATTTATTTATCCTAATTACAATTATTACAACTAATATACAATTTAACAATAATATACAATAATATATAAGATAGGGGGACGTTTTAGTTCCGATCGAACATATTTATAATTGATACCAATTCTTTAATAGATAAATTTAAAGGAACAACTTAAGAATACTAAATTGGATAGAAGATTATGACTATTTAAACTATTATTTATTAAACTTATTATATCAACTTATGTCTATTTGCGTGTTAGCTATTATTATTGTGATTTACTAATGTAGAAAACCTCAAAGGTTATGACAATTCTCATATAGCAATACAGTCAAAGGTTATGTAAAGTATCACTATTTATTAAGAGCTATCAACATATTATTGATGCAATCCCAGGGTCGGTTGAATTATAATGCTACTTAACATCTAATGAAACATTATCACTTAATTTAAAAACCCAAAAGGTTAGTGAGTTTATCTATAAATCAGTTAATTATGAGCATTAACATAATATAACACATAATTCTTGCATAATAATATTCAATAATATAGTTCCAACATAAACATATAATTCATATAATAAACCTAATAAACATACATTTAAACATTCATAACGAAAATCTAACAAGTAATTAATTCAAATAAACAATATCCATAGTAACCCAAAAGGTTAGTGAAGCTACAAGGATAAAGAAACCGAACCAATTGACGAACTAGCTTTTCCTAGGGTTGAAAACCTTCAAACCCTAGCTCCTTAGCCTCCAAATTCGCACCTAAAGTCGACCTTAAACCTTAATATTCGACTTTGTATTCTAAGAATCGTATATGGTATATCCCTTGAAGATGGAATGAGTTTCCTATTTATAATAGCTGAAAATTGGTCCCAACCGGCGGTTGGAAGGTCCAACCGGCGGTTGGGTACTTTATCTCCAAGTACAACTCCACGTTTCTCGAACATTCCAGATTTTTGATCCAATCGCCGGTTGCAAGTCCCAACCGGCGGTTGAGTTTTTATCCAAATAGGCTGAATTTTTGATATGTTGTAGCCCTATGTGTTAGCTAAATTCTCCAAGTTGAATCAACTCATTTGGAATCCGTATAAGAGAGTTATGGTCCAAATACTAATAGCGCGCAGAAAATTCAGCATTTACACTTTTCTTCAGCTTGTGATCGAATTTCCGCTTCTTTCATCCAAGCTTCATTCAAAACACTTAATTGATGTTATCACTCCACTTTTGATTCATCTTCTTCATTTCTTCAAGGTTTAAGCTACATTTTCTTCGAGTCTTCATTTAATCTTTTTTTTCTTCAATCTTTGCCTTGTTTTCATTCCTTTTCTTCAATCTCCATTTTAAAATACATCTACGCAAATATTAACAAAATAAGTATCTAAAATCATATAAATGCACTAAAATGTATATAAATATAGGGATAAATGACTATAAAATATACTATCTATTTGATTCTTATCATGGAACAACTTGCAGAAAGAGATATCAGAGATCGATTTCCAGAAGAACAATTAATGAGTTTAAGAGAATCAATGCAAGGCTCGCAATTCACTGATGATCCTTGGTTTGCAGATATTACAAATTTTATAGTTGGAGGGATCACAAGGAAAGGAATGCCATCATCACGAAAATGGAAATTCTTGTGTAACGCCAAGCATTACTTTTGGGACGATCCATACTTGTTCAAAGTCTGTCCCGATCAAATCATAAAAAGATGTGTCGATGGGAAAGAAGATGTGTGTCGATGGGAAAGAAGATGAACACATACTCCATCAAAGCCACCACGGACCAACTGGAGGACACCATGTAGCCAATTTAACAGCAAATAAAGTTTACTACTCGGGATTCTACTGGCCCACTATCTTCAGAGATGCACAAGACTTGGTGAAACGTTGCGATATTTGCCAAAGGTTTGGAAATATCACAACGCGTAACGAAATGCCATTGACGAATATCCAAGCATGTGAAATATTTGACATATGGGGACTAGACTTCATGGGTACATTTCCAAAATCTTACGGGAAAAATACATCCTAATGGTTGTCGACTACGTCTCCAAATGGGCCGAAGCTCAAGGCTTTCCAACAAATGACTCGAAAGTCGTAACCAAATTCTTAAAACAGCTATTTTGTCGGTTTGGAACTCCTCGGGTAATCATCAGCGATCGTGGCACACACTTCTGCAATACAAAGTATATGAAACTATTGCAACAATACGGTGTTACCAACAAGATGTCTACAGACTACCACCCACAAACAAATGGGCAAACAGAAATTACAAACCAAGCACTAAAAAGGATCTTGGAACGAACAGTTGGTCAACACGGAGAAAGTTGGGCAGATAAGCTAGGCGATGCTTTATGGGTATTCCGAACAACCTACAAGACACCATTAGGAATGACCCCCTATAGGCTTGTATATGGAAAGGCATGTCACCTTCCAATCGAACTAGAATATAGAGCTTACTGGGCATTAAAAAATTGTAGCTTGGATCCTACGAAAACGGGAACACACCGAAAAATGCAACTGAATGAGCTGGCAGAGTTAAGAGATCAAGCTTACGAAAGCTCCTATAAATTCTAGGAGAGAACCAAGGTGCTCCATGATTCAAAACTCCGCATCACACGCTTCAACTCAGGTGATAAGGTTCAACTCATTAACTCGCGATTTAAAAAGTTTTCTGGCAAATTTAAAACACGATGGAGTGGTCCATTTACGATATCTAAAGTATTCCCATATGGTGTCGTTGAGCTCGAGGCCCCTGAAGGAAACTTTAAGGTAAACGGTCATCGTTTGAAATATTACATACAAGACTTTCCCCCATCTGAGGAAATCTATGGTTACGAACAGCCCTGATAGAATAACAGAGTCAAGCTACGAGACTCGATAAACAAAGCGCTCTTGGGAGGCACCCCAAGCCTATCTTACATTTTCAGCATTAATTTTATTTTCTTGTTCTCAATTTAATCCATTTTATGCAGTTCTCGCCTCATGAAAGACTAATGATTAGTCCTAGGCCATTAACTATTTGTATTTTGCAGGATGAATTCACAGTCAGACATACCACGACAGAGACGCTCACGTGCCATGTATCACTCCCGGAGTTTATCACCGGGCAGTAACATGAGGACTGTCAGAGGATCCCAGTCACCACCTCCTAGCTTGGAGGAGATCTTGGCAGACTTGGTGGAGGTGACTGTTCAGGAGACATTTCTTCTGCACTCCACCCACGCTAGGTTACCTTCATCTCCCCAACTAGAAGGACAGACCGCAGGGAACTCCAGAGTACCAATCTTTTAGCATGGGGTTACTATTGCAGACCCTGCTGTCACATGGTCTATACTGAGGGCTCTTGAGGTCCAGCACAGTGCCATCGCTGAGATCCACACTGCTCTGGGCTTCCCCTCCACACCTGTGTGCCCCTTTCAGATGGGACCTGATCCCGCTCCGCACATTCCACCGTGGGACTTATTTCCACCTTGGAGCATGACTGCGCAGGACCACCCCACTTTTATGGACCCACTAGAAGAGGAGGCTGCTGCACTAGATGCTTAGATTCAGGATCCAGAAGATGGTACCGCATCTCCAGTCCACACTATCTAGGAGTCATCATCACCCACATCGGTCGTTAAAAACACAATCTTCGTGGATGATGACTTCACCGATTGGGAGACGCTCTCTGCTGACATAGATTAGTTTCTAGTAGTTATTTGTGTTTAGTATTAACAAGGATTATTGGTGTTTAATATTAACGTGTATTGATGTTTGTGAAGGATGTTTATTATGCAGAAATTGATGTAGGAATTATGGAACGAGTTCACTTTTATGAGCCTGGTCCGTCTCCAGCAAAATCCACATATATACGCAGCACAAGGGAGTATCTCTTCTAACCTTTGTTTTGCTTGATTAAAACACACTAAAATTCTAAGTGTGGGATTATATCTCACAAAGGAGAGTATAACTTTGAAAGATTGACCAACGTTCGAAAACCTAAGTGTGGGGTTAACCCAACTTAGAAATAGAACATTATGGACAATGTTCTTTTAAGTGTGGGATGACAGTAGTATTCACTACTAAAGTATGCAACATAAATTTTGATCAATCTTTTAAGTAAAAGTCATGTTTTCAGCAAAATTTCAAAATTTTCAAAGCCAAAAAGGGGTATTTTCGGTCAACAGAAGATCAAAGGCTTTGAAAGTAGATAATGTCGCCCAAAACCCTTTGAGGATTTTTCAAGCTCTGTTTCGAGACAAGCAATCGCATGACTAGGCACTAAACCACCAAACTAAGTGACGATTCTTGAGCCATATAAAAGCATTCATCTTTAATACTTCACTTTTCGATTGTGAGTGTGCCAATGTATGCTCTCCAGAATCAGAACTTGTTCAAGGAATACATTTCGAGATTACAAAAATGGGCGTCATACATGATGAAGGTGCAACTAGAAGACCTCGACATTTCCTAGGATAAAAACCCTCTCATAAAATCCTTGCTTTCAAACCTAACCTAACCAATGCTCACCTTCAGCATTGAATATCATCAGAAAACATGCTGAGTGTAACATCCTCAAAATCGGTCTGGTAATTTCCTTACTTTTAGTAATTATTTAATAAGTTATAAGTAAATTAAATATTATTTGCTTATGTGAAACTTATTGTGAATAGTGTAATATTATTTGTTTTAAATAGTTATTGGTGACAGTGCAATAAAATAATTATTTTCGCAATCGGTTTTTAGGTTCCAGACTGTAGATTTAGAACGGGTATTAAAAATACCCAATTTGGGTCGGTTTTGAAAGGAGACCGACCTAAACTCCACCAAATTTTTCCCCAAATACATTTTACTCTTCCTCTTCACAATTCTAACTTCCAAGAACTTGAATCCTTAATCAAATTTGTAATCTCAAGTTGTAATTCTATCAAAATTATCATCTTCTAGTTGCTAGTGTTTTGCTATCATCTTGTACATCATTAAGAAGTAAGTACTTTCTTCCTTTTGAACATAAGTGTTGTTAGGTCAATTAAAGAATTGATAAATTGATTGAGTTCTTGAGTTGTGGTTAACGATTTTGATGCTATATAATGATTGTAGACTGATTTTGTAGCTATTCTTGTGAGTTTAAGTTCTTCAAATGGTGAATTTGGAACCAAGTATTTGACTTAAATGGATTCTTTGAATTTGACAAGAAATTGCTATCTTTGTGGTTAAATGAAGTTATTTGATGTTACTAGAAGTACAAATGAGGTTTCTTAGATGTTAAAAATGTGAATTGTTGATTGAGTATATTGAAAATTTGTTTAAGTGAGTTTTTGGTTCGAGCTGAGTTTTTACAGAAAAGTTGCAGGTCATTTTCTTCTTGCTCACGCAATCCCAACTTTAGTTTCTGGATCGCGTAAGCTAGTTAAAAATCGTCCAAAATGTCAAAGTTTGCCTTAGATACGCGATCCCACAAAAGTTTCTGGATAGCGTATGTTAGTGCAATTTGGTTACAGAAGAAAATGAACTAGGATACGCGATCCTGTAAATGGTTCTTGGATCGCGTAACTTAGTGTAATTTGGTAATAGAAATTTTATAACTGAGCTACGCGATCCGGCTAGGATTTCCTGGATCGCGTATGCAAGAGTAAATCTGAATGTTTGGTTAAAATCCAACAATTTTTATTTAATTGATTGTGATTATAAATATAAGTTGTTTAATTGTTTAATTACTTAGTAATTAAGTATGTTGAACAAAAAGAAATGAGTTATTAACTTGTTGACTTTGTATTCTCAGATAAACAGAAGACTCAGTGATATAGAAATCCTGAGTGTGGAGACGACAGAGGTATCGGTGAGTGGATTTATAACTCACTCGTTGATTTAGTTGTAATTACTTTGATTACAACAAGTGATAGTTGTCATGTTGATAGAGTTAGTTAATTTGTGTTATTGATTTAATCTTGTATGCTAGTTGCCATGTGATTATATGTTGTTTTTGAGGTCAACACGTTGGTTGGGTTAGTTGATTATTGTGTGAATTTCACAAAGTCTTACTTCATTTGTTGTGTGTAAGACTTGTGTTTGAGTATAATAATCACTAGCTATCGGTCTATTCAGTATTGGCCATATGGATTGTTGGACAAGTGTTCTTGAGAGCCGCCACGGCAGTAGGGTTTCTCAAGGACCACCGATCCTCATAGTTGAATTGTTGATTGTTTATATTGATGTATAACATTGTTTGGTGTAAACAAGGGATTATACTAAGTTGATTAGTGTGTCATGAATTCATTCACTTAGCTTCGTGCTAATCCCTCAATCTACTTCTTGCAGGTGTTATTTTGATATGTGGGTTGCAAGAAAGGGACAAAGAATGTTTGATTTTAGCAACTCTGATATAGTTTATATAAAACTATGTTTTGTACAATATAATACCCCGTTTGTATTATGTAAATGATGTTTTTGTAAATATTGAACCTATGGTGTCGGTTAGTATTATAAGTTTATAAAATAATGTTTTGTTTATATGCTTCCGTAGTCGAAAATGATAAATTAATAGTGTTGGAAAGAGGGGTGTTATAAGTTGGTATCAGAGCAAAGTTTTGGGTGAATTGAGCATTGTAAAATGTTCAATCCCAAACTTTGAGTGTGATGAGTCAAACATTCTTGTGTTGTGATTAGTAGGGATGTGAATTAGTTAGTATATAATACTAACGATTAACGAGTGTTGAGAGTTGTGTTGATTTCAGAGATGGCAGATAACGAACAAACGACCATGAACCCTAATAATGCCTCAAGGATTGATGCTCCACCGTCGGATACACATAACGAGAGACATGACCATGAGGGTACATCTAATCTTGCTCATGGAGAATCTAACAGAGATGATTATTTGCATCAATTAGAGGATGAGATAATTACTTTGAGGGAGTATAAACGCCAAGCTGAAATTGAATCATCTCAACAACAATGACCTGTCTTTGGTAATGTTCCACCATCTCAATCTCAATCAAGTAAACATTGTTCTTTTAAAACTTTTATGGCTAGCAAACCGCCAGAATTTTGTGGGAGTACGAATCCGTCAGTGACTTTAGATTGGTTAAAAGATATGGAGAGGAAATTTGATGTGACCCGTTGTGAGGAAGAATTGAAGGTTAATTATGCATTTCAGTGTTTAAAGGATGAAGCTATGGTGTGGTGGGATTCTATCACCGGCCATTTAATCCAGCAACAAAAAGAGTCAATTAGGTGGAATGATTTTCGTAATGCCGTGTGTAATCAATATTTTTCGGATTTTGATATGGCACGTATCAGAAGAGAGTTTGTGAGTTTGCATCTAACTGAAAATATGACGATTGATGAGTTGATATCTCAATTTTCGGATAAATTGCGATTTGTTCAACAGTGGGTACCTGATGAAAAGACTAAAGTTGAACAGTTTGTTGAAACCTTGCCACCAAATTACCGTACCACGGTGAGATTAGCGGGTTCTTTGTCACAAGCTTTTACACTTGCTAGATCTGTTGACAGTGACATGAGAGCTCAAAATCTTCATGTGAAGGGTATATTATCTTCTAGAGATAAGGGTAATTCTTCAAGCAAGGGAAAGTCGAGATGACAACAAAACCGACAAAGTAAGAAAAGTGGAAACAAAAGTGGATTTTCTGGTGTGTTTGTTAATTCTAACTGGTGCAGTTCCTGTAAGTCAAAGCACACCTGTCTGTGTACTCCTCAAAAGAACAAGTGTTTGAAATGTGGTGAACTAGGGCATGAAATCAAGAGCTGTAGATATCCTAATTTTGTTTGTTGGACGTGTAAAAAGGAGGGACATCGAGTTGGTAATTGCCCCGAGGCAGGAAGACAGAGTTCATCTTCGGTCAGAGGTTCATCATCTTCCGGTCAAAAGAGAAAGAATCAACCACCAGCAACTAGTAGGGCTTTCCAGATGATAGTCGATGAGGCTGTGCACATGGAAGATGTTATTACAGGTACTTTTCTTATAAACTCTGTACCTGCACGTGTTCTATTTGATTCAGGAGCAAATTGTTCCTTTATATATGTGTGCTTTTGTGATAAACTGAAATTGAGCCCTACTTTGATTACTAAGCTTGTAGAAGTAGAGATTGTTAGTGGAAAATTAGTTTCTGTTACCACCTCTGTGACTGGAGCCAATATTGTAATTGATGATCAAATTTTCCAAATTTCATTTCTGTTAATGTCAATTCCCAGTTTCGATATAATTGTCGGTATGGATTGGTTGAGTCAACATAAAGCCAGTATAGATTGTCATCAGAAGTTGATAAGAATCCCAAACTCTGAAAAGTCATACGTTGTGGCTCGAGGAGAAAGGGATAGAGGGCATATTCCTTTGATTAGCATGATGAAAGCTAGGAAGTCGTTGTCTAAAGGCTGTGAATCTTATCTAGCTTATGTGATAGATGCCAAACCGGAAAAGAAAGCTATTTCTGACGTCCGGATAGTTTTTGAATATCCAGAGGTATTTCCCGTTGAATTTCCTGGCTTGCCACCTATTAGGGAAGTTGAATTCCAAATTGACCTTATCCCTGATACGATGCCTATAGCAAAAGCTCCCTATTGATTAGCTCCATCTGAGATAAGAGAAATGATGAGTCAGATTCAGGAGTTGTTAGATAAGGGATTCGTTAGACCTAGTTCTTCACCGTGGGGTGCACCAGTGTTGTTTGTGAAAACGAAAGATGGGTCTTTCCGAATGTGCATTGATTATAGAGATCTGAACAAAAGAACTATAAAGAATAAGTATCCTTTACCCCGAATAGACGATTTGTTTGATCAGTTGCAAGGGTTATCGGTTTATTCTAAAATTGATCTAAGATCGGGTTATCATCAAGTTCGGGTTCGCGAACAGGATATTTCGAAGACTGCTTTTCGGACTAGATATGGTCATTATGAATTCTTGGTCATGCCTTTCGGTTTTTTACTAATGCTCCAGCAGTTTTTATGGATTTGATGAATAGTGTATGTCGACCATTCTTGGATAGATTTGTAACTGTGTTCATAGATGATATTTTGGTATATTCTAAATCCGAATCAGAACATGAAACACATTTGAGATTAGTGTTGGAAACTCTTAGAAGAGAGCAATTATATGCAAAATTTTCTAAATGTGAGTTTTGGATTCGGGAAGTACAATTTCTGGGTCATGTTATTTGTAAAGATGGTATTAAAGTTGATTCTTCTAAAATTGAAGCTTTGATGAATTGGAAAGCTCCAAAGACAGCATCTGAAATAAAGAGTTTCTTGGGATTAGCGGGTTATTACCGGAAGTTCATTAAAGATTTTTCTAAACTTGCTAGTCCACAGACTAAGTTGACTCGTAAAGATGAAAAGTTTGTTTGGAGTGAACAACAAGAGCATGCCTTTCAAACTTTAAAGCAATTGTTGTGTCAGGCCCCAGTGTTAGCATTACCAAGTGGATCTGATGATTTTATTGTTTATTGTGATGCGTCGTATGCTGGATTAGGTTGTGTTCTTATGCAGCGGGATAGTGTTATCGCTTATATTTCTCGTCAATTGAAACCTCATGAAAAGAACTATCCCACTCATGATTTAGAGTTAGCAGCGGTTGTGTTTGCATTAAAAATCTGGAGACATTACTTATATGGTACAGAGTGTGTTATCTATACCGATCATAAGAGTCTTCAATATGTGTTTTCTCAGAAAGAGTTGAATATGCGACAAAGGAGATGGTTGGAGTTAATCAAAGATTATGACTGTGAAATTCGATACCATCCAGGTAAAGCCAATGTGGTTGCAGGTGCTTTGAGCAGAAAAGTTAATTCTAATAAACTTTATTGTCTGCGAGTTGATATTTCTTCAGAGTTAGTGGATAAAATCAAAGTTGCACAATTAGAAGCCTTGTTGGATTGTAATTTGAAATCAGAAATCATGTTGAAAAGAAGGGATGACTTGATTAATGATTCTAGAGGATTGAAAATTTTTCAGTCTCGAGTTTGGATTCCGCTTATGGGTGGTGTAAGGGATATAATTTTAACTGAAGCTCATAAATCAAAATTAACTGTTCATCTCGGAAGTACCAAGATGTATAATGATTTGAAACCTTTCTATTGGTGGCCTACTATGAAAACCGATATAGCACAATTTGTTGGTACTTATCATATTTGTGCTCAGGTTAAAGCTGAACATCAGAAACCGTATGGATCACTTAAACAGTTAGAGATTTCGGAATGGAAGTGGGAACATTTGACTATGGATTTTGTGACCAAACTTCCTAGAACGCCACGTGGAAATGATATGATTTGGGTTATAGTTGACCGTCTGACTAAAAGTGCACATTTTCTTGCTACTAGTGAAACCGCTTCTTTAAGTAAACTTGCACAGTTGTATGTCAATGAAGTTGTATCGAGACATGGAATTCCATTATCAATTGTTTTGGATAGAGACTCTCGATTTATTTCATATTTCTGGCAGAGTTTACAAAATGAGTTAGGCACATTTGTGAATTTAAGTACTGCATACCATCCTCAAACTGATGGTCAGTCAGAAAGAACGATTCAGACATTAAAGGATATGTTGCGTGCGTGTGTAATGGAGTATGGTGGTTCTTGGGATTCCCATTTACCGTTAGTGGAATTCGCCTACAACAATTCTTATCATTCCAGTATCGGTATGCCGCCATATGAAATGTTATATGGGCGTCGTTGTAGAACGCCTACTTGTTGGTTAGAAGTAGGAGAGAAACAGTTTGTTGGGCCCGATATTGTTCAGATGACGGCGGATAAAGTAGCTATAGCACGTGAGAAATTGAAAGTTGCACGGGATCGACAGAAACAGTATGCAGACCCGAGAAGACGACCAGTGTCATTTTCCGAGGGTGAAATGATTTATCTCAAAGTTTCCTCTTGGAAAGGTGTGATTAGATTTGGAAAGCGGGGAAAGCTCGGTCCTAGATATATTGGTCCATTCAGAGTTAGACAAGTAGTAAATGATCAGACAGTTGCCTTAGATCTTCCTCTTGAATTGTCTGGTATTCATGACACTTTCAATATTTGTTATCTAAGAAAATGTAATGTAGAGGATCAATCCCAAATCCTTCCATTGCAAGACCTTCGTGTAGACTAGATTTAGAAACTAGTTGAAGAACCAGTTGAACTCCTAGATCGTAAGGTTACTAAACTTAGAAAGAAGCAAATTCCCATGGTGTTAGTAAAGTGGAAGCATAATTTAGGTGAAAACCTTACTTGGGAACCTGAGGAGAGTATGAAGTCTAGGTATCCTGGATTGTTTGACCGTGATGAGATTTCAGGGACGAAATCCTCTTAAGGAGGAGAGATTTGTAACGTCCTCAAAATCGTTCTGGTAATTTCCTTACTTTTAATAATTATTTAATAAGTTATAAGTAAATTAAATATTATTTGCTTATGTGAAACTTATTGTGAATGGTGTAATATTATTTGTTTTAAATAGTTATTGGTGACAGTGCAATAAAATAATTATTTTCGCAATCAGTTTTTAGGTTCCAGAATGTAGATTTAGAACGGGTATTAAAAATACCCAATTTGGGTCGGTTTTGAAAGGAGACCGACCTAAACTCCACCCAATTTTTCCCCAAATACATTTTACTCTTCCTCTTCACAATTCTAACCTCCAAGAACTTGAATCCTTAATCAAATTTGTAATCTCAAGTTGTGATTCTATCAAAATTATCATCTTCTAGTTGCTAGTGTTTTGTTATCATCTTGTACATCATTAAGAAGTAAGTACTTTCTTCCTTTTGAACATAAGTGTTGTTAGGTCAATTAGATAATTGATAAATTGATTGAGTTCTTGAGTTGTGGTTAACGATTTTGATGCTATATAATAATTGTAGACTGATTTTGTAGCTATTCTTGTGAGTTTAAGTTCTTCAAATGGTGAATTTGGAACCAAGTATTTGACTTAAATGGATTCTTTGAATTTGACGAGAAATTGCTATCTTTGTGGTTAAATGAAGTTATTTGATGTTACTAGAAGTAAAATGAGGTTTCTTAGATGTTAAAAATGTGAATTGTTGATTGAGTATATTGAAAATTTGTTTAAGTGAGTTTTTGGTTCGAACTGAGTTTTTACAGAAAAGTTGCAGGTCATTTTCTTCTTGCTCACGCGATCCCAACTTTAGTTTCTGGATCGCGTAAGCTTGTTAAAAATCGTCCAAAATGTCAAAGTTTGCCTTAGATACGCGATCCCACAAAAGTTTCTGGATAGCGTATGTTAGTGCAATTTGGTTACAGAAGAAAATGAACTAGGATACGCGATCCTGTAAATGGTTCTTGGATCGCGTAACTTAGTGTAATTTGGTAACAGAAATTTTATAACTGAGCTACGCGATCCGGCTAGGATTTCCTGGATCGCGTATGCAAGAGTAAATCTGAATGTTTGGTTAAAATCCAACATTTTGATTTAATTGAGTGTGATTATAAATATAAGTTGTTTAATTGTTTAATTACTTAGTAATTAAGTATGTTGAACAAAAAGAAATAAGTTATTAACTTGTTGACTTTGTATTCTCAGATAAACAGAAGACTCAGTGATATAGAAATCCTGAGTGTGGAGACGACAGAGGTATCGGTGAGTGGATTTATAACTCACTCGTTGATTTAGTTGTAATTACTTTGATTACAACAAGTGATAGTTTTCATGTTGATAGAGTTAGTTAATTTGTGTTATTGATTTAATCTTATATGCTAGTTGCCATGTGATTATATGTTGTTTTTGAGGTCAACACGTTGGTTGGGTTAGTTGATTATTGTGTGAATTACACAAAGTCTTACTTCATTTGTTGTGTGTAAGACTTGTGTTTGAGTATAATAATCACTAGCTATCGGTCTATTCCGTATTGGCCATATGGATTGTTGGACAAGCGTTCTTGAGAGCCGCCACGGCAGTAGGGTTTCTCAAGGACCACCTATCCTCATAGTTGAATTGTTGATTGTTGATATTGATGTATAACATTGTTTGGTGTAAACAAGGGATTATACTAAGTTGATTAGTGTGTCATGAATTCATTCACTTAGCTTCGTGCTAATCCCTCAATCTACTTCTTGCATGTGTTATTTTGATATGTGGGTTGCAAGAAGGGGACAAAGAATGTTTGATTTTAGCAACTCTGATATAGTTTATATAAAACTATGTTTTGTACAATATAATACCCCGTTTGTATTATGTAAATGATGTTTTTGTAAATATTGAACCTATGGTGTCAGTTAGTATTATAAGTTTATAAAATAATGTTTTGTTTTTATACGCTTCCGTAGTCGAAAATGATAAATTAATAGTGTTGGAAAGAGGGGTGTTATACTGAGCCTTAGCCTTTTCATTTCAAAAACTCACTTCAAAAGCCAATCCCTTCTTTCATCTTTTGGCCCTAGCCTAAGTTTCTGTTCTGTCAGAAGAATTACTATAAGAAGTACGGAGCGTTCCCCAAAGGATGAGCATCATCCGTAAAAGGAGCTCCAAGGAAAAGAAATTCAGCAAAAGAAAAGCTGTCAGAAGGAACCTAAAAGCCCAAGGATCATTTAAAGCCAAGGCAAAGGTTTATCAAAAGAAAAATTGAAAGAAAAAGCTGCAAAAGAAGGCTCAAAAGAGAAAAAAATCCAAGAAGAAACGCTACTAAGCACCAAAGATAAGTCATCACAGACAACTCTTAGGCTATACTAAAACCCCTCAAATAAACCACCTACAAAAACCCTTCGTCCATATACACTACTTCCACCCTCTTATGAATGTCTAGGGATAATTTGCACCGTCCTCATTTAAGTACTGTAGATCTGATCCTCAACCAAGCCTATGATGACGAAAGAGCTACATGACTAGGCCCTGAGTGAATTAGAAATTAGGAAACCCGATACACTTGAGTGAATTGAGTGACCACCTGTGAGGATCCCAGTCATGTATATCTTACATTACAAAGATTGAAAAGAGAGCTTGCTAGAACCAGGTTGGAAAAACATCAGAAGGTTAAAACCCCGCCTTAAATCTTTTCTTTACCAAGCATGCAAGAATCAAAGTTCTCCAGGATACAAAACCCCCCTTCCTAGACTTTTAAAATCTGTTTTACTGAATATTTGCTTGAGTACAAGCAAGTTCTAAGTGTGGGATACTTGATATCGCGTAAAAAGTTATGTTTTTACAACCGATAACTCTCTCATTCTAGAACGATTCTTGGAATTTTAAACTCAAAACCAACACAAATCAATGATATTATGCCAAGATGGTCAAAACCAGGTTGCACGATAAAAATAAAGTAAAACGGATGAAAAACGAAGATTCCACACACGTTTGAAGATTCAAGGCATCAAAATGATATTTCAAGACAAAAGTGCCCATCATCAACATCCATCTCATCTAAGATGTTCGTTTTCAAATTACGAATCCAATAGAAGAAGAATTAACAAAAACGGATAAAGAATGAAGATTCTACACCCGCTGGAAGATCCAAATGATTCGTATGCAATATATGGAGATAGGGGACATATTTTCAGGATATCTTTACACCAAAGTCTTCGTTTTTGAATTACGAATCCAACGCAAAAATAATCAACGCAAACAGATGCATAACGATGAAGATACGCACGAATTAAGCAACGCAGCGAAAGATGACGAACCGGGGCAGGTGGCAGCCAGTCGCCGGCCTGCTGGTGGGCGGCGCCGGCCTCCACCCCCCCCCCCCCGTCTCTTTTGCGCTTTTTCGTACCCGGTGCACTACCTTTCGCTACTTTTCCGTACCTGGTGCACCACCTTTCGCTACTTTTTCGTACCCGGTGCACCACCTTTCACTCTTTTGCTAATGTAAGCCTAGGGTTGCTAATGTGAGCCATATTTTCCCTATAAATAGCAGCCCCTAGACCTCATTTAAAGCAATCTTGAATATCATCCTTTATTATCTTCACACATTCACTTAAATACTTTTATTTTCTTTGTAATTTTTAATTCTTCCTAGTTAATTAGGCTAGCTAATTAACTAATCAAGGAAGATTTGTACGGAGGTGCTCCGGGACGCATATTTTAGCTACGAGTTATTGTACTTCTCTCCAGGTGTTAATCTATCTTCCATATTTAATATGTTTGTTCTTTCTTTAATAAATTTAAATATGCATGCTAGAATTACCATGATTAATTAAATAACTCAATCGTCTGCTAAAATAGTCGTTTAGGGAAAAGTTTAAATATGTGATTGTATTGTATGTTATGAGATTGCGGGTGCTTTATGTTATAAATAGATGTAGGAATTGAATCTTTATCGTTTATCTGCCCAACTCATGTTGTTACTAAAACCCTATCCAAAAATGAACGTAGCTAACTCATAGGATATAGGTCACTTAGTTATACCGTGTTAGATTGAATCATTGAGCTCGACATAGCCGGTGTTCTCTGGACCACACTAGGATCTAAGAGACACGGAACATGGGAATAGAGGTAGATTAAGACTTAATTCAAACAGACGATATTTTTGAGACAACTTTCGGAATATCCTCGACTTAGATAACACCTTGGTATGCTTAAATTGAACTATTACCTTGATTGTCTTATTGCATGTTCTTGTTTGATTGTTGCCTTAGGATTGTCATGATAGTGAAATATATTTAGCCTTAATCATCGTGAAATAATGTGACGGCCCCTATTCGACTGTTCTTTGATATAGTACTGGAAACGCTTATGGCTGAGTACAAATGTATGGAAGTCGAGAACGACCGAAGGTAGTCATGTTATGAATCGATTAACAAACGTGTTACTTAGGTTTCTATTCGTAATATAAATCATCCCCGTTTTCTTGCATACTTGAGTAATGTTGATAATTTGTATGAATAAGTGATGACATACTATCCAACCATTTAGACCGGTTATTCCAACCTGTTCTGGCGACGGTAAAACCCGTTTACAAGATTGTTTATTTAACAAACTGTGCCATGATTCGGACGTCTCTGATGACCGACAGTGGGGAATAGGATTTGAGAATAACTGTTGGATACTATGGACATGCATTTGAGAGAACTTTTGGTGTATGTTTTAATATATTCTGCAACCCATGTGACATTCTATTTGCCTGATTGTGGACACATCCGCGTTGGCCCGATAGAAGGACTGTAGAATAGCTCACATTAACCTACAAATTTATCCTCGTTAGAACTCCTCTTATTTAACTTCACCTCAACCACTTCATAGTAGACAATCGCTGTAATTGCTGAACGCCCGAAGTAACCTCCACCTTTTAGTTTATCTTGAATTTAAATTTTAATTTAGAAAAACCCAAAACCAAAACCATCTTTCTAAACCTCAGCTAAGTTCATAAAAGTTCCTAAACCCTCCTAGTTCCAATTCGTCACGCTTTGAAGAACGACTCTAGGTCATACTTATCCTTTGCCAGCCCTTAGATTAGCAATAGTAGTAACCCTAGGCCCCAGCCTTACAAATTAAAAACCCACTGCTGTGTTGCATCTCCATTAGAAATTCCAATGACCGGTGTGCAGGGCAACATGCACCTTTCAAGGCACTATACAATCGTAAGTGTCGCTCACCAATCTGTTGGACCGAAGTGGGAGACAGTCAACTAACTGGTCCTGAGATCATTCACGAAACTACTGAAAAGATCTTCGAGATCCAAAACAAACTCAAAGCTGCACGTGATCGTCAGAAAAGTTATGCTGACGTGAGACGCAAACCACTCGAATTCCAGGTTGGGGATCGAGTACTACTCAAAGTTTCACCTTGGAAAGGTGTCATTCGATTCGGCAAACGCGGTAAACTAAATCCAAGATACATTGGACCATTTGAGATCCTTGAGAGGATAGGTCCAGTGGCATACCGATTGCAGCTGCCATCTGAACTCAGCAACGTGCATCCAACTTTTCACATCTCAAACTTGAAGAAATTCTTGTCTGATGAGACACTCATCATTCCACTCGATGAAATTCGTATTGACGACAAACTTCACTTTGTTGAAGAACCTGCGGAAATCATGGACCGTGAGGTCAAACAACTCAAACAAAGTCGTATTCCCATCATTAAAGTCAGGTGGAACTCGCGGCGTGGTCCGAATTCACTTGGGAATGGGAAGACCAAATGCGACTCAAGTACCCTCAGTTATTCACTGATTCTACATCAACCGCCACCTCGAGCTACATTTCGGGATGAAATCCTCCTAACAGGGGGAGAATGTGACACCCGTCAAATTAGACTAGTAATTAGTGCCTAATCAAGTGTAATACATGTAATTAGTTCTGTGTTAGGCTAATTAATGTATCAATATATATATATATATATATATATATATTGTTGAATATATATGATTATGCGATTTCATTACATCGTACGGAATCAAAAATCAAATGAAATTCGGTTCAATTAATACGAACGTTGGTGAACAATTTTATTAAATAATATAGTATTATTTAATAACACTACTATATCCAAAAATATTATTTTGATAATATTTCAAATCAAATTCGTATCGTACAAACAACATTTACGCGATTAAAATACTTCAAGTAAAATAGTCGTATTTTAAATTTATATTTAAACGCGTATTAAATTATTTAAACGTTTAAACGGCCCGAGAAACGAACACTACACGGAACGCGAACACAGAGGAACAAAAATAGGTGAAGTCCACATCCGTGGACCCCACCGAATCAGCTCAAAATGGGGGGAAAACCCCTCCCCACCCTCATTTCCATCTTTCCCTCTTTTTCTCTCTCTCTCTCTTTCTTCCTTTTTTCTCTCAAACACCCACCACACCACCACCATAAACAACCACCAAACGTCCTTGGATCGTCACACTCGTTTAGAAGAAAATGTTCCCCTCGTCGAGATCTACATTCCTATTTTTTCGGATTCTCCCCGCGTTAAGTTTGTAAGTTCCCGACAAATCCCGAAACACTCCGATTTCAATTATTTTCACTTGTTTGTTGTTTGTAATAGCTTGAAATGTCCATCTAAGGGTTGGGTAAAAGAATCGGACCAAACGGAAACTGGAAAACACGTTTTTGGCTCAAAATCAGGCCAACAGCCCGTTATGTCGCAGAGGCTCCAGGCCACCTGCGATACAAGCTCTTATGTTGCTTGTCCTATGTCGCATATAGCGACACAAGCCTCTATGTCGCACCACATCACGGATGTCGCATATAGCGACACATATGTCTATGTCGCAATACTTTCGGATGTCGCATGTAGCGACACAAAACACTATGTCACAGAACTCATTCCCGTCGCACATAGCGACACAATACCTTATGTCGCATTAATTTGCGGATGTCATACATAGCGATACAAAGACCTATGTCGCAGTCCTGCCCTGCAACACATTAGCCTTTATCGCACTTGGTGTCGCATCCAGTGTCTCACAAATCAGAACCTTGAAAATATGGATTTTTACTAAGTGTCAAACTTGTGTAACTTCGAACACTTATACGATACGACTTCTAAACACATCAAGATACGTTTTTGAACATGAACACTTCGAAATCATAATAATAATATTGAAATTATTATTACAAACAATTCACCAACGGGCCGTACACGTTTTTCAAACATAATCAAATCAACCAAGTCGTAGTAACTTGGACAAGTTAAACAACCAAATCGTGGTAATTTGGACAATTTAATCAACCAAATCGTAGTAATTAGGACATTCTAGTTGGACGAACAACTACAAGGGTGATCTTTTGAGATACCCAATCATGTTTATAACCATCGTGTGTCGTGGACACCCTCAGGTTACGAGTCTTCGGATAATCACTAATCGGCTAATCGACTCACGTTTATTGATTAAACGCTTCAAGACTCAGGTGAGTCTCATGGCCCCTCTTTTACTGTTTTTATTCAGGGGTGTGATCCATTGCTCGTTTTTAACATGTGAACGCAAGTACAAACTTTTCATATACTACATGAGTTTTACACACAACTAATCATTTCAAAGTCCTCCATCAACATAGTTTGGTAATATGTTGTAGCATGAATATTAGTATATGGTACCATATAGGATTGACCCTCCTCGTCCGGGTTAGCAAACACTAACTGGGTAAACGGATGTACTAATATTTGATTCAGACGAGTGTTGATTAGGCACTCGTGGAGGCACCTCACTCAGGTACTAATTGTGATCCTGACGCCTCAAGTTAAGCTCAGACTATGTGCTCATGGCTGTATACATTATCATTATCTTTATTTGTTGGATGCAAATCAGTTCTTAAATCTTGCGGTTCACACAATATTATTTGATATACAAACCTGTGAGCTCACCAGCATTAGCTGACCCATTTTAGCATGTATCACAGGTACTCAGCAGTAGATTCGGACTACCCTTAGGATTATTATAGCTCGAGTCAGCATGCAGACGATAGAGATTTCCTTGCATTAGTATATTTTGTACAAGTATTTATGTATTGAAATCTCTCATTTAATCGAACACGAGCTATGTACGGTTTCCACAATTGTAAACATTTTAATATTAATATATTTTGTTAAAACGACGCATATAGAGTCGTTTGCTATACATCTGTGTGCTTGATTTATTTATTAGTAACACCAAAATTATGCTTCCGCCAAACAGTAAATTTGAGGGTGTTACATATCGGTAGTAAAAACGTGACTTTTTACGCGA
Organism: Pseudognaphalium luteoalbum; assembly: GCA_963422505.1. Taxonomy (NCBI): domain Eukaryota; kingdom Viridiplantae; phylum Streptophyta; class Magnoliopsida; order Asterales; family Asteraceae; genus Pseudognaphalium; species Pseudognaphalium luteoalbum. The sequence goes on from OY730195.1 coordinate 109,520,052, forward strand.
TATCAGTAGGCCAATAGAATCCTGAGTCGTAAACTTTCTTTGCTATCAAATTGGCTGCGTGATGTCCTCTGATGGGTCCGTGATGGCTTTGGTGGAGTATGTGTTCGGCTTCTTTCCCATCGACACACTTCATCATTTCTGGTGAGGATGGTCTCTCCGTCATCAGTGAATTGGAATTCTTGAAATTGAGCGGATGAGGATTGGTTTATGGTGATTTCGTGGTTTGGAAATGGTAGTGGTTCGGGTTGGTTGGCAAATTGTGGTTCCAATGGCGGTGGCTCAACACTCATTCCCTTGAATGAATCTAGGATTTCTTCAATTGAAGGAAATGGGTTTGGTCCGTTGAATATGGGTTTATCTCTTTTTAGCCAAGGTATCGGTGTACCGCATCCTAATGGAACAACGATTGTTTTGCCATCGGTGCGAGGAGATTTCTTTTCAATCAGGGGAAATAGTAGTTCGTCGGATGTTGTTGGCAAAGTGATTGCGGAATGCATCCCAGGGTCCTCATTATATAGCTTCCGAACTGTGATTATGGTATTGGGTATCGGATCCTGGCTAGATAGTGCTAGTACTTCGTGGAGATTTTCATCAAAAATATCCTGCATGGTATCACACAAATCAAGGTCCTCTTCCAGAGGTTACTTCATTAATCGATCGATATTAAAGGTGACCTCCTCTTTCCCAACTCTTAATTTTAAAGATTTTTTATTAACGTCAATTACGGCCTTGGCAGTATTTAGAAATGGTCTTCCTAGGATGAGCGGGCTATGGGTGTCTTCCTCTATGTCCATGACAATAAAGTCTACTGGAAAAATGAACTTATCAACTTTGACCATGACATCTTCAACAATTCCTCAAGGGAGCTTAACTGATCTGTCAGCTTATTGGATGGTCGTACGAGTAGGTAGTAGGTCATCTAGTCCTAATTTCTTAAAGAGGGAATAAGGCATAAGATTAACACTAGCACCTAGGTCTGCTAAGGCGTTACTAATTTGAATTCCTTGGAGAAAGCAGGGTATAGTAAAGCGTCCAGTATCACCTAATTTAGATGGGAGACCATGTTGTACAATTAAAGAACATTCATCATTCAAGGGTAAACTAACTATTTGCCTAAGTTTTTCTTTGTTTGAAAGGAGTTCTTTAAGGAATTTAGCACACGAGGGCATTTCTACTAAAGCATCTAATAATCTAACATTTAAGTGTAGGCTTTTAAATATTTCCAGATATTTACCGAATTGGGCCTCTTGCTTTTCCTTTTTTAGTCTACTAGGATAAGGTATTCTCGTGTGAGGTACATTATCTGGAGTTTTGGATGGGTCAGATGTTGTGACAGGGATGTCAATTGACACATTTTCACTAGGTGTAGGTGTGGGCAAGGGAGTGTTTTCGGGGGTGTTATCTGGTGGTGGTGGATCAACCTTGGTTACTTTTCCTCCTCTAGTCACGATTAACACATCATCACTGGATGGATGAGTGGTGTCATTAGTGATTGCCGATGTACTTTCCTCAATAAAACTTAAGTTTTTCAAAATAGATTCCACGTTAGAGGTTTATTTTTCTGAAAATTTTATCATGGCGTCAATGTTATCTTGAAATCCAGTTACTCTTTTGTTTATAACATTTTGTTCGAACATAAAATCTGATAAAGATTGTTTTGAGGAAGGTAAATGGTTTATAGGTGAGGAAACGACCAAGAGTTGGGTTAAAGATTCATTAGGTGTGGGGATAGTAGAGTCAAAATAGGGTGTTGACATGACTGGTCAAAAGTGCTTAAACTAAACTAATTCTAAAGGTAAAAAGGTAACTTTTAATCGATTTTGATCTTTCAAAAGGATCGCCAAACACCAAAATTGCTAATTTCCTAAAATCAATTGCTGACGCTCCCCGGCAGCGGTGCCAAAAACTTGATGTGTTGCACATTGGTCGTTGAAATTTCTAATGGTGATGCGAGACAACAGTAAGTTTTTAAATTTGTAAGGCTGGGGCCTAGGTTACTATCATTCTAATCAAAGGGCTAGCAAAGGACAAGTATGACCTAGGATCGTTCTTCAAAGCGCGAAAAATTGAAACTAGGGGATTTAGAAACTTTTATGTATCTAGCTAGGGATAAAAGAGTTGATTTTGGTTTTGGATTTTCTATTCTAAATTAAATTAAAATAAACTAAAAAGTGGATGTTACTTCGGGCATTTAGCAATTAAAGCGATTGTCTTCTATGAAGTGGTTTAGGAGTTGTTAAATATGGAGAGTTCTAATGGGGATATGTTCGTAAGTTAGTGTGAGCTATTACTGCAATCCTTCTGTCGGGCTAATGCGGAGGTGTCCACAATCAGGAAAATAGAATGTCACGTGGGTTGCAGAATATATTAAAGCATACACCGAAAGTTCTCTCAAATGTATACCCATATTATCCGACAATTAATCTCGAATCCTATTCCTCAATCTCGGTCGTCAGAGATGTCCGAATCATGGCATAGTTTGTTGAATAAACAATCTTATTCGTACGAATTATCAACACTCAGGTATGCAAGAATACAGAGATGGTTTGTACTACAAATGGAAACCTAAATAATAGGTTTGTTATTCGATTCATTATATAACTACCTCCGGTCGTTCTCGACTTCCATACATTTGTACTCCGCCGTAGGCGTTTCCAGTACTATATCAAAGAACAGTCGAATAGGGGCCGTCATATTACTTCATGATATTTTATGCCATTTGTATTTCATTATTATGATAATCCTAAGGAAACAATCAAACAAGAACATGCAATAAGACGATCAAAGCAACAGTTCGATATAAGCATGCAAAGATATTATTTAAGTCGAGGGTGTTCTGAAAGTTGTCTCAAAAATATCGTCTATATGAATTTAATCTTAATCTACCTCTATTCCCATATTCCGTGTCTCTTGGATCCTATTTTGGTCTAGAGAACACCGGTTATGCCGAGCTCAATGATTCAATCTAACATAGTATAACTAAGTGACCTATACTCTATGAGTTAGCTACGTTCATTTTTGGATGAAGTTTTAGTCACAACATGAGTTGGGCAGATAAACGATAAAGATTTAATTCCTACATCTATTTGTAATATAAACCATCCGCAATCTCATAACATACAACACAAAACTTTCTAAACGACTATCATAGCAGACAATTGAGTTATCTAGTTAGCCATGGCAATTCTAGCATGCATATTTAAATTTATAAAATAAAGAACAAACATATTTAAATATGGAAGATAGATTAAAACCTGGAAAGGGGTACAAATAACTCGTAGCTACAATGCGTCCCGGAGCATCTCCGTACAAATCAACCTAATTAATTAGCTATTCTAATTAATTAAACTATCATAAAGGAAGAAATACTAATTTTACAAGAATAAGAAAGATGTAGAAAGTGTGGCTCCTTGGTGTGTTGGTGTATGAAAGGTGTTTTTGCAAATGAACCATGGGCCTACTATTTATAGGTGAAATCCAGTGCATTTTAGCAATTTGGAACACACTTTAGAAAAAGGTGGAAAAGTTGCTAGCACATGTACCCTAAAGCGCCTAAAGGTCTAGCACGTGTACCCTAAAGTTGCAGAAAAGACCTAGCACGTGTACCCTGCGAGTACGAGCAAGGATGAAAAAGCGTACAGGGGACGGGCAGTCGGTGGCGCCACCATGGCAGCCGGCGGCGGCTGGCAGCCTGCCGCCCCGGTTCGCCGTTTTTCGCTTCGTTTCTCGATTCGTGCATATCTTCTTCGTTATGCGTCCGTTTTCGTTGATTCTTTTTGCGTTGGATTCGTTTTTCAAGGAAAAATACTTTGATGAAAATAAATCTCTGAAATCTTTCTCTTATCTTAAAATGTCTCGTGCAAATCGTTTGAATCTTCCAGCGTACGTAGAATCTTTATTCTTTATCCGTTTTTGTTGATTCTTCTTTTGTTAGATTCGTATTTTGAAAACGAATATCCTGGATAAGAGAAATCTCAGTGATGGGGACTTTTTTCTTTAAATCTTGTCTTAATGTCTTGAATCTTCAAAGATTTGTGGAATCTTCGTTTTTCGTCCGTTTTGATTAAATTTTCTCGTGCAACTTCATTTTGATCTTCTTGGTAAAGTTCCTTTGATTTGAGCATATTTTGAGTCCAAATGCCAAGTATTGCTCCAGAATGAGAGAGATATTGGTAGTAAAAACATGACTTTTTACGCGATATCAATCAACATATATCACTTAATTCAATGCCGATTGAACCTGTTGATCAACAAAATTCACTTAATTCAATGCCAATTGAAGCTGTTGATCAACAATATTCACTTAATTCAATACCGATTGAAGCTGTTGATCAACAATATTCACTTAATTCAATGCCGATTGAACCCGTTGAAAAACAAAATTCACCTAATTCGATGTCGATTGAACATGTTGATCAACAAAATTTACATAATTTAGCAGTTAATGACGAAGAGATTTTTGAAATAGTTGATAAAGATGGCGATAGTGGGAATTTTTTTTATCATTATATTGTATATATATCCGATATCTGATATTAGTATGCTCATACTGAGTAGCACCAACGCCAATTATGAGATGTATACACAGATGCAGATGTTCTTATATTGATTTTTGGTTAAGTTTTTGATATTGTGTATGCATCTGATATCAGTATAACCAATACTTAGTAGTATGAATACTAATTCTGAAATAATTAGGCGGATGCATCTGAAGTCAGTATAGATGCATGTGGAGATTCATTTTAAAAATCCTTAGAAATTTAATTTAATATACATATGCACATTCATATAAGTTATATATAAATCCTTCTGTGATTGTATCTGTAAAAGCATCTGTAAATACATATGAAAATACAATATACATATGTAAAGCATCTGTGGTTATCATTTATAAATTTGTTAATTATTTTTATAAATTTGTTAATTATTTTTATAAATTTATAAAAAAATAATATGTGGTTATCATTACTATTTTATAATTACAAAAAACTAATCACATTTTAATAATGAGTTCGTTTCTTATAAAATTAGTTTTGTTTGCATCATATTTTCGTTTTAGGTCATAAAGTGTTTTTAGGGCATAAATTCACCATTTTCAAAAAAAAAATTCCATTATCAAATTAATCTCCAAAAACAAAACCTTATTCTCCAATCAGGTTCATCATGTCGAAAGTTGATTTCCGTTTTCATCCTACTCCAAGAATGAATCGTGCAAAAAATCAAAGATAACAAGAAGATTCAAGTTGTCCCAAACAACTTCGCACTTTGTATTGATATCCATACGAAATTCAAAGGTAAGGGTTTCGAGGAATTAATACAATTTATGTTGAATCATCCATTATCCACTGCTTTTACTATTGTTCCCGGGTTTTTTTATCCATGGATTGTGTCTGAATTTTGGTATACTTGTCAATTTATTGAAGACAACAATACGTTTAGGGTTACATTTAATAATGTTGATATTGTAGTTGAGTTTGGTTTAGAACACTTTAGGAACATTTTGAATCTTCCAGTAGAAAATAATTTTGAAGTAATTGTATCAAAAGAAGAAGCACGGTCAACATTACCACAAATTAAGCATCCCGCAAGGGGAGTGATTAAGATGAAAAATCTACAAAAGATATGGGCTTTTATTTTTTCAAATATTGTAAGGTGTTTTGGAAATAAGTCTAGTAGTTTTGATCAAGTAAATGAAATGAATGATATTTCATTCTTTATTCACTGGTCTAAAAGTTGACTATTCAAGAATGTTTTTTGATGAATTTAAATCAGACGTTTTAAAAGATCCAAGAGATTTCAATCTTCCTTACTTAAGATTTTTATCACTATTTATTCAAGATGTTGTTGGAAGTCAAGTTTATGATGGTTTTAAGTCAACTATTGAAACTTCTTTGATTCCTACAAATACACCGAAGATATTTCAAAGTCCTCCTGATGATAAGGATGTCCCACTTAGTGATGAGATGCTACGTTATGTAAATAACAACGAAGCGGAACAATGTGGTACCAATAATGAGGAACCTGATGGTACCGGTATTAACGAACCACAAAGTATTGAAGCAGAGGAAGGTGGTACTAATAATGAGGAAGGTTTTGAAAATATCGTAAAAGATAATGCTACAGGTGATGATGACCATGCTGAGTCTCAAACTGTGTTTAATGCAGTTTTTGGTGATTTTGTCGAAAATATTGACAAAAAAATTGAAAGTCATCTCACAGATTTTGAAAATAAGTTGAGTAGTCTTGTAAATCAAGCAGTTAAGGTAGCATCAGCAAGTAAAGATTCAAATTTTAAGAACGATTTTGAGAAACTAAAAGAAGATATAAATGAAGACAGAAAATCATTGAAGACTTTCATTGATTCAATAAAAAAAGACCAGAATGAGATAAAAAAAACAATTGAAAGAATTGATGATCTTGTTTGTTAGGAATGATACGACAAATATTGAGGTGAGTGTTAATAAGAAAAAAATTAGTTTTCTTCAAGAAGTTTGTTCTGCCGGTGATAATGGGCTTGATAATGATTAGTCAAAGAGATAAAAGATACATGATATTGAAGATGATGCTGATCCAAATCAAGAAACTGAACAAGGTATGTATAGTAAACCTCAATAAAAAAACTTGTTATTTCTTGATACTTCCTCATTTAGTTATGCATTTTATGATCTATTATATTCACTTGTTAATGTATTATTTGTATATTTTATTCACAGAAAAAACTCATATGATGTTCGTTGACAACCATGAAATTACAACTACTCAAACCATACATGAGAATGACAATCTTATAGGTAAAAATAATAATTTATTTGTTTATTATTTTTTATAACACATAGTTGGATTTTTCAAAATATTCAAATCATACTGATTACTCAGTATAATTACTTGTATATATACATGATTATTTTAGTTATGAACAATATATTAGTATAACTATATACTGATTATTTAGTATATAATTAGTTATGTATAGAGTTGATAGCACGTAAAAAGTCATGTTTTTACGTACGTTATCTTCCACATTTTAGGCACAAAGTTAATAAAAACATACTTAAAAGGATATTATTCATAAGGTTTTGTTAACTAAGTCAAAATGGAGTCGATGTTTGAAAAATCACTAAAAATGGCATAAAAACGAAAGAAATTGGGCAAAACTGCTTCAACGCACCTCCGTTCATTCGTTTCCATGCATTTTGAGCTACGCAAAGCATTATGACCTCTAACTTATGTCATTTTCTTCGCTAGGAAAATACGAACACGTGGATATAAAGAACACTCAAAACGGATAAACAACGAAGAAGATACGCCCAAACGAAGAAATGAAGAACCGAAGGGCCAGGATACGGCTGAACACAGCCGTATACGGCTGAGCCAGACCATATACGGCTGGACACAGACCGTATACGGCCTGTGCAGACCGTATACGGCCTGTGCTCAGCCGTATACGGGCCAGCTAAGCCGTATTCACCATATGCACAGTCGTATACGGTCCAGTTCACCCGTATTCACCCTAGCTCAGCCGTATCGTGCGTTTGGGTGATAAAAATCTGATTTTTATTCGCCTTTGCGATACGGTTGTGCGTTTTGAGGTTTGGATACGGTCTACGAATACGATTGTGCGATTTCTATATCTAGGAGCCTCATTTCATCATTTGAAGACATCTCTCATTCAACACATCCATTTCACACTTCAAATCTTCGTTTTCTTACATTTTTATATTTTTACTCTCTCTCTAGATTAGTTTAGATAGTTTCTCTCTCTAGAGTTTTCTATCTCTAGAGAGAGATAGATAGTTAGTTGGTTAGCAGTAGAGAGAGAAGGAAAGCTGGTATTGTAATCACGGTGTAATAAGAAGCGTTCTTGGAGCAAGACTCTGCCTTTTCTTTTCAGCTGTTAGTCTGCTCAATTTTACTGGTGATATCTTTCTTTTCATACTTATACTATGTCCGAATTATTTCTGCCTATTTGTATAATGTATGTTACTATTATTGCCATGTTTATTGAGTAAGTGTGTTGTTGCGGTTGTTGAAATGTAGATAGTTAGAAGTAGGGATGATGTTGAATTAATCTTTAAATCTATATAATTGGGGATTGTTGTATTTGTTATGTTTAAACTTATCATGCATCTAGACTTAGCTATGGATCACCCTTTCTAGTCCTTCGCGTGACTACTACTTTAGGCTTAGAACCTGATCAACTCTAGGCACAGTAGGAAGTTATCTGTGTTATAGTAAAGAAGCCGTGTATGTCACTGTAATCCGGCTGTAATACTAGGCAAATGCCCCGGAAAGAGCCGTCTGTGCCTACACTGTGGATTACCTAGAGACCCTAGAATATGGCCTAGAAACCAATATAGTTGTGGAAATGTTACAGTACACGGTCTGTCCAACCCTGTAACTGAAGCTGTGGAAACGCTTTAACATTGTGTACCGTATCGGTACCCTGGGATGAAAAGCTGTAGAAACACCATAGTACACTGCAAGTACATCCTTGGTTACGTGAATCTGTGGAACTGTGTAAGTGTAGTACACCGTGAACGGTTCCTAGGTTGGTACGCTATGGAAGGAGTATGCATTGTACACCGCTGGTGTTCCTAGGGCTGAATGACTGATTGAAAATGAGAGGCTAGATCATGACAGAAGTAGTTGAACTAATCAAATGTACGGAATGAGTCTGGAGATTAAAGTCAAGCCCAGCAGTCATTCAGGATTCTTAAAACCCCTAGACTCTATAAAACTGATAGTTTAGAATAGCAAGATAATAATCTGAACATGTTTAGGAAATGGCAGTTACATTTAGGTGTTAAGAACAGTCAGAATTACCTGCGTGGCAGTCTGTACCTTATTCCTACACCCTTCAAGGGTCACTTGTCCACAAAGACAGTGTGGGGGGTTGAGCAGCCTGTTCTTGTCAGAATCATGATAGCCTAGGTCTCGTGACATACTAATTCTGGTACATAACTGGAATGAGTAGGGTCCTAGTGTTTACACCCATAATGCATCTGTTTATTAACTAAAAATGTCCCCAATTATCTTTATAATAAGCATCATCCCCGCAACTGATTATTGAAGTTTCAACCGCCGTAATTCTCTATCTGTCTACCTAGCTACCGATTCTTCTCTATCTTATTTACTTTTCCTGTCTTTAGTTAATTGGTTGATTAAATTAAAAAACCCCCAAAACCTACCTATCTGCACAAAACTCATCTTAAAAGCAAAACTCTATCTTTGGCATCACTTCGTTTCAATTCGCTCCGATTTAAGAACGACCTCGAGTTATACTTACTGCTTGCTCACCCTGTGTGATAGGTAGTACTTATAAATTGAGTCCCCAACTCTTTATAAATTTAAAACTTACAACCGACGCGCGCTCGGTACCGTCCGGTCAGTCCCTTGACGACGGGGACGGGTTCTCGTCCCTCACGAGGAGAGAGCTTTAGAAAACCTGACTGTTCGGGCACCGTCAAGTTTTTGGTGCCGCTGTCGGGGATCGTAGAGCGTTACGATTCTGAAGCCGCCTTAGATAGAATAAGCAATTAGGAGATCCTTTTCGTATAGGTTTTCCTTAACCTATTCGAAAGTTACTTTTATTAGAATAAATTAGCTTAGGTTAAAATAAAATGAAAAATCCAAAAATATCTTTCTACGATTCGCCGCCTTCCTGTCCCATTTCTCTATCCGCCTCCAAGACGACTGAAGAAATGACGGCGATGGACGATGCTGAGTTCTTCGACCACTTGCAACCAGAGTTGAAATCCGACTTTCACTCATCACCGGAAGAAGCCTCCGCTAGCCCAGATGACGATTCTAGAACCTTAGGAAAATTCTTAGATCTTGACTTAGGAACCCATAAATCTCAACAGAAGATCTCAACTTCTGCTTCTAGCATTCCAAGCTATCAGATTTTACCTGCGCCTGAGATTAGATATTCCTTAGAAAATATCCCTAGATTCCCTGATTTTGTCGATAATATTCCTGAAAATACTCAATCCTTTCATTCTTCATCTAATGAAGAACGAATCCCCATAAGGATTGAGGACATTCATGAACATCTTCCAAAATCCCCAATTTTTGTCTACCTCGTACCAGAACCTTCGTACACCATTTAACGTGTTGTTGATAAGGAGATACCGAAAGATTCAGATGGTTATGAAATCTGATACATTGGTTACTCTTTTGACCCTGACAGGAGGTTAGGTGTACGTAAGGCATTTGCCTTACACTTAAATATGTTTGATTTTCCTTACTCAGTCGAGCAAAGAAAAACCATCTTAACGATTGGCATACTCGTAGGTGTTCTCCACTGTCTTCCGATCCAAAAGGGAGATGGTATCTTCTCTCGATATCGAGAACAAGAGCGAAAGCTATTATCAGAAATAGATCGCCTCATGGATCTATTTGCTTGCACCGGTTATCCATCGGTTTCACAAATCATGATTAATCGTTATGTTGCAGCAATGATAAAAAAGCTTGAGCTATTAACTTCTAGAGATCCTGCAATCACTCTCGTCATTTTTGGAAAAATTCCATTTTTCGTAGATCCCGCCACTTATATAATCGCCAAGTTGCAAGAAATATATCCTGGAGCTGACGACGACAAGATAGAAGCCATTTTCTTTGCCGAAAGAAAAGATATTCACGTTAAACTCGCTTCGTTGTTCGATCAATCCAAATTCCCTTTTACCGTTTCTCAAAGATCTTTAATTTGGGATATCACCATTGCAGTGCGAACTACAAATGGAGATCCCGACTCAAAAGAGGAACTTAGGTTTCAGAGAATTAAAGGAAATCTTCTTCACGATCTTAATAATATAGACCGCGGTATACGAATAGGAATTTCAAGTAAAAAGAAAGTTAGAAAGGAATTTAATAAGTTTGTTAACAATCTGCCAGAATTAGGCCAGAAAGAATGTAAAATTCTTAGCGAATTCGAAAATTTTTCATTACACCCTGCCAAGCTAGTTGATTATGTCATTAACATTCTAAACTGTGATTTTATTCCTCGCTATACTTCAAGATTGCTTTCAAGCAATCCCTTTTAAATAGATTTGGAACAATAGTCGAGCTACAGACTTGAAACAAGCGCTTTTTGGGAGGCAACCCAAATCTTTTTTAAATTAGGTCTTTAAAATAATTTTCTTAGGTTAAAAATAAGTTAATTAAAAACCCTTTTAAAAATCTTTGTCTCCGCAGAATCTGCGCAGTTTCTGAAAGCTTGAAAATCTTAAATTAAAATATCTTATAAAGTTTTAAATTGATTAGATTTTTAAGAGTCAAGATTTTAAACCAAAAATATTTTTTATTTAATTAGTTCTCCTTGCATTTTAATAAAACAATCTTTTGTTGCGCACAGTCAAATACCAAATTTTAAACTTTTGCTAAAATATTTGGCTAAGGTTTTTAATTACCCAAAATACCTAGTAATTACACTTAAAATGTTATTTATGCACAAATGGTAAAAAGGAGGAGTAAATAAAAGGGGTAAAAAGGAGTCAACCAAAGTCAAAACAACAACAAAAAAATCATTTTCCCCCCTCCTTCTCCCTCCTTGCGCCGGCTTCCATCACCCCACCCCAAACCCACCATTTTCCACCATTTTTAACCAAACCAAGCTTCAAATCTTCATCTCTAGGTCATTTTTATGTCCCCTAACATCATTGCATCTTCATTAAGGTATGATCCAAGCTTAAAATACCAAAATTCTCTAACTTTATTAACCTAGGGTTTCAAGTTAGTTTTTGATGATTTGTGCTTTACATTGCGAAATTGAGCTTTGATTCTTGCTTAGTGATGATATAGGATGATGTAGGAACTAGCATTACTTCTTATATTGAAGCAATTTGATATGTGACTTTGGAAAGTTGACTATCTTTGACTTTTGTGACTAGTAGGTCCATTTTGACCAATTGATGATTAAATTGCTTATGATAAGTTGTTTATTGATTGATTTATGCTAAATATGATTAGTATAGCTTATTCATTTGCTTCATTTGTGGTTAAATGTGTAATATGGTCAAGTTAGCAAAATTAAAGTAAGCATGGAAAGTCGACTTTTGTTGAAACATCAACATTTTGAAACAAAACCTTTGATAAAATGATGTTTTAATATAAGTGGATGCTAATGCCTTCCTTTGATTTGCTAATGCAAGATAGTGTTACGATAGATTTGGCTAATGACAAAAAGGAAACCTTACTTTGGTAATGTTGACTTTAAAAGTCAAAATGCTTAATTTTTAGTAATACTAGTGACCATTCTAGTTAAAAAGTCATGGTGGTGTTGTAAAATTGTATCTTTGAAAGTGTTATGGTAAATCTTAAAAGGATACTACATTTTCCTAAATTAACTACTTTTAAATTTTAAAGTAGTGTCTACTTAAAAGAATACTATAATTACTTAAAAGTATACAATCAAGTAACACATTTGTCAACTAAAGAAGCTTTGTTGCAATACTTGCATGATATGGTCAAAATTGCTATATACTTGTTTAAATATCATGATCTGTTTGCATTCGGTAATAGGTTATACTTGCCATGATAAGGTAATTACATGATTAAGATTTAAATCTTTATCATACATGCTTGTTATGGTTAAATAAGTCTTTGACTTTTCTTGTAGAAATCATTTAGACCTAATAGCCTATTGTTGAAAAATAAAGTTTCTTGTGGTAATTAAAAATTGAGTTTGGTGGTATTATTAGCTATTACAGTTTTTTGGGACTGTTCATATTCTAAAGCCCACATTTCGAATTTTTATTCAAAATCAGGAATGTGATTTAGTCAAATGACTTGTAATTATTCCTGGTAATTCACTATGTTCTTGTTTTCTCTTATTTTTTTTAGATGACTGATATTCCCCGGTATATCAAAAAATCCATCAAGGACCCAGAGAAACGGGAAAGGTATCAGACATGGCTAACACATCAGTTGGGAGAAAATAGGTACCTAGTGTGGGAGGATTTGGAGCAAATCGGTTTAAAGGAAGGGTTTGAAAATTTGATAGTATTTAAGGAAGGGAAGCGACATCTACGCGCATGGAGGAATCTATTTGAGATTAAGGAAAATGTTTATCAAGAGTTAGTTGCTGAGTTTATGGTATCCTTCTAGTTCGACAAAACGATTGATAAACTAAATGATGACCGGATGATTAGATTCAACTTCATGGGAAACCCTCACCACATGTCAATAGCAACCTTTGCCAGACATCTTGAATTGTACACTGAGTATCAAGTTACCACTCCTTTCTTCCTGAAGGCAAACACTGAGGTAAAACAGCGAGACCACACTGCTATTTGGCAAGAATTGACAGGAAATCAGTTTCAGTCAAATGTCAAGGCCACTTCTTTTCTTGATAAGCACCACCAAGTTCTCCACAACCTCATCGCTTGCAGCATTCGAGGAAAGAGAAAGACTAAAGGAGCTGTTCGGGGTAAAGGACTTGCAGATCATCAAGAGCATTATAGAGCAGGAACACGTTAATGTTGCTTATTTGATTGCTGATAGAATCCTTACTGAGTCGGGGTACACCGAGTCAGAGTTTGCATATATGGGAGCAATAATCACTAAGTTAGTTAGGAGAGTGGGGCTGTTGACTGAGGAGGTGATTGGTAACCTGACACCAGTGGCGAACAGGGTATCTAAGCCATATGACATTAACTATATGGTTAAGGTTTAATTGCTAGAGAAAGATGCTGATGGGCAGATAAGATGGAAGGATGGTGAAATCATTCCGGGATTTCGAATGAGACCCCCGAGGAGCAAGAGTGTTAGGTTTGAGTTCGATGACAGCACGGTCCACCGACAGCCTAGGACCACTGTTGCTCATGAGCGAGAGGAAGGAGAGACAGCCACTGTTGAGGCACAAAGTCCACTAATACCGCTTGTTCGAGAGTTTGGTTGGGGAGATCCGGTATCATCCGAGCTCATGTACGGTATATTGGGTATGCTTAACTCACATTACACACAGGACACATATTTAGCTACTGAGTTTGGATTCCCACAACCTACACGTCCTACATGGGTATGCGGCCCACGACCACCCAACTACCACACCATGCCACTACATCCATTTGCCATCATGCCACCCACTACCACCGTTCCCTACACCTCCATACCACCCACATCCTCTACTCGCACTGTGCCCATGGAGATTCCTCGAGCCCGCCGTACCAGGACTACTCCTGCGGCTGAGCCGGTTTTCTCTGTACACACTGCGACACCACATGAGCCGCATATCCCACATATTGGACAGCCGTCTTCCCGTACCATGACCCGTTCGAGACCATCTTAGTCAGCCACATCAGACACATCTTCAGAGACAGACTCACCTCAGTCAGCGTTCAGACAGTTAATGCAGGTTGATGACAAGGTACCGGTGCAGACTGATTATCTGCCTGATATGACTACTGCTACTGTTGTGCCTACTTTTTCAGGATTCACAGGGATGCTTCAGAGCAACCCAGTGCCTTCAGCTGAGCTTCCACCGTACCCGATGCATGGTGCTTCCTTAGGATCGTATGAGGTTGCAGAGATGGGACTAGATCCCAACTTCCATTTGTACCCGATCCAGCCACCAGCATCCGGCAGGCAGCGCAGTTCGTCTTCAGCATCAGTCTCCCGCAGGATATCCAGTGGACAACACTCTGCCTCCCGTCATGCACCTTACAGCTTCATGCTACCTCCAGCTCACGGACCACCATCCGACCAGGATCCTTCTGACCCTTGATCTTATCAGATTTTATTTCCATTTGTGTTGGATAACTGTATCACTTATTATTATTATTATTACTAATATTTGGGATTACTGTATTTGACTGTTGCTGCTTGAACTATTTGGGTTCCAACCTGTAATCTGGTTGGACCCACCTATCTATCTTATCTTATCGTTTATCTATCATTTACTTATTTTATGCTTTTCTTAGTTAATTTTTAGATTACTTGCAATAAAAGAGAGCAGTAAATAGTATGAAAGTTCCCCGAGAAGAAACCGAGATGACGCACGAATCACGTAAAGATCCTGACACAAACTGATCGACCTACACATCTGAATCAGAATCTTCATTCACACATCTCAGTCCTTTCTAGGGGAGTTTTTTTTTCATTCCTTAGTGATTTTCTTTCATCACCTATAACTTGCCGATATGCCACCATGCTTAAATTCTAAGTGTGGGATTCTAAATCCCACACAAATCAAATCAACTTAGAAATAGGGTTCCAAAATATTTTCAAACTTTAAGTGTGGGATTCCTTCACAAGAATTTTAAACTTAGTTTGAAAACATTAGGGACAATGTTCCTCTAAGTGTGGGATACACGGTATGTTATACCGTATTCTTTGACTTTGATTGCTAGTCCAAAGTATAACTTTCTAAAAAAATAAGCTTAACTTCGACAGTGGAGATGCCACTCATTCAGTTAGCTTAAAATTTTCCTAAAAACCTCATTCTTGCTAAAATTTTAGAAAATGTTTCTCAAAATCATAAGCTTAACTTCGACAGTGGAGATGCCACTCATTCAGTTGGCTTAATTTTCATAAAAACTTATTTTTACGAAAAATTTTAAATTTTCTGACTCTAAATAATCTCGAGAAAAATAAAATTTTCAGAAATTAATCAAACTGCTTTGGAAAGTAAAATAAGTTAAGATATGATTTCCTTAAAAATGAAATGTTAATCTAAGAGCATCGCACGGCTAGGCACATACAACCCTATTGCAGTGAGGTATTTGAGCCTAATAAAAGCATTCATCTTTAATGCTTCACTTTTTAATTTGATGTGTGTGCCGATGCATGTGCTTTAAGTTAGAACTTGCTCTTGGTATACGCTTCGATACCGCACAAATGGGCACCGTATGCGGTGAAGATGCAGTCAAAGGACCTTGACATTCCTTAGGATATAAACCCCTTTTCTATCATATCTTTTCAAGCCCCAAAACCCTTCTAACACTCACTTTTAGTGTTGATGATCCGCCTAGAAAACCCTGTTGAGCCTTAGCCTATTCGTTTCTTTCAAAACCTAAAAATTTGAACCCACTTATTCCACACCCACCAAAAATCTTATCTTAGAAATTTTTGAACTTGTGGGAAATGTTATTTTAATTATCCTTTTTACTTTCACTCCAAATCACAAATACTGGTGTTTACTCAAAACTTTCTCGTGTGCGTTCCCCTGATAAAAATCAAAAGTTGAAAAAGTTCATGGTGTGAAAAATTGACACCAAGTAAATGCAAAGTCATCAGAAGGATGAAAAAGATGAAAGAAAAAAAAGTATTTCAAAAAGGGCAAAAGAAAGAAACAAAATAAAAATCCCTAGAAAAGTCCAAAAATAGAAGCAAAAGAAAAGAAAAGAAAATAGAATAAAGCTAAGTGCTTCGAATCTCTCAAAAAATTTCTGTTCTTATAAAAGATAGAAGTCAAAATAGCTATCTTCTTCCCTTGCCATTTATCCGTTTCCGTTTTCATTAAAAAGGTGTTTAAAGTAATGTTCTCCCAAAAGGTTTAAAGTTCTTAAAGATAAGCAAAACCCCCTATTTTAAACCAAAAACTCCCACTTATCCATACCACTTAAACCTCACCAACCGTTACAACCCATTTCAAATGTCCTGGGATGATTAGCACCGTCCTCATTGAAGTGGTGGAGATCCGATTCTTGATCAACCCTATGATGAGAAGCAATGCATGACTGGCTTTATGAGCGATTTCGTTTGATTAGAATGATAGGAAACCCGATACACTCTGAGTGAATTGAGTAACCACCTTTGTGAGATCTCCTAGTCATGTACAATATCCATCGAGAATTGTGAAAGTATGCCAAGGTTGACATTTCAGGATTAAGGGAGGGTTATCTTAATGATGCTTGCTTTCTAAAAAGGTTTTCTTGTTCTCTGATTAAGTAAAAGTCTCAGGTTATTTCTTGTCAAAACCCAAAAACCGATTTCTTTCAAAACCTTTATAGCAAGTCAGAAATTTAAAGTTTGCTTGAGGATAAGCAAAAGTCTAAGTGTGGGATATTTGATAACACGTAAAAAGTCATGTTTTTACGTACGTTATATTCCACATTTTAGGCATGAAGTTAACAAAAACATACTTAAAAGGACATTATTCATAAAGTTTTGTTAACTAAGTCAAAACGGAGTCAATGTTTGAAAAATCACTAAAAATGGCATAAAAACGTAAGAAATTGGTCAAAACTGCTTCACCGCACCTTCGTTCATTCGTTTCCATGCATTTTGAGCTACGCAAAGAATTATGACCTCTAACTTATGTCATTTTCTTCGTTAGGAAAATACAAACGCATGGATATAAAGAACGCTCAAAATGGATAAACGGCGAAGAAGATACGCCTGAACGAAGAAACGAAGAACCGAAGGGCCAGGATACGGCTGAACACAGCCGTATACGGTTGAGCCAGACCGTATACGGCTGGACATAGACCGTATACGGCCTGTGCAGACCGTATACGGCCTGTGCTCAGCCGTATACGGGCCAGCTCAGCCGTATTCACCCTATGCACAGCCGTATACGGTCCAGTTCACCCGTATTCACCCTAGCTCAGCCGTATCATGCGTTTGCGTGATAAAAATCTGATTTTTATTCGCCTTTGCGATACGGTTGTGCGTTTTGAGGTTTGGATACGGTCTACGAATACGGTTGTGCGATCTCTATATATAGGAGCCTCATTTCATCATTTGAAGACATCTCTCATTCAACCCATACATTTCACACTTCAAATCTTTGTTTTCTTACATTTTTATATTTTTACTCTCTCTAGATTAGTTTAGATAGTTTCTCTCTCTAGATTTTTCTCTCTCTAGAGAGAGAGAGATAGTTAGTTGGTTAGCAGTAGAGAGAGAAGGAAAGCTGGTATTGTAATCACGGTGTAATAAGAAGCATTCTTGGTGCAAGACTCTGCCTTTTCTTTTCAGCTGTTACTCTGCTCAATTTTACTGGTGATACTTTCTTTTCATACTTATACTATGTCTGAATTATTTCTGCCTGTTTGTATAATGTATGTTATTGTTATTGGCATGTTTATTGAGTAAGTGTGTTGTTGCGGTTGTTGAAATGTAGATAGTTAGAAGTAGGGATGATGTTGAATTAATCTTTAAATCTATATAATTGACGATTGTTGTATTTGTTATGTTTAAACTTATCATGCATCTAGACTTAGCTATGGATCACCCTTTCTAGTCCTTCGTGTGACTACTACTTTAGGCTTAGAACCTGATCAACGCTAGGCACAGTAGGAAGTTATCTGTGTTATAATAAAGAAGCCGTGTATGTCACTGTAATCCGGCTGTAATACTGGGCAAATGCCCCGGAAAGAGCCGTCTGTGCCTACACTGTGGATTACCTAGAGACCCTAGAATATGGCCTAGAAACCAATATAGCTGTGGAAATGTTACAGTACACCGTCTGTCCACCCCTGAACTGAAGCTGTGGAAACGCTTTAACATTGTGCACCGTATCTGTACCCTGGGATGAAAAGCTGTGGAAACACCATAGTACACCGCAAGTACATCCTTGGATACGTGAATCTGTGGAACTGTGTAACTGTAGTACACCGTGAACGGTTCCTAGGTTGGTACGCGGTGGAAGGAGTATGCATTGTACACCGTTGGTGTTCCTAGGGCTGAATGACTGATTGCAAAGGAGAGGCTAGATCATGACAGAAGTAGTTGAACTAATCAAACGTAAGGAATGAGTCTGGAGATGAAAGTCAAGCCCAGCAGTGGTTCAGGATTCTTAAAACCCCTAGACTCTATAAAACTGATAGTTTAGAATAGCAAGATAATAATCTGAACATGTTTAGGAAATGACAGTTACATTTAGGTGTTAAGAACGGTCAGAATTACCTGCGTGGCAGTCTGTTACCTTATTCCTGCACGCTTCAAGGGTCACTTGTCCACAAAGACAGTGTGGGGGGTTGAGCAGCCTGTTCTGGTCAGAATCATGATAGCCTAGGTCTCGTGACATACTAATTCTGGTACATAACTGGAATGAGTAGGGTCCTAGTGTTTACACCCATAATGCATCTGTTTATTAACTAAAAATGTCCCCAATTATCTTTACAATAAGCATCATCCCCGCAACTGATTATTGAAGTTTCAACCGTCGCAATTCTCTATCTGTCTACCTAGCTACCGATTCTTCTCTATCTTATTTACTTTTCTTGTCTTTAGTTAATTGGTTAATTAAATTAGAAAACCCCCAAAACCTACCTATCTGCACAAAACCCATCCTAAAAGCAAAACTCTATCTTTGGCATCACTTCGTTTCAATTCGCTCCGATTTAAGAACGACCTCGAGTTATACTTACTGCTTGCTCACCCTGTGTGATAGGTAGTACTTATAAATTGAGTCCCCAGCTCTTTATAAATTTAAAGCTTACAACCGACGCGCGCTCGGTACCGTCCGGTCAGTCCCTTGACGACGGGGACGGGTTATCGTCCCTCACGAGGAGAGAGCTTTAGAAAACCTGACTGTTCGGGCGCCGTCAAGAGTTTTCAGTATAATTATCATGTATATATACATATATTAGTATAATTATATACTCAGTATCTAATTAAGGAACATGCATCTATCATCTAATATGCATCTTCACATGCATCTGGCAAGAGTTAAATGGGCAATCAGTATAATCAATACTGATTACTCAGTATTGAGTATACATCTACACATGCATCTGGTAATATTTAAATGGGTAATCAGTATAATCAATACTAATTACTTAGTATTGAGTATATTGATATGTATTAGGTCTATTTTTTTTTATGTAAACTGAGTGTCTACAACAATACAAGGCAAATCAATATACACAAAACACAATATTTTAATACTCAGCAGCATTTCATCAAAT
This sequence comes from Pseudognaphalium luteoalbum, assembly GCA_963422505.1. Taxonomy (NCBI): domain Eukaryota; kingdom Viridiplantae; phylum Streptophyta; class Magnoliopsida; order Asterales; family Asteraceae; genus Pseudognaphalium; species Pseudognaphalium luteoalbum. The sequence goes on from OY730195.1 coordinate 109,539,905, forward strand.
ATTTTATAATCATTCACCTGATTCTAACTATAATTTTTTTTTTTGTTAGAAAATCATGTACAAACAACCGGTGATTTTCAAAATTTACTGTGTGCTGAACCAATTAGTGCAATTGCATTTCAAGATCAAATGGAACAATATATTCTAGTGGTTATGGAATGATAAATCAATATTAGCTATAACATCAGGAGAAGGAGGAAGTGGTCATAGTAAAAAAAGGATTCGTTACACTATGTATCAGTTTAAAGCCAAGAAAAAGACAGATGGTGCAACTTGTATAGAAGACTTAGAAGACGATGAACAAGAGAATGAAGGGGATGAAGAGTATTTGACTGATGATTGCAGTACTAATGAAAATGATTATTTTGATGATGATGACGATGATGATGATGATGATAATGTAGGAAATTTGGGGAAAATGAAGAATAAAGAAAAGTGCAAGTTTGAGTCTGTTAAACAAGAAAATGAAAACAAACAATCACAGGACCATAACGAAGAAAGAGATTGTGACATACCAACAAATCCTAAAGATGTTCAGGATTCGGGGATTCAACCGACAGAAAGTATACTGAGTAAGAATGATATTGTTCAAAAAGATAAAGGGAAAGTAGTTTTGGAAGCAGTAATAAAAGAAGCTTCAGTTGAATTAGGTATAACTCCAGAACAGTATGTGACGTCGATAATTGAAGCAAGTGATAAAAGAAACAGAAATGTTGAAGAGGATAAACAGATATGCAAAAAATTAAAAATAAGTATATATTTGAAGAAAAAATTGAAGAAATTTTTTGTGAGACGAAGGTTAACTAAGTACAAGATTACAGATTATTGTGATTGTGATTGTGTTGAAAAGGATGGAAAAGTTATAATTCAGATTACGGTCGATGGTAATAAAATTGGATCAACAACAGTTGATAATTTGTATCGGCTTGGATATATTGAATGGTGCATTGTTGCATGTGCTTCAAAGAAAATGGCTGATAAGAAGAAGAGAGAAATTGTCATGGGTGAAGTAATTGGATTGGTTGATCTTGCTTACAATATTGGTTTGCTTTCTGAAGAAGATTACAAATTTTTTTGTGTAGTTAATAAGATAAAGGAAAACATGAGACCAGTTGGATTGTATGTGGAAAATTTGAAGGAAAGGTATCATCCTTTGCCTGAAGAAGTTTTTCTCATTGAAAACATGTACGTAAAGACTTCAAAACATGAAGGTTTATGCTATTTGGACACTCACGGAGTTGAATGTTTCCAAGATATCAATCATTTGTTCGGTGTACCGTATTATCACCTAATTACTTTGTTGGATTTGTGTAAGTCAAAAGACACATTCCCATTCAGGAAAAGATTAGTTTCTTGTCTGTTTCATCAGTTGACTTCACTTCAGAAGATTTTCGGACTTGAATATATTTGCAAAAATATTGTTAAAAAGTACAAGAAGTATGAGAAGAAACGTGACGAAGAAATGGAAACTATCATGAGAAGAAAAACTTACAGGGATGATTGGTTTTAAAGAAGGATGATTTTAGTTTCATGAGAAGAAAAAGTACAAGATCAGCCATTGACGTTTTGGGAAACTGGCTATTGCATCAAACAAGATATGTTATTATTAATGCTTGTCTGTATGAATCTGTCTGATAATGTATGTCATACATTTTTTTATCAGTATATCAATACTGACTAGTCAATATTAATCAGTATACTCAATAATTAGATACATATGTATGTTTACCAATATACTTGTATGAAATTACGTACACAATAACTCCACATTTATTTGTATCTCATTACTAGGATCAGTATAATACATACATATGTATTTAATTTGCATCTAGAATTAGCCAGATGCAAACACAGATACATGTGGAGATGCAACTATCTCATTTTAATTATATAAATAGATATTATGTTATGTTCTTATTTAAATTATGTACTCGGTAATCAGTAATAATGTACTTTTAATGTGTTGTTGTTTGGTTAGTAAAGGTCGTTGCATCACCGGTAAGTTCACGTCACCTTAGAGTCAAATTCAAATCATTATTAATCGAGTTATCCGTACATCTGGGAAGAAGTTTCTAGATGGTCAACCATTTGTTGCCACGAACCACGTGTGCACGCATGATGATGCCATCTTCATCATGTGAGAAGGCTAACAAAGGGGCGTAATTAGATGCAAGTATTTACTTTCTATTTATATGATTAACGTAATTAGATGCAAGTGCAGTATGCAAAATACTAAGTACTCAGTATGCACAAAACTGATCACCAATATTCTATTTTTTACATATCAATTATCATATGGTTCTCAATATATCCAGAAGTATAATATGAGAAAGTAGAAACTTATAACCATAATTCTTCAAATGTTAAAAAAAAAATAACAAAAAAAACACTATGAAAAAAATTTCAATCTTTCTTGGATACTTTTGAACGAATATTCTTTCATCTTTGATTTTACTTTAAACAAGCAGCTTTCATAATCCTCAACTTCAAGCAGCTTTCATAATTCTTCAAATGTTAAAAAAAAAAGAACAAGCAGCTTGATCTTCCATGCCAACATATTGTGCTCAGATGAAAGAATTCGATTCAGATACTTGTATCTCAATATATTTAATTGTTCTTGTTGTTGATCACCTTCTTTCTTAAACCCTCCTTTAAAACTTTGAATGCAAGTGCCCATGAACGTTTCCATATGTCTCATTAAGAACACACCACAATCCACTGTATTGTTATGAGTTCTTCAAGGCATCCTCAATCTTTCCACTGTTTTGAAATTCATCTTCTTTGTTTTAGGATGATGGTTTTTTACACAGTAGTCAAGCAACTCCTCTGAATGTTCATGTATTTTTTGAAAAAAGGACAATAATCATATCTACAAAAAAATAAATTGTAGTAATAAACTTTCTGAACTAGATATATGCTTTTAGATATTATATTGATTACAATTTAAACTTACCAAGAAAGAAGCAATGTCTTTGTATCTATCTTAAGAAGTATCACCATCTGCAAGATTGTCTACAACATAACATTTGTTGATTTGTAGGTTGTAGCATATCAAGAAAAAATGGGCTTTGGAGATGTAAGGCTCTTTCAATATTTTTGGGAAGAATTTCTCACAAAAGTTGTTAAACATCATAAATACGTTTTAAATAAAATATTTGATTAACAAAATACTTTAATAGATGCTTACCAGATCAACCTTTTGAATTAGAATTTCTATCCTTTTTAACCAATCATTCATATCCAATTTAAATTGTTAATACAAATCATCATATGATGCTGCAGAGTTCATTTGCTTCACATTTTGTTCAGTCTGCAAAAACAATTATATTATATATTATTTTAAAATAATATATTCTTTTAAAATATAATCACTAGTATTAAGCATTTTTTGTAGCGACATAAATTTTGATAATAAATGATTAAAAAAAGTTGAAAAATACTTAAAGCGAAACTTGTGTGGAAGAACACTTTACAAAGTGATTCATGACCTCTGTTTCTTTTTTCTTCATAGTTTAACAATGAAGACCACATATCAATTACTCCAACATGAATATCTGAGTTTGGAATCAAGCTTTCCATAACCACCCTTGGAGTTTCAATTCCAATTTTTGAATTGAATATGATGTCACTAGACAATGAAATAGTAAAAAGATTATTAAAAAGTTTACTATAATAATACTATAATAAAAACATTATCTTAACGATTGGTAAAACTTAGGTCACAGAACCCATTGCAGAGAAAATTGTATTTGCCACCTTTATTTCAGTCGTTGTAAGTTGTGTACTAATTTCAAGATTGATCTTGTTGAAGGTGACTTTTTCACAGCTGTTGGCTTTATTTCTCTCTTTTCTTTTGCCAGCTAATTTTTCCTTATGGCTTCATCATCTTTCTCTGCTATTGCATTTTTAAAATGCACCTTCAATCTCTTGACAGTTGATGGTTTAGAGAAAACTTGTATTTCTTTACCAACTGAATCCGACAAAGAATTTTGATCACCCATCTTTTTTTTTGGGGGGTAAAGGGTAAAATTTTACCCGGCAAATATATTCCCAAAATACGTTGAAGTACAATGTATGTGAGTGAATATCACATCTTAGCCCGTTACATAGGCGATAAAGACTACATAACAAGGACATAACCACTACTCACTAGCTTATAACAAAGCAAAACTACTGTGAAACGCAGAACTACCATACTGCTAAACACAGTAATAACCAATTACATTTAAAATAAAAAGATAAATGTAAGTAACCAAGTTCAAAGAACTACGTCCACAGTGAAGCGCCTTAGTCTTCAATAATCTTCATTCAGTGACCTGCAAGCGCAACACCAACTTCCAAGCTGCAACCACAGCAAACACGACTATAGTTAGATTGGCAACCTGCCCTACTAACACAAAGGATGGCAAAAGGTCCAGGCACAATCCACGGTAAGAAACCATATCCATAGTGAGTAACTCTATCTTCATATAACATCAGTAAAAGACCCATGAGTACACCACCAACTTTCAAGCTGCAATAGCAACATACACGTCTAAAGTCATATCGCCACCCTGCCCTACCAACACAAAAGATGGCAAAAGGTCCAGGAACACCAATACAACCCTTCGACAAGAAAGAGCATGCCCTACCAACTAAACGGTGGTGAAAGGTCCAGACACTCTCCAAATGGCTAAACACAACCACAAAGTAATCAATCAACTTAAGAGTACATGAACCCAGATTGAACCCTTACATACCCAAGTCGCACCATCCTCCTCCTCAAAGAAAGAACCATCAATGGAGGTTGATATGAAACGTATCATAGTGACACGAACAATCAACACAAACGCTCAATTGAATACACAAAGATTAACCAGCATTCACCACCCAACACGGTTGTTCTCTCCCAAACCTCGTCGGAAAGTAAACCCTAGCTGGACAAAATTAGGTAGCCAATCTGAAAAGAATCAAATTGTAAACCCTAGTTGCCACCGAAAAAGGAAGAAATCCCTAATCCAGCCAACCTAATCAATTCCGAATTCCAGCCAAGAACCTTCACCAAGACCTTAACCACGATCGTCTCCAATAAGCAGGAAACCTAGACGGACTGTGAAAGGTCCATCACCTTCAACGTAGCCAAGAAACCCTAATACCACCAGATCCGAAACCACCACAATCCAATACAAAGCGGATCCACGATCAGCAAACCCTAATCTGGCCAATAAAGATCGGAAACAATGACAATGGCCACACAAATACCACAATAAATGGAACAATAGGACCTGAATCGTACATGAAGTGTTACAAACCCCAAGAACAGCAAGACCTGAAAAACGAATTAGGTAAAACACTAAAAACGAATTCAGGCTTAACGTTATAAAAGGTATGTAATCAATCAAAGGATCCTATGATTAACAGAATAATATTACGATGAAGCACAAGAAAACATACACAAGCCGATTTGGTGATTTACAAATTCAGTAAAATCAATCAAACCTCAAACGACAACCAAAACCCCAGAACCGATTACAAACAATCTGTTAAACCAATTAAACCCTAGGATTCAGTTAGAAAAACAAGAGAATCATCAAGTCGATTAGAAGATTAATGAACCGGACGTGAGAAATTGGTGAAAGATTTGCGAATTAAGGTTAGGGAAATCACCAAAATCGCCTACCTTGAGAGAGAATTCGGGGGGGGGGGGGGGGGGGAGGCTGGGTCTTTTTCAGTTTGAAGCCATTTTTAATCACCCATCTTCAACATCATTATTTTATGTTGTGATGATTTTACAACTATAGGAGTTTCAAAGTCTTCATTTTCTTCGGACAAGTCCAACCCCAAACTAAATGAAGGTTCACCTTCATTATCTGCTTTGTTTTTTTTTGCAGATTTCTCATTACTTTTTTTTTTGCAACTCATCTGATAGCAGAGCATACATTGCTATCTCACTGCTTGTTGGTGATGTATTTTTTACATTGTCAACAACTTCCATTTGATTTCCAACAGCATCAATACTACTTTTCTCTTGTATCAAAGATCCTTTAGACTCATTAGAGACTTCCACATTATCCTTCTTGTCAATCAATCCTTGAACATCTTTAAAAATATATTTAGAACTAGTGATCAATTACAAATAATACAAAACAATTTGTTTATTTATTTTCATAATTTTACCTTCATGTATTTCATTATGGTCCATATGATCTTTCTGATGCTCTTCATTTGGAATATTTTTCTGCGTAACTTCAATATGGAAATCTTCTTTTGATTCATCTTCAATATCTTTTCCTTTATATTGCAACCGTTCTTCGGTTGGTAGCTCTTCCTTTGATACTTCATAATACTTTACTCCTATCTTCCCCAATTTCATTACATCTTCATCTAAAGATACTACCATCTCTGCCTTAATTGACTCAAGCACATCAAGTAATTAGTTGTCAGCTTGATTTTCCATCAGAATATTATCCATCTTCTTAAACAGTTCCTTCTTAGCATTAAACACCATGTTGTACAATGACTTTATCATTAAACATTGATACTGCATTATACGTGAGCATCAGTATGAATGTTCATGTATACATATAAGTATTAAGTATATATAATTTTTAGGGTATTACCTCTGCATTGTCATTAACATTGTAATTGTCACCTAATTTAGTAGGTGCATTCAGCTGAAAACGTTCTTCATACTCTCCATCAGATACGTTTCTTTCACATTTATTATCTTCCCCAACCTCTTGTGTAAGATGTCCCTCTTCAACATTGGTTGTTGAGTCCGCTGGTGTGCAGTCTAAAGGGGTAGCATCACTTGAAGTAACAATTTCACAACAGTTACCTCTTAAAATGTTTAAAATAGTATCATTTCCAAATCCACCATTTTCCAACTCAGCTTCTTCCCTCTCAATCAACATATCAGTAGTCCAAAACAGAATTGTTAGCTTTACAATCTCACCATATTGGCTTAAATTAGTTGTTGTATGAACATACCATACCTACATTCAAAATGTAGACCACAGATGCAGGTTCAGATGTAGGATAGATAGGATAGATGACATGCATCTGGATAGTAAGTATAATTATTTTAAGATGCATCTGAATACTTATTACTCAGCATATGTATATATATGGAGTATTCAGTACAATTATGTTAATATGCATCTGTAATACTGAATAATCTATATTACAATATATGCATATATTCTTGGGTTTATTCAGAATAATTATGTGTTTTAATTTTTCAGATGCATCTGAATACTGATTACTCAGTATATGTATGTATATAGAGTATTCAGTATAATTATCTTAAGATGCATATGTAAGTCAGTATTACAGTATATGCATATATACTGGATTTTTTTTAGAATATTTTTTATGTTTAAGATGCATCTGAATACTCCTAAGTATCTGGATAGTTAGTACAACTATCATTAAACAACAAAAATAAATGGTTTGGTATAATTTTCAATAATGAGTTCAGAGTAAGTAGCTTACCATTAGAAATGTAAGAGGTCCAAGATACCAATTCTCCCAGCTTTCTTTGCTCCTCTTCAGACAGTCAATAACATATTGACACCAATCCATATCTTTAATATTTTCCAAAGAATCAATGGATGGTAAAAACTTCTGATTTACAGTAGAACATGAAACCCCTTCCGCCATGATTGTCATAATCAACACCAACACATGTAGCTTGAATTTAGCACCACCTAGACTCTCATTCTTAGTATCTTCTTGAACAGCTCCTAAGTATATTCGTTGTGTGCCTTTAGAAGGTTTTGGATATAAACCTCTAAAATTATTAATGTATCTTCTATTCCCTATACCTGCTTTTTCTACTGCCTTAACATTCTTCCCTCCATTACGGAACCCAAGAATTTCATGGACATCCTGTTTATTCACCTCTAATACCTGATCTCCCAACACAAGTTTACAGTTTTTAGCATCAAACTTGTTAGGTAGACTACTTATTCTAAAATTAATCATACTCCCGAAACCCATAGCTTTTAGATCTGCTTTCTGCTCATCTGTTAATTGAGAAAGAACTCTAACCAGTGGTTTTGGTGATTGCCTAGTATTGAAAATTGCTTTCTTATCACCTTCTTCCTTGTTCTTTTTTTTTCTTTTTTTCTTTTAATTATCTTAGCACCAGATCCACTATTGAATTTTATCTTTAAACTTAGTGACACTTCCCTGCTCTTCTTCTTTCTGCATTTCCGTTTATTCATGATGAAGTCATCATCGTCTGTTTCAGATCCATTAGTGTCTGTAAATTGAAAAAATAAAATAAAAAATGTCATAATAGATTCAAATTTCTCAGATAATAGATGCAGTATATGTTTAAACAATAATTACAGAGTATACTGACAAAACTTGTTATACTGAGTATTCTGAGTACCGAGTATACTGAGTAGCTTCAAGAAAAGTTAACAGTTATCTGAAAAGCATTATTAAATTTAACAACTCAAGATAGAAAATGAATATGTATTGATATACTGACTATACAGAGTATACTGACTATACTGAGTGTTCTGAGTATGCTGATTAGCTTCAAGACAAGTATGTTAAAAGTAAAATACTGACTATACTCAGTATAATGAATATACTGAGTATTCTTATATACTGACAAGTATGTTAAAAGTAAAATAGTTATCTGAAAAATAGCATCAAAGTTATCAGTATAGTCAACCGATAATTCTACATGATAATTAGATATAGATCAGTATGTTAATACTGATTAGTCAGTATTTATCAGTAAACTAAATATGTAGATATGTATGTGTGTTATATACTTGTATTAAATTACGTACACAATAACTACACATTTATTTGTATCTAATTACTACAATCAGTATATAACATACATTTGTATATAATTTGCATCTACAATTAGTAGCTAGATGCAAACACAGATACATGTGGAGATTCAACTATCTCATTTTAATTGATTATCACATCTCTGTATAAATACTCAGTATACGTAATATAATTCGCAGATGCATCTTGTTAATATAATTGCAAAAACTCACAGAATGTTACACTATAGATGCAAATGGAGATGCATGATGAGATTCAAAATTAAATAACACGGCAAATAAATTACAGCAAAAACAAAATTATAAATAAATCAAATTACCTTTTGTATTCATTTTGTAATGAACAGAAGCTTCATTATGTGATGATTCATCAGAATTAAATGAAACTACTTCAACATCGTTTTGATTTGCATACGGCTTACTTCGTGTGTTCTTCTGAGTTAATAATCGTTCACTTTGACCTAATTTCAGAAATCATTAAATCGTAAGTAAAATAAGTAATTTGATAAACCTAATTTTGAAGAATTAAATTACAGATTTTTAATACTTACGAATCGGAGAAAAATCATGTTTTTTAGCTTGTTTTGAATTCCTTGATTGTAGTTCATCCGATATCTTTCTCTTGATCGGAGTATATTCCATTGGGAGAGATTATGGGGAGAATTGTGGAGAAAATCTCTAATATGTTCCTCTTAATCGGAGTAAATTGTTTTTTTAGATTTATTGATATATATATAATTAATGACGTAAAATGCGGACGGGGAATGTTTGTTATTTTTGCCAAATTACTAATCTGCCCCTACCTGGATTTTATTAAATTAAGTGTCCACTAATCAGTTCTCATTTAATTGTAGTTCTTAGGGGATCCCTACCCTATATATATATATATATATATATATATATATATATGGTAAGATTCCGGTGAGAACCGTGAGAACTATGTCCTGCATTTAATTTTTGTGATATAATTAGATGCAAACTATAGTTCTCACGGTTCTCCACTAATTTGGTTCTTACCCGATCCTTAAACTATATATCTATCTTTATAACTAAGGGAGAGGACCCTTAATTATTTGTCAAATATATATACATGTCACATCATACAAATCCTATGTGTCATCACCATATAAAAAAAAAACTTGATGATGTGGATTTTCCTACACCCTTATTCCAAATAAGGTAATATTCAATTAAAATTTATATTATAACTATTTTCATTTAATAAGGTAATTAATAAAATTAAATTATACTATTTTAATTCAAAATAATGTGTCATATAATAACACTTATAACTTTTTATTATAGTCTAAACTCATGACATCCTTTAATCTATTTTTTCATTCTAATTTTTGATCTTTTACTTTTTTCATCTTAATCTTAACTCTTATTCCTCTAACTTTCTCTAACTTTCCCTTTTTAAAAAAATAAATAAATAAACTTTTAGTAAATTATAAGAACTTACTTTTAATGTAATTATATCTTTCATTAAAGTTTTGTTAATTTGAATTTTTTTTATTATTATCTTACAGATTAAGGGAATTCAATTTCTATTATTTAGTAAACTGAATACAAGCTTTATGGATAGGCAGATCAAGGTCATCATCTATTTTTTAAAGAGTTTTTTTCTATTTTTTTAATCTCACACAACTTAATTACAATTCAATATGCGAATGGTAAGACGTGTACTTCTATTAATTCTATATTACTTTTCAAATTTATATAATGTAAGTATATATTTGATTGTTGTAGAATGATTTATATTGTGTGCATATATATGTACATTAGTTATTCAATGAAACGTCTAAAATGTTATAGTAATTTTTACAATTTATTTTTCCCTAGACTATTAACGTACACATTGTTTATTAATTGTTGCAAGGTTAACATATTATAACTATAGGAAACGAAAAGGTCACAATGACTAGACAATTTTTGTTAGCTAGAAAAATGTCAATTTATAACATACACATCTTTTTTAACATTTCCATTTCATTGATATATTGTGGGGAAAATATGATGTTATTCATTCATTTTTGAGGGGTTAAAATTTATAAAGTATCACTAATACCAATAAAAAAATCCTTTTATAATCTGAAAGTTTTCACCATTTCATATATCATTTTGACTTGTCATTCACATATTACGACATTATATAATGCTAGTCGTGTATCGCACGGGTTTAACACTAGTATATATATATATATATATATATATATATATATATATATATATATATATATATAGGAGGATGTAGGGGAATCTCTTTTTTTGAGGGAAGGGGGACTGTGATATTCATCACGAAGTATAATAACTTCATCAATACATTTGCCTAGTAGGGGCAGAGCCAATAGAAAACTATTTTATATCGAAAACACATAAAAAAAACTTATAATGTACAAGAAAAAGAAATTTAACACATTATTTTGAACATGCATGGAATTTACATGTCAATCACAACTTTTATATTTTCTTATTCAAACTATAAAAGTATCTTCTAATTCTAAAAAAAATTGATTTTATGAAATCTATTACCAACTATCATATGTAATAGTGATATACTGGTTTGTTATATTAGTATTTGAGGCTCAAATACAATGTTTTTGTAAAATTTATTTACACTTGACTTTTTATATTATATTATTATTTTTATTTTATATATATAGCGGGAGGATCCAGGGAAAGCTCTTTTTTTAGGAAAAGGAGAAGTGTAACATTCATCACGAAGCATATTAACTTTGTCAATACATTTATGAAAATTTAAAAGTAAAAATTAATAAATGTTGATCATAATTGATGCTATGAATGTTTAGCTTTCTTGATAAATTCAATCTGTATGTTATAACACCAATTGATGAATTTTATATCCAAAATTGTGAATATTCATCGTGGTGAATGTTAGTTAAAATTCAATACGATGAATTTTAATATTAAATTAATGTTATTTTTTAACATTCATCGTGATAAATGTTAAGTTAGCATTCACCACGATGAATATTTACGTGTTATTAAATAAATATTCATAAACTAATATTTTAACTTAAAATTGAATGTCATCTGTGAATATATACTTTATACGATTTTGATTACTATATACGAGTAAAACTAATTGATAAGCATCAAATAGATATTATATTTTATACTATTTATCCCTATATTTATATACATTTTAGTGCATTTATATGATTTTAGATACTTATTTTGTTAATATTTGCAGAAATGTATTTTAATTAAAGATTGAAGAAAAAGGAACGAGAACAAGTCCAAAACTGAAGAAAGTGAAACATTTGAAGAAGTTGGAGCTTAAACCCCAAAGAATTTAAGACCAAAATAATAATAGTGAAGAATTGGGCCAAAATAAAGATTAAAAACCGGAAGTAAAAAGAAGAAAGCCTAAAAGCGAAGCCCAGCCCGTAGTTGGAAGATTCTGGAAATCAAGCTCAACCGGCGGTTGAGACACCCAGCCGGCGGTTGAATATATTTAATCTAAGACGGTTCCAGACGAGGATTTGGAGTAGGACTCAAGTTAACCCAATCGGCAGTTGGGAGATCCAACCGGCGGTTGGACTGACGGTTTAAAAAACTATAAATAGAGGCTTAGTTTAGGTTTAAGGATATACGATTCTTAGAATACAAATACGAATATTAAGGTTTTAGGTCGACTTTAAGTGCGATTTTGGAGGCTAAGGAGCTTGGGTTTGAAGGTTTTTAACCCTAGGAAAAGCTGGTTCGGCAATTGGTTCGGTTCCTTTATCCTTGTAACTTTATTAATCTTTTGAGTTATTTATGGATATTGTTTATTTGAATTACTTATTAATTAGTTTTTCGTTATAAATATTTAAATGAATGATTGATTGAATTTATTATATGAATTATATGTTTATGTTGGAACTATATTATTGAACGTTTATTATGCAAGAATTGTCTGTGTTATATTATATTAATAATGATTCTTGACATGATTAACTGATTTATATCATAACTTTATTAATTTTTGGGTTTTATAAATTAAGTGATTATGTTTATGTCTTGATCTTAACCTTTGCGATAGACGAAGAATATCATTTATTAATGTTAAGTAACATTGTAATTCAACCAAATCAGGAATTGTATTAATAAACTGCTGATAGATCTTACTAAATAGTAATACTTTTCTTAACCTTTGACTGTATTGCTATATGAAAATTATATTAACCTTTGTGATTTTCTACATTAGTAATTCACCAATAATAATAGCCAACAAAGCAAATAGACATAAGTTAATATAATAAGTTTAATCAATAATAGTTTGAATAATTATAATCTTCTATCCAATTGAGTATTCTTAAGTTGAACCTTAGACTTATATATTAGAATCTGTATCAATAATAAATATGTTCGATCGGAACTAAAACGTCCCCCTTATCTTGTATATTATTGTATATTAATGTATATTATTATTGTATATTAATTGTAATTAGGAATAAATAGATAATTAGTTATAGATTAGAATCACGTTCCCTGTGTTCGAATTTGGACTTACTTAATAAGTTATATTATACGAACAGGTTAATACTTGCCTGAATTGTGTGATAGTATTATTTAGTATTCCTTAGTTTAAAACTTGTGATTATAATTGCCTATACTTAGCACACATCAAAGTTTTTGGCGCCGCTGCTGGGGAGCGGTGTATTTTAATTAAACTAATTATTTAATCTGTATAAATTGTAAATTTTTGTATATATTTTAGTCAATCAAAAAATCGGCTCACCCATTGGGAGTATTAACAACAACAAAGGTATAAGGAGAGTTCAGCCTTACCTCATTGATTTATCATATAAGAGGTATGGTGCTTCTCGAAAGAAAGAGGTTTTTAATAAGCTTCACGTTGACCTATTTTTCCGCTTTTGTGTACAATCTGTGGAGCTACCGAGGACTTTTGACTAAATTTGTTAAAATGTGTAGTTATGTAAATGTATCTTATCTGTATAATATGATGTACTTGTCTTATATGTGTTCTAAATTAAGTGGTAATTTACGTATACAGAATTCGTTAACTGTTAGTGAAATGGAAAATAAGCAAATAGAAATTTTGAATGAAATTGTGGAATGCAAGGATGTCTGTGTTGATGAACATTCTCTTAGGATATTTGATAACCCTACATTAGATACTCTATCTGAAGAAGAGGAAGAGGATTTAGAAAGTATATCTGAGGAAGAAGGGAGTGAGTTAGTTATTAGCACTGAGGTTGAAAATACTAATTTAGGAAGGATACCTATGCCAGTAGTTAGTACGAGAGATGGAATGATTCAGCTTTTAGAAGTTGGAAAGGATGATACCTATTATATTATGGTTGTTATCAGGGCATCTATTATGAACTTTACACCTGCACAAAAATACATAATTGAGAAGATTGAAAAAGAATATGAAGACTGGTATACTCCTAACCGAACTCAGATGGTGAACTATTTTGATAAGTATATAACTGAACTGAAGGATATGCTGTATCAGCAAGAAGCTCAAGAGGAAGATTTCTTTGAAAATCAGAAGTTTCTGTATTCATGTGTCTACAGAACATTGACAAGATACCCGTTTCCTTATTCTGATAAACAAATGAGTTTATTGGAGTCCTATAAGAATCAAATGGAATGGGCAACTGGAGATCCAACGCAGATGGCAGATATTTGTTTGATAGAAGAATTGCGGAAAGTAATGAGCTTAATGGAATGAAAGGATTATAAGAATTGCAGCACTTATTATGTAGACTGCACGGTGGAGTATTATGTGCCGTAAATAATCGATGATTTGTACTATCCAGCACAAGATGAGCTGAAGAGGAAAGTTCCAGATGGGAAATCTGAAGTGGCACTAGTTAATGTGGCAAACTATGTGATTATGGAGCTTAAGTCAATTTTTCATGGGGTGATTCATTTTTGTCATATTGATCTGTTTCATTTGGGATTATCTCAAATTTATACGAGAATGATGAATATGTTTAGGTTTTCGGGATTGTTATTTACTAAGCATCAGAGGGAGTTAATGAAAGGAATGCTATGGGAAATTGAAGAGGTAGTCAGAAATCCTACAACTAGAAAGTATGAAATGTTACATTTAGGGTTTTATGGTTTTATGGATGAGTTAAGACGTAATCATCAAGAGCGGGAAATAAAGGAAGTAAATGGATGTAAGATGATTGATGAGGAAGGACAAATAGCTAAGGCAATAAAGAAAATAATGAGGGAATTTTATGAATTATAAATAGTGGCTGACGAACATCACCGACATTTGAAAATTCCATTGCTCAAGTACCTGCTATCACTAAGACTATGTTTAGATACTTTTTGAGAATCTTTCCACTTGACCAGAAAATTCCTATAACCTTTATGCTACCAAATGACTATTATGTTTTACCACTAGCTCGAGAATGGGTTCATCAACCTTGAAGACATTCACAACATTCTTATTCCCATTTGTGTTTTCCTTTTGTTATTAGTATAATTTCTTATGATTGAACGGTTGTTATTTGATTGTTGACAGTTATTAAGTTTTTAATATATGTGTTATTTTAGGAATAATGGTCATTTTCATATATATGTCGAAATGTTATTTCTTTAGTAATAATTACATGGTTAAATGTTTTCGTATTAATCTCGGTTATATTATATGCGGTATGGTACTTTTCAATTTAGTAACCATATTTTATTCTTGCAAATTTTATCCTCACTTTTATAAGTTTTTTTTATGAAACCATAAAATGTTTTGACAAGTATGAGTTATTTTATAAGAATTGTTAAAATATTTTGATAAAATAAAGAAGTAGGTATGAAAACGTTAACTATGTTTTATGCTACATAATATATTCTTAACATATTGTTAACTTAGTAAATGATTGATTTTTCTTCAAATATTGATATGATGTTCTTACTAAGGTATGGATACATTAATCCAGTTTATGGTTTTATTTAATTATTCTTTATAGTTAGGATTTTAGAATCTGGATTGTATATATGTTTTTGCTATAAAGATAATTTTTATAAAATGTTTTACTAGATAATGCGATGAAATAGTTATGAAGAAACGTTTAGCCATATTTGAAGTAAATAAAGTTTGTTCATTAAGTTTGACATTAGGAAATATTAAATTTGTGTGGAAAATATTATAAATAAAAGATATGTTTGTTATGTGTTTCTTTCTTTTACTTTAAGAATATTTTAGTTTTTATATTAGCTAGTATGTTTAATTTATTTGTTTGACTTTAAAGAATAACGATGCTATTTGTCGGAATTAGCGCATAGTATAAATGAAAATTTGATATGAAGCTACAGCATATATTTAGTACAGCTTGCCAATGCATTAATTTTTGGAAAAAAAATGAACTTTGTGGATGTGTTCCCTGGAAACCCTCACGAGACTATAACTCGTCCACTCGGGATACCGAGGGGTTTAAAGGCTTATTGCATATGCTAAATGCAATCGTGATTAACTACGAAAGTGTGGATGTTGTATATTATTTTTCAAGAAATCGAGGAATCAATCAAGCAGATTTTTCTTAGCCGTGGATGAAATTTATAATTTCAGTCAGGGGAGTTTTTCTGTTCTAATTTTCTTTCCCTTACTCACTTTTGTTTAACAATTTTTATACAATGAGGGCATTGTATAATTAAAGTGTGGGGATAGGGTTCTTAAGAAAAAGAATTTCTTTAATTAATTATATAAGTTTCTATTGTTTTTAAATTTTGTTAAAATTTAAAAATTTTAAGTGAATAACTAAGTATTTATTAGTTAGAATACTTTTGTTAAAACTTTTGTTTTGTATTTAAGAGTTTAGACTTTAATGTGGATTAACTGTTTTGTATATATAACGTAAGCTACTTTAATAAGGAGTGATATATAGTTACATGATATGATGTACTAATAGGCAATCTATATGAGGATTTCTGAATTTTAAGAAATTAATAAAATAACTTCTATATTATTTTATGATACATAATATGACGTATGATAGAAAAAATTCTTAGATTTATCATGCGATATTTTTATATATCTTTATACTTATGTGAAAACATTTGGGAGTTTTCTAATTATTTCCTCTGTTGTACGGAAGTACAGACCTGGTCTCTAATTAGTATTCTTAAATAAAGCAAAAGAAAGAAAACTTCTTTCAAAATATAAATATGTATAAATAAAAATCAAACTATGTCGCTTTGTTATACAGCTGTACAGACCTGTCACCGCTGGTTTGATTAAAGAAAAAACTGCTTTACCTGAATCAAGTTATGTCATTTTATTGTACGACTGTACAGACCTGTCACCAATGTCTTGATTCTTAAAAATGGATTTCATATATTTATTTGGAATATAAGAGTAAAATGCATGATTAAGTTAAAGAGTATATCATATATGGAAATCATAAGTAAGATACATATTAATAATAAGGAAAAAATATATATTCAGAAAATTGAGTATAGATTGTTTAAAGTGGACAAATATATTAGTAATTACTCATGAGCTATATGTTACACAAATAATAATAATTTTTATTTATACATTTTAGTTATCCATGTTAATTAAATTGTCAAAAAATTTAATTTATAAAACAGGTTTTTTGTATTGGTATTCTGATTCTTAAATATTAGTTTGATGCTTATTTTAAACTTTGTTCAGTATTCTACATGAGGACAAGTAGAACTTAAGTGTGGAGATATTTGATAAGCATCAAATAGATACTATATTTTATACTATTTAACTCTATATTTATATACATTTTAGTACATTTATATGATTTTAGATACTTATTTTGTTAATATTTGCAGAAATGTATTTTAATTAAAGATTGAAGAAAAAGGAACGAGAACAAGTCCAAAACTGAAGAAAGTGAAGCATTTGAAGAAGTTGGAGCTTAAACCCCAAAGAATTTAAGACCAAAATAATAATAGTGAAGAATTGGGCCAAAATAAAGATTAAAAACCGGAAGTAAAAAGAAGAAAGCCTAAAAGTGAAGCCCAGCCCGTAGTTGGAAGATTCTGGAAATCAAGCTCAACCGGCGGTTGAGACACCCAGCCGGCGGTTGAATATATTTAATCTAAGACGGTTCCAGACGAGGATTTGGAGTAGGACTCAAGTTAACCCAATCGGCGGTTGGGAGATCCAACCGGCGGTTGGACTGACGGTTTAAAAAACTATAAATAGAGGCTTAGTTTAGGTTTAAGGATATACGATTCTTAGAATACAAATACGAATATTAAGGTTTTAGGTCGACTTTAAGTGCGATTTTGGAGGCTAAGGAGCTTGGGTTTGAAGGTTTTTAACCCTAGGAAAAGCTGGTTCGGCAATTGGTTCGGTTCCTTTATCCTTGTAACTTTATTAATCTTTTGAGTTATTTATGGATATTGTTTATTTGAATTACTTATTAATTAGTTTTTCGTTACAAATATTTAAATGAATGATTGATTGAATTTATTATATGAATTATGTGTTTATGTTGGAACTATATTATTGAACGTTTATTATGCAAGAATTGTCTGTGTTATATTATATTAATAATGATTCTTGACATGATTAACTGATTTATATCATAACTTTATTAATTTTTTGGGTTTTATAAATTAAGTGATTATGTTTATGTCTTGATCTTAACCTTTGCGATAGACGAAGAATATCATTTATTAATGTTAAGTAACATTGTAATTCAACCAAATCAGGAATTGTATTAATAAACTGCTGATAGATCTTACTAAATAGTAATACTTTTCTTAACCTTTAACTGTATTGCTATATGAAAATTATCTTAACCTTTGTGATTTTCTACATTAGTAATTCACCAATAATAATAGCCAACAAAGCAAATAGACATAAGTTAATATAATAAGTTTAATCAATAATAGTTTGAATAATTATAATCTTCTATCCAATTTAATATTCTTAAGTTGAACCTTAGACTTATATATTAGAATCATTATCAATTATAAATATGTTCGATCGGAACTAAAATGTCCCCATTATCTTGTATATTATTATATATTAATGTATATTATTATTGTATATTATTTGTAATTAGGAATAAATAGATAATTAGTTATAGATTAGAATCACGTTCCCTGTATTCGAACTTGGACTTACTTAATAAGCTATATTATACGAACAGGTTAATACTTGCCTGAATTGTGTGATAGTATTATTTAGTATTCCTTAATTTAAAACTTGTGATTATAATTGCCTATACTTATTATATCTTTGATATTTGTACTAACGAAGTTATGATTTTCCGTGATGAATATTACACATCCCTCCTCCTTATAAAAATGCTTCCCTCTTGAACCCTAACCTATTTGAATTGAAGCGGGTAAAATGAAAATATAAAATTTTACTAAAGTCCCTTAAATACAAAAATGATAAAAAGTCATCTTCTCCCTAAAACTCATCTTCAACTTACGCACCCTCCACTTCAAATTCACCTATACGCAATCAAAAAATTCTCCCTTAAAACAAAGTTACATACCAACTACAAAATCGTAGTTAGGGTGGACCAAGCACCCCCAGCCCCCTACAAGCTCTGTCATTGTTGCCTAGCATCTCATTTTGACATTTAACGTTCTTCTTTATAGGGGTTCCAAAAATTTGGAGACGGCTCTAGTTTTACTAATCCTCTAATGGCTGAGCTTCATCTATCCTAAGTGTTGTGCATGTTATCTGGCTACCTCCAACGATTGGAGAAACGCTATAACTGAGTCCAACCCTAAATTAACAATTTTTATATCTTGCTTCGACGGAAACCGATCCTCTGTGTAATTCGGGTGTTATTGAGTTGTAAAGTCCAATTAGACCTATTGTTATTCTGTAAAACTTAGATGACCGGCAATGATGACTAGTCAACACATCCCATCCCAATTTTGTAAAGAGGCAATTATAACATATCATCAAAAATGATATAGCGACCCGCTAAAAAGAATGTTAAGTTCACTCATAAACATGACTACTTTCTTACAAAGTGCTCTCATTTAGAACATACTATCATGAAAGCTTCTGAGGACTTACCCCACAGTTGCAATTAGTCAGGGCCGTTTTTGAATTTTCGGTGGCCCTGAGCTATAACATGGTCGAAAGAGGCTCTGTGTTGACCTATAAAATATTTTTCTTATTTTCTTTTTATTGCGGCTCAATCAACTTTGAAACAGTTGGAACAAACTTTTCTTCTTATAATTAATGATCAAGTTAATTTTTATGTAGATACATACATGCATATACACGAACACACATTTTGAAAGCCATAAAATTCAGAGACCTTGAACGATCGACCATCTCGTTCACGCTAAAGACTTCATTGCAACTAAGTATACGTATACAATGATACAATCTATCAAAATTGCAACATTTAAGGTACAAGTATCCTACATTACATGTATGAATCATTCATTTTGATGACATCAGCTTTTTCAATGAAGTGATATTCCATATCCACCTTGAATACGCACCCAAGAAGACACGTAGGTTATCCACTTATGCCACCTTTTCTATATGCTATCTTTATTTTTATTTTTTAGATTTATTAATTATTATGACAAAAGAACAACCACCCACTATACCATGTTTTCTTCTCAACCATGTTTTCTTCTCAGAGAATCTCATTTTTTGTAACCTTCTTTGGATCTTCAATCTACACCTCACTCTCTTAATTTTATGCATTTAATGATTATTTATTAAATTTTCTCCACTTTCTTAATCTTCTTCTAATCATATACATGATTCCAAATCATGTAAAGATGTATAATCTTAAAATCTTAAATGAGATGAATAAGTGACACTTAACTAATATTTAAACAATAATTTTACTTTGATAGCATTTGAAGATGTTTATATATTCCAATTGATGAATAAGAATGATTTAAGAAATTATACTCTGTAGTAGAAAACGGGGACACAATTTATGTGAAAAGTCATCATTGTCCTTAAAAAACTCATAATATAACCTTAATCATGATTATTTAAAAAATGAAGATATAACTAAATCATAAACTGTGAAATTCGGGGTTTATATCATAAAACTCTTACACCAATGAAATTGTAATACTTATTAAATATTATTTCTCAAATGTATACTAATCACGAAATGTAATTGAACATTGGGAAAAACTTATTGTATTTAACATGTCTGAGTTTATGTATATATATTACTTAATACTTATGGTAATACACTAGATCAGGGGTGGAGCTAGAATGGGGTCAGCTACCCCCACAAAATTTTTAAAATTACGTAACAAAATAATTTCTTTAAAGTATTAATGACAATTTTAAAATTTTGCTCCCTAAAAACTATATATAAGCACAAAATAATTTTGATTTTTCCCCCTCTGTGGATAATTTCTAACTCCGCCCCTGCATTAGATTGAAAAAGATGATGACCAAATCGTTTCACCACAAGCTTCTTTTGGCCACTGATTTTAGATTTACCTACTGATCCCACTTTTTCCTTGATTATCATTCTAACATTAATCCACTCAAAGATTCAAAGTTGAACTTCTTGAAATAACTCATCCCCTCCAAAAGTCTTTTTCAAAAAAAGAAAATAGCATTTCTTTTTGTACAAACCATGTTTGCGGTGAACATTCAAGTGCCATTCGTCAAACAACATATCTTCAACAACATGAAAGATTGTTGAGTAAATTACATTGCCAATCCCTGTGGTTGTCCATATATTAAGGACCCAGTCCTCGGGTCGGGTATTATGCGGATCCAGTCCCTTAACCCGGATTTTTGTTTCATCGCAAGTCCTTCGTTCGAATGAATCCACATGAATTGACTAAAATACCCTTAAATCCTTTCTTATTATTCATTTTATTCCATTTCTTTCTTCAGTGAGCAACCACCCCATGAAATCACACATGGAAATATGGAATCAACAAATGTGTATTGCACTTTCATTGAGATTTTTTAGTAAATACAATCTTTATAATGTACACCAAAATTACAAGAAACAATTGGCATATATTCAATCCCTAACCACCACCACAAAAGCAAAACCCAATCACAGATCCACCGCCGTTTCCTATGTATGAATCAAGATCCGCCACCGTCCACCATGTTCGAACCACAGTCCGCACTACTCTGCCACTATTATTGTTTGTGGTAATATCATCATATCAACAAACAATTACCGATTAAACAGATGAAACACAAATATGTAGGTTTGAAAATAGAAATAGAAATCGATGTAGCGGGAGGGGTGGGGTTGAGCGGAGATTTGTTTCCGTTCAGATCAGGTGGGAACCATGACAGATTCTTTTTGTGCGTTTTGCGTCGGAATTTGCACAAGTCCGAACTTGCATAAGAGTTTGCGTAGGTGACCGGTGGCGATGAACACGACAACAACAACAGATTGGGTGGTGGTGGTCACCGAAATTTAAAGCTTGTGTGTGGTGGTTTGAGATGGTGGTGGTCTGCCGTACGCTAATTCGTGATATGTTAATAATAATAATCATAATCATAATATTAAAACAAAAATATAATAATAATAATAATAATAATAATAATAATAATAATAATAATAATAATAATAATAATAATAATAATAATAATAATAATAATAATAATAATAATAAGGAGTAATAATTTAATCATAGTATAATAAAAGAATCTGAGAGGGAAAATATTTAAAAATAAGATATGATTAAACTTATGAATTTAAATTATGAGTAAGGTTTAAATGAGTCTATGATTTTTGAGTGAGACTAAGGGATAATGATATCATGCCACATGTACAAAGAGAATGTTTCATACTACAAAACCCATTTACCCCTGATCGCCTCCCAACGGTCGGTCAAGGAATTGCTTCCCTGTCGTTGCTGACTGTCCAGTCGGGTTGCAGATCAGAGGGTTTTAAAAATTTATATTTTGCTGGGAAGCCTAAGTTACACCACTACTTGTATAAGCGGTAGGTATGACTCAGGTGTCGTTCTTATACCACAACGGGCATGGGATCTTAGGAGGATTAATTATCTTTGGTAATTTAGCCGAGGGGTTTTGTTTTCTATTCTACTTAAACTAAAAACAGAAAGGTAAATGAGGAGTGTAGTCGCTGAGAGATATATAGATTACATGTGTAACACCCCGAAATTTCGACATAATTATAAACATTAATTGCACGCATTTTTAGGCTAATTCCCTAACTTATAGTGACTTCACAATACATTTTAGAGATAAGTCTAGCAAAGCCCAACTAGTTAACACGCGTAGTATTACATTTCATAATTAGTTGTAATTATGTACAGAATGATTGAAACAACGCGACAAAAATATACGACTGTTGGTGAACAAAATTATTTAATAAAATGAGATTATTAAATAACATTAACGTTTATTAAATATTATGTTGATAATATCAACAAAGTATTTTGTAACGTGTAACATTTTGTTGGGACATGTATGTGTGACAACAGATCTAGCTTGTAATAGTACTAGTGATTATTGTAATCAAGTTTGTACAATTGATTTGGATTTGTAAATGATATTAGTTTGGTATTAATATTCGTTAAATATATTAGTATGTTAAAGTGTTAGACAAATATCGAATACGAAGTTACAAACTAAAGTCTGCGAGATGAGATCTCAAGTCGCAGAATTTAGTCTTGCGAGATGAGATCTGGGCTCACAGAGCTGCGAAGGGAGTTCAGTTTCTGGGCTTTGACTGGGCTGGAGATGACTCGACTCGCAGAGTCCATAGACCTGCGAGGTGAGATCAGATGGATACCTATATATACAATAATAGGTTAAATCGAAAAGGACTTTTGGCAATTCATTTTTTCCAGAGAACTAAAACGATTCTAAGCATTCATAAGGTTAGGTATTGATCGATTAACATTAATTAATCGATACAAAACCTTGTTGATTAACCAATTCGCTATTATCTTGCGAAACAAACTGTTCACATACCGTGAACCAAGTATTGAGGAATTCTGCGCCTTAATACCTAAGATAACCTCGTTATCGATCCACGTACTAGGGACTTACAATTGGTATCAGAGCTTTCAGGCTAAATACTTAGTTAGTTCGATGTTATTTGGATAATAACGATAGATTTAGGGTTGTTGTTACGTTTATTCTTCGTAAAAACGACCAAAATCAGTTTCTGGAAGTTATTAATTTCGTAATCGACCGAAATCTTAGGATTTAATCGATTAGAAAACTAAAATTTTCATTTTAGGGTTTTTCAGCCGATTCTGCGAACCGAGTTCCCTCTGCGAACCGAGTTCCCCCTGAGAACTGAGTTCCCCCTACGAACTAAGTTCCCCCTGCGAACCGAGTTCCCCTGCGAACTGAGTTCACCCTGCAAACCGAGTTCCTGTCCTGCGAGTCGAGTTTCTGCGAAGTGAACTTTCTGATTTTTCTGATTGTTAATTCCCGAAACTCTTAAAATGTCTGACATTAGTAAAATGATCGAGATGGAGCACGAGGTTGGAAAATCTAATACTCCACCTAAGTTGTTACGGGTTGAAGACTATTACAGTTGGAGAGATAGGTTTGAATCTTACTGTAGATTCCATAATCTCTCAATCTGGATGTGTATCAAAGGAGGATACACGGCACCCACTCAAACTGTTCAAAATATTGTGGTTGTGGTATCCTATAATCTGATGAGTGAACAACAAAAGAAAGACTATGAGAATGAGAATAAAACTCATTCTTGTATCAAGATGTGCTTATCTAAGGAAATTAATCATCAGTTAAAATCTTTTCATACTGCTAAAGCACTCTGGGAAGCGCTTGAGATAAGATGTGAGGGAAGTCCACAAGTACAAGCTAGCAAGAAGAAGCTTCTGAAAAAGTAGTTTACTTTGTTTAAAGCTTTTAAAGGAGAAACTCTTGATGCTTATGTTACTCGTTTCTACCATTTGTTATCTGAGATTGAAAACCATGAAATCACTATTGAGGAGGTAGAGAAAACCGACAAGTTTCTTGAGGGTTTACCTTCTAAATGGGAGATGTATGGTGTGATGATTGCAGACAATGAAACCAGATATGCAACCATGACTCTTGAGCAGGTTATTGACAAGCTCAAGGGATATGATTTCACTAAGAAGTCGAAAGATACTGATTCTGATCATGTTCAGGATCCAGGATTGTATCATGGAAAAACTACTATCTCGACTGCTTCATCAAGTTCGACCACTGCTTTGTTTGTTGGTAATGCTGATGGAAAGGGTGAAATGATAACTGATGAACTGTGTTTCATTACATCATCTGGAAATGAAGCTAAAGGGAAACCTTCTGAGAAATCACCTCAAGAACATCAAAAAGATGCCTAGGAGTGTGAAATCTGCTGAGCAGTAACTGTCTGTTCTTGCTTCATTTGTAGCTTCATATGAGAATTATATTGATTGTAAAATTAATGATCCAATTCTTTTTGATGAAGACTATGAACAGATAGATCCTGATTATCTTGAAGAAATAGATCTCCAGGACCAACTTGCCTTGTTGTCAAGGAGAGTTAAAAATTTCTTAAAGAAAAATGGAAGAAAGGTTGTTGGCAACAGATCAGGGTTTGATAAAACCAAGGTCAAGTGTTATAACTGTAAAAGTTACAGACACTTTGCTAGAGAATGCCAAAGACCTAAGGTAGAGACTGATGAAGGGAAACAAGGCTCGGGAAATACTTTGCATTCAAAAGCCTTAGTAGGGAAACAGCTAGATGGGTCTTATGATTGTGAAACTCAGTCAGAGGAAGCTTTGATGGCTGAGATTGACGATCAAGAGATTGTAGCTGAGTCATTATCCTATATGCCCACTGATCCAGCTTTTGAAATAAAGGTGCATGAGACTCCTGTTAAAGCTAATGTTGATGATGTGTTAGATTTGGGTTCAACTGAAGACTTGGATCCTGTAGATTTTGTAGCTAAGATGGCTGAACTGCAAACTGATAAAAAACGGGTATGCCTAGATCTTATTTCTTTTGTTGATCTTTGTCAGTTAGTTTCTAGTTTACAGTCCGAAGTTAGTGCTTATGCTGATTCCTATAAGACTTTGACTGAAACTAATAATACCCTGTCATCTCAACTTAGCACACTTAGTAAATCCAGTGAAGCTGTAAGATATGAACTTGACCTAGCTAAGTTAGATATATGTAGGTTAAGTGATGATAAACAAGCCTTAAAGGATAAGATTAAGGCAGATGCGGCTGACAAGACAGCTTTTAGAGATACCGTGAATGAGAAATTAATTATCATAGACGGTCTCTATATGAACATAAATGACTTGAATCTGTCCATTGCTAATAAGGATAATGAGTTAGTTGATTGCAAAACAAAACTTGTAGCTCAGAATCGTAAGCTTGAGAGCTATAGAACATCTGAAATGGATAAAATGTTAGGTGCCCAGCGTAGTGTGAAGGATATGTCTGGTTTAGGTTATAATGATATGCCTCACCCATTCAATTCAAATTACACTAAAACTCCTGTAGATATTGAGATGGCGGATGTTAACCCTGAGACGAAGGTAACTAATAAACCGGAAAAGGTAGAGGCACAGAAAAGTGTTATTAAGAACCCTTCATCTGATGATAGTAAGAAAATTCCTCACACCAAAGTACAATTTGTACCGGGTGGAGTAATTAATGATACTAAGACTGATGAAGTGATTAATAAAGAACATGTCATTGAACCTTTAGTGCCTAAAACTCCGGTAGTGGATGCAAAAGTTAGTAAGTCACGTAAACGATGTCTTGCTTCAAGTTTCACTAAAAAGGACACGTAGCTTCTTGTTGCCCAAATAAGAAGTTGGAAGCATCACATAAGTTAGTGAATACTGAAAAGACACCGACTATTTCTAGTTCGATTGTAGATACGTTAGGCTCCAAACCGGGATTAGGAAGCAAACCTGTAAACATTCTGAAAAGAGATAGTAATCATAGTGTCTCTCCACCTAAACCTAAAAGGGCTTATACTCTAAACGAAAATACTTTCAATAAGCCAAGAGATAAGACACCTTCGAGGTTTAGGACCCCAAGTAGAACCCATAGTCAATTTGAGAATGGCTCTACTTTGAGTGCACAGGGAACTAAGTATGTGCCTAGGAGGTTTTCTACTCACTCTCCTCATAGGCCTAAGACTACAGATCATCAACAATCTCAAACTTCTGTGAAGGTTACCAAGACTCCCGATGGGAATAGTTATGGTTACTTTAAGGAGATTCAGATTGTAGATGATCAGGGACAATCCAAGACCATAATGGCTTGGGTCCCTCTTGATAGCTAACTGTGTACAACTTGTTATGTGTAGGAGCAGACTGTGAACAAGGACAGCTGGTGGTATGTAGACAGTGGATGCTCAAGACACATGACAGGTGAAAGAAGTCTACTGAGGGACGTCAGAGAAGGTTTCAAGCAAAAAGTAAATTTTGCAAGAGACAAAGGAGGAGTAATTACTGGGAAAGGAAAAGTTTCAAATGGAACTTTGACTCTAGAGGATGTGAATTATGTTGAAGAACTAACTCATAACCTAGTGAGTGTTTCCCAAGTCTGCGATAAAGGTCATCCAGTTCATTTTAATGAAAAGGAGGCTTTAGTTCTGAAGCCAGGGTTCACAATCCCTGAAGAATGGATATTGATGAGGGCACCAAGGAAGAAGGATATCTATGCGATAAACATGGGTGTTCCTAATTCTTCAATGGTATCTACATGTTTACTATCCAAGGCTTTAGAAGCAGATGCGCTACTATGGCATAGGAGAATGGCACACATAAACTGGAGAAAGATGAACTACATAACCAAAAATGGTTTAGTTTTGGGTCACCGCAAAAACATTTCGAGTCTGAGGATAAGTGTGTTCCTTGTATGAAAGGAAAGCAGCATAAGAAACCACACAGATCTAAGACTGAGAACTCAATCTCCTCTCCATTTGATTTGCTACATATGGATCTCTTCGGCCCAATAAGCAAAAGAAGCATAGGTGGCAAATGGTACTGTCTAGTTGTCACAGATGACTATTCTAGATTCTCGTGGGTATTTTTCTTCGGATCTAAGGATGAAACTCCAGGTATTCTAATTGAGTTTTTAGATCAAATTGAAAAGGTATACAAAACGAGAGTTAAGTGTATTCGTAGTGATAATGGAACAGAATTCAAGAATTCGACGTTAGATATCTATTGCTTAAGCAAAGGGATAATTCATCAATTCAGTGCACCATATGAACCTCAACAGAATGGTGTGGCTGAAAGGAAGAACAGAACGTTGATTGAAACTGCTAGAACAATGCTTGCAGATTCAAAGCTTCCGGTCATCTTTTGGGCAGAAGCAGTGAATACAGCATGTCATGTTCTGAATAGAGTTCTTACGGTGAAAAAGCATAACAAGACTTGTTATGACCTTTTGAACAATAAGAAACCAAACTTAAAAGGATTTGAACCCTTTGGAGTTGCTTGTACAATGTTGAAAACTGGGAATC
Organism: Pseudognaphalium luteoalbum; assembly: GCA_963422505.1. Lineage (NCBI taxonomy): Eukaryota > Viridiplantae > Streptophyta > Magnoliopsida > Asterales > Asteraceae > Pseudognaphalium > Pseudognaphalium luteoalbum. The sequence continues at coordinate 109,568,107 of OY730195.1, forward strand.
AAGCTAAATTTGGTGAGAAGGCTGACGAAGGATTTTTCTTAGGTTATATGCCTAATTCTCCAAATAAAAGGGTTTTCAATAAGGTCACTAGTCGTCTGGAGATAGATTATAACATTGAAGTTACAAGCTATACACCAGATGTACATAAGGGATTAGATTGGCAATTTGATTATTCCGATCTCTTTCAGTCATTTAAAGTTCCCATAAGTGACTTTGTTAGTGATTCAGAGATTTCACAACACTTATTGAATGGAGACTTGGACAATGGTTTGTCTTCAACATCGAGTGTTTCAAAATCTGGAATCAGGACAACAGATGACTCAAATGAAGCTTCTTCAAGAGGATCTTCAAATGACGTTTGATGATGTGCTTACTTCTTTGAACCATTTAAAGATCTCTTCAGCAAGTTCAAAAGAAATGCCTTCATTAGACGAGATTGGTACTAACTTAGGAGATGAGTTAATAGTTGACCCTATACCGGTTACAAGAATGAGTAAGAATCATCCCGTTGAAAACATCATCGGTGATATTAATACTCTTGTTCAAACTAGGACTCAATATAAAGCTAGTACTTCTGAAATTTAGAAAGCTTGTATACTGCTATGAAAGAGACAGGGATTCCTAATCAATGTCTATATTCATGCTTTATCTCACAAGTTAAGCCTAAAAATGTGCAAATGGCTCTCAAAGAAAGCTCGTGGGTTGAAGCTATGCAAGAAGAACTGCAACAGTTCTCAAAATTACAAGTTTGGGAGTTGGTTGACCTACCAAAGGGAGAGTATCCAATTGGAACTAGATGGGTATTTAAGTGTAAGAGAGATGACCAGGGAGTCATTACTCGCAATAAAGCAGGTCTAGTGGTTCAAGGTTTTAATCAACAAGAAGGCATAGATTACAACGAAGTGTTTGCACCAGTTGCTAGGCTAGAAGCAATTAGAGTATTCTTAGCATTCGCATCTTTCTATGATATAAAGGTTTATCAGTTGGATGTTAAGAGTGCCTTTTTGTATGGCAAAGTGGAAGAATTGGTGTATGTTGCTCAACCTCCAGGGTTTGCTGTTCATGAGTATCCAGATAGAGTATATCGTTTGAATAAGGCTCTATATGGATTACATCAAGCACCGAGGATGTGGTATGCAACACTATCAACGTATCTACTTGATAATGGATTTACAAGAGGAGCAATTGATAGTACATTGTTTGTAAAATGGAACAAGAAACACTTTCTATTAGTATAAGTTTATGTTGATGACATTATCTTTGGATCTTCTGATGAAAAGATGTGTCAAGAATTTGAGAAAGTCATGAGAAAAAGGTTTGAGATGTCTGCAATGGGAGAGTTGAAATTCTTCTTAGGGTTACAAGTTGACCAAAAGAAGGATGGATTCTTTATTCATCAATCTAAATATGTTTATGAGTTATTAGAACGTTTTAAGATGGATGACAGTAAAGTCTACAATACTCCGATTCCAGTTAATCACAAACTAGGTCCAGATACATCGAGTGATCAGGATGTGGATCCTACTCTATATAGGGCCATGATTGGATCACTAATGTATTTGACTGCCTCTAGACCTGACATTATGTTTGTTGTTTGTCTGTGCGCAAGATATCAGGCCAATCCGAAAGAGTCACATATGCAGGCTGTTAAACGGATCTTTCATTACCTTAAAGGGCAACCGAAGCTGGGACTTTGGTATCCAATTGATGGAGACTTAGATCTTGTAGCATATACTGATTCGGATTATGGAGGATGCAATCAAAATAGGAAATCTACGACTGGAGGATGTCAATTCTTAGGAGGTAGATTAGTATCTTGGCAGTGCAAGAAGCAAAACTCAGTAGCCATCTCTACATGTGAAGCTGAGTATGTTGCAGCTGACAGCTGTTGTTCTCAAGTTCTTTGGATACAACAGCAACTGCGGGATTACGGGTTAAATATAACCAATACTCCTATGATGATTGACAACGAATCTACTATGTCGATCACCAACAATCCTGTGAAGCACAGTAAAACTAAGCACATTGATATTCGACATCATTTTATTAGAGACTGTGCTGAAAAGAAAATGATAAGGTTAGTTAAGGTTCCGACTGCGGATAACTTAGCAGACCTCTACACAAAGGCGTTCGACAGAGCAAGATTTGAGACATTGGTTCAACTGAATGGAATGAGAAATCCAGAGTGATTAGTCTTCCAAGGGTATTTTAGTAATAGTTAGTAGTTATTTTTAGTACTTATTTAAAAAAAATTAAAAATTAAAAAAAAAGAGGGGGGCGTATAGCATTCAATTGCTTGTTACCTGCGGGGAATCGCCTCCAATAAAAGAACAAAAGAAGTTCTTTTAGAAAAAGCTATAAGTTTTTAGCTGTAAAAAATTGGGAAATGATAGTACATTAGGAGAATAAGTCTAAGAATAATAACCTTAAGTATTAAGTATGATGTGTTAGTAGATTCTTATAAGTTGCACTAGAATAACGATTTTTAACTAGGATTACAGTTATATTTATCTTATTATACACCTATATCCACTGATTATAACTTGTCCTTTTATTTAACAATTGATAAGAATAACTTAAGTCTAGTTAGCTTCATCATACGATTTATTGATAGGCAGGTTATGCTAAGATTTCCGAGCAGTTAATAAGTACAAATTTCATGTGTTGTATCTTATGTGATCTGTTATATAACGTATGACATATGTCTTAATTGTTGAATGATAGTACTGCCGTGCACTGTGATCTAAAATAAAAAATTGCAATGATACAAAGTATCATAATGTCAAAAGGTGAGTTATATGTTTCGAAAGAGCATCATTTAGTAACCTCTACCTTACATATGAAAGATACAAAGTATCTCGTGTCAAGTGTATGTTATATGCTTCTAAAGAACATCATTTAGTAATCTCTACCTTGCTAATACAAGATACAGTGTTATGTGTTGTACTTAAATTCTTCAGTATGTTGTATAGTAGTAAACACTATATATTGTGCACATTAACAATAAAAGTTTGGCTCAGAAATCTGTGTGTAATCTGTTTATGTGGATCATAATATCGGTAATCGTCTTGAACTGTCTATGATGTTCGAACATTCACCTGTGTGAATAATAAGAAATAATAAGTTATTTTTTAATGAAGTATTATATCATGTGGATAAAGGTACATAAGATATAATTTTATAAATATAAGTTTATTACTGATTAAAGTTGTGATTTTATTGTGCTTATATGAATTTCACGAGGTATGTATACTAACAATCGTCTTAGGCTTATTACAATCTAATAAGTACCACTTATTCTTTCTAATATGATCCCTAAGCAGTTAAATCTTTAAGCGTTTTATATTATGTTAGTTTATTTTCTTAGAATGTTAGTAGTTTTATTATTTTATTTTAAGTTTTAAGTTTTGTAATTATTTCTTAAAATTAGTAAACACCTTTAGTTATTATTCTTGTTTTATTTAGTGTTTACCCTTTGGAATTAAATTAAACTAGTTCTCTTATATCCATGTTGAATAAATGTCTCAACTTCAAGTGAAAAATGATTTATTTATTTTTGACTTGAATTTTGACTTAAGGCCATTTTAATAGTGGTATAAGTTAACTATGCAATAACATTTATTCTTTTGGCTACACAATTACGAAGATAATTATTTAATTATGTTTTAATTTATACTTTTTATTTAATTCGTATTTTAAACTAATATTGCGAGTTTGACCAGTCAAACTTGGCGAGCCGAGTTGAAACATGCGAATCGAGTAATAGTATAAAAGAAACAAATTAAACGAACCGAACCACACTTTCCTATTCACTCTGCAAACCGAATCCACAAACCTCTGCGACATGAAATTTGGCGAAATGAATCGAATCTATTTTTCGATTGATTTTCTGATTTTTAGTACAAGGAAGGAATTTTTGATCCGTGGAACTTTTACACCTTTGGATTACGCATCTTTTGAAGTAAGTTTCATGAGATTTCACCGAGTAATTTGTGAGATATAGATTGGTTTACGTTTTTGCATGTGCCGGTTTAGTTTATCACGGATTTTGACCAATTAGTGATTTATAAACCTAAAACATGCTTACAATGCTTAATCGATGGTTAATGAACATGTTATAATCGATTAATTGCTTTGAAACATATTAGATTTCTACGTTGATGTTTGAATTCGTTGAGCAGATGGTCCTGCGAACCGAGATCCATCTCGCTTCGCAGCCCGCTCCAACGAACTGAGATGATGAGTTGAACGAAGCGAGACGACTTCAACTCGTTTGACTTCAGTTGACCGAAGCGAGACGAGTTCACCTCGTTTGACTTCAGTTGACCGAAGCGAGACGAGTTCACCTCGTTTGACTTGAGTTGACCGAAGCGAGACGAGTTCATCTCGTTTGACTAGGGTTGACCACAACGACTCGAATTCAACTCGCAGGGTTTCTGCGAAGCGAGTTGAAAGATTTAATTAATTTTATTTTTATTTTTATTTTTTTAAAATTTGACTTAATTTGACTTTGAGAACTGAATTAACTTTGTTGACTTCAGTTGACTATGTAAAATTAAGTAAATTTTATAATTTTTCAATTATAACTTGTTTTCGATTTGAGAATCGTTTGGTTACAAATAATTAACAAGTTATCCGTTTTTATACATATAGACTTAAGAACTTTTGTTTATAAGTTAAAATATGTGTAATATCTAAACAATTTAAGTTATTTCATATCGAAAGTCTTCCGACTCATAGTGTAGTCGAGCAGCGTGTCTCGATACTTATCGGCGGTATGATAACTCAAATTGTTATTCTTAGATAACGAACATTATATATAATTTATAGAATATAATTGAAAAGTTAATTCAATTAAGTTTCAGTGAATTACGTTATTCGGTGATAGTATACTTAGACGTTCGATGATCTTTTTGATCATAATACGTTAAAGTGTAAATTATCTAATGTTCGTTAACTTAATTCTTTTGCTATTTGTGTAATTTTGAATTACAGATATGACTAACAGATCTTTTGAGAAGGGTCACAACATACTGGTGAATTTAGATGTCAACGAGCGTGGTGTTGAGCATTTCAGCAGATTTTGACATATTTAGCACGTTCGAGAATTAGATTTGCTATTACTGAGTCACCTCCACTGAACAAAGACCTTCTTACGCAGTTTTGGATGAATATTTTATATGATGGTGCTGCTAATCTGCCTACAATACGTACGACGGTAAATTAGCATCCGATTTCTTTTACTGCTGATGATTTACGACAGCTACTGCAGCTAGGAACTTCTGACAAAGAAGCTGGTCCGGCTGCTTATTCAGCTGATTTTATAGAAGGAGCTCTAGGTCGTACAGGTTATTCAGGACCTAGGAGAGGACGCCAGTTTATCAAGGCATTCGTACTAGAAAAGTGGAGATTTCTTTTTACTGTTATAGTATCTATTTTTGGAAACACGAAGTCAGGATTAGATGAGCTTAGTCCTGAGTTGATGTCAGCTGTACTGTCACTGGTTTACAATAAACCATACAGTTTTTCTTCTTATATCTTTCAGTCCTTCAGAGGACAGATCACCGGAGCTGCTAGGACATTGTTTATTCTTTATCCTAGATTCTGCATGCTCCTGATTCGAGCTCAAGTTCCAAACTTGCCAGCTTATACAGCTGATTTTCAAGTTGAGACCATCGGATTGCGAGGTTACAACGCTTTCTTTTTGTTATCCAAGCGTAAAGATGAGATTAAGCCTGAGGCAGCTGATCTTTTTGGGCATCTTCTTGATGCTGATTATGTTGCTCCACCAAACAATGGTTGGATGGATGCCGGAGCTCACGGTCAAGCTCAAGCTCAACAACAACAACAAGCTCCACCTCAACCTCAACCAGCAGCAGAGTCATAGGAACTCATTGAGGATGTTTTACATCAGGCTGAACATCAAGGCCAACAAGTTGTGTCTGAGCTAGCTGCTGAGGTTCTTCATGAGGTTTTGATACATATTGATGATGATACAGATCCCTTGCTACGGGATATTGATAGTTATGTTGCACAATCTGAGGTAATTTTATAATTATATAGTAATATTGGTACTTCGCTGTTATATTATTATCAGTTTATTATATAATGCATATGTTATAGATATTTCGTTAATTAGATATTATTTCTGATTAAAAAATATAAATATCATTATGATCAGGGAGCTGAGACTGCAGACCCAGAGGTCACTAGACCTGAGGGTGAGCAGGGACAGCTTGATAGATCTGAGGGTTTACCTTCTAAGGTATTTATCAGATTAATCATAAATATATAGAACTTGTATGATAGAGCTTTTAGCTAATCATAAATGTTTAATATATTTAATATTTAGGATTCTGATGTTGGTCCATCTGGAGGCCGTGATGGTCAATCGGCTTCAGATGATGATGATAGTACTCCTTCTCCACCTCCAGATGCTGGTTATATTAGATACCGATCTCGGATGATTCCAGATCCAGCACTGAAGGAAAAGAGAAAGGCTAAGGAAATCGATCCAGATTTCAGTATTATTGACGAAGGTCCTGAGGAAGAGGATCTACCTCTTATTCCTCAACACCGTAAGCGTTCCAGGACATTGATCATTCAGGATGGTATGTTTTATTTAGAGTTAGATAATCTTAACTTGTTGTTTATCAGGAGTTAAACTGAGACAGTTAATTCTGTGACAGTTGCTCAAGATACATCCCAGGTAGAGACAATGATACCGGTGGTTACTGAATCAGTATCTGTACCATCTGAGGTATGAGATAAACGTTTAGTACTACGAGTATTATAGATATTTAATTATAGATTGAGATAGAGTTATCTGTAACAATTACTTATTTAATTATATCTAACTTTATAGGCTGAGAAACTGCTTGAGTCATTGGAACCAGAAATGGTCTCCAAGACTGTTGAGGAGGGAGTTGCAAAACTGGTGCATGATGCTCAGTTTCCGACCAATAAAGCTAGTAGATTTGCAGCTAGTCTTCTCAAGGAAGCGTTATCTCAAGCTATTCCACCACTTACACGTGAATCATACATTGCTTCAGTGACACCGCCTGGACCATCAACAATTTCTATTATTCTGAAGATTGATACTGAAAGGATTACATCCTTAGAGTCAAGAGTTAAGGAATTGGAACATAGTACTTCTAGGATTCCAGGGTTGTTAGCTGAGAATGTTTCTCTTGCTCAGCAGATGGTTCATATCAGTGAATCACATTTGACTCTGTTGAAGACTCATGATACTTTGCTTGCTGATTTTACTGCCCAGCGACTGAAGCTTGAATACTTAGATCGTTTGGTGTTGAGAGTGCATTTAGGACAGTCTGCTCAGGGGGAGATAAAGATATATCATGAAGCTTGCAAAGAGGATGAGTTAGCTAAGAAGAGAAGAGATGATAAAGATGATGATCTCGATGCTCAGAAAGATGGTGAGCCGACTGGTCCTTCAAAGACTGGTGAGCAAGCTATTATTCAGGGGGAGTCTGCATGTGTTGGTGTTAGTGGTGATGGTGCTGGTACAAGTGCTGCGGGTACAAGTGAAGCTGGTAAGACATCTTAGACTTGTGTAGATATTTGTACTTAGAATTTTTAGTTGAATTATAATTGTAATTTATAATTGTAATTGAATAATTGTAACTTAATAGTTTTTGTACTATATTCTGCTTGAGATTATTATTATTACAAGTAAGATATATTATAAATTGTTTAAGTTATTTGATTTTGAAAAGTTAAATAAATTAGTGATCGAAAGTCTTCCGACTCATTGAAAAGTCGAGCGGCGTGTTCTGATTTATTTCAGCAGTCAAAGTTTATTTTAACTTAGACATTTTAGACTTGAGAGTTTTTATAACTGACAAGTTAAATATATGATTTTTTAACTAGACAAATGATATATAATTTAAAGATATAGTTGAAAGTTAAGTTGTTGCGATATAATAGTTCAATTATGTCTTGGAAATTATACAAGGTAATTAATAGTGAATTTAAATGCTTAGTGATTATTCACAATGCATTAGAATTTAAAGTTAATTAATATTTGTTAAGTGTTTATAAGACTTAAGAATTCTTTGATTGATTCAAGGTAATTAATAAAAGAATTATAAGTTATATAGATTGGTTATATTAACACAATTGAAATGAATAATGAAATTTTAGATTGATTCAGAGAAATCAATAAAAGAATTTATATTATTAATTTGATTTGTGTAAATATGGAAATGCTAGAATTGAGTGACTCTGGAAGTGATATGCTTGATGAAATCGATGAAGAAATTGATTTTGATCTTGAAGAAGGGAATTTTTACTACCTGAAGATTGGACTGCTGTACCTGAGAATGTTCAAGACATTGGTGTAGATCTAGATGCAAATATTGATGAACACCATGTGAGTCCATCTAGGACAGAAGTTATTATTGAAAATGATCAAGGTCCAACAGTTGTCGATGTAGATGAAGAAATCGATGACTCAACCGATTCTGAAAATGATGAAATCTTAATTCCTACCAAGAATCCAGCAGTTTTTCTTAGAAAACTTCCTAAACAGAAAAAGGTTGGAGTTTCTGAAGTTGATATAACTGGGAAACGGGAACCTAAAAGAGGGATTATTGGTTGGTAATTTGACTCTGAGCTGAAGCTGTTTGCTATTAAAAGGTTTGACGAAGTTCAATATTTTGAGTGAAAGCTTGCAGTATTTAGTTCTTTGCCTAGATTTGAGATTCGAGATTTGGCTCGATTACCTTTGAATAACCCAAGTGATGATTTTGTTGGAAAATATGTTGAACACATAATCAAGACTGAGGTTAGAGCTAATAAATTTGAAAAGATTAAGCCAAGAAAAGGAAAGACTATTAAACTGGCAGAGAGAAGTCAAAGGACAGGATGAAGAAGAAGAAAGAAGATTTATTCATCTGTTAAGTGTTTACAGCAGATTCCATTGAAGACAATGCCACAAGATATTTTGGAAAATATGAAGAGTTGGCATGTGAATTCAGAGACTGGAGAAGCTGTCATGGTTGAATCTGATGATGAGGTTGAAGGTGGTGAGAGAGAAATCTTCAGAGTTTATGACCATCGACACCTAATGAACATGTCGAAGAATGATTTGATAAAATTGAATGAAAATAGAATCTTGACGACAGTAGCATGGGGTGACTTAGCACGTGATTATCAAATGATGGTTAAGACTTGTATTAAATTGAAGATTTATGTTGGCAGTAAGATTTATAAGTAAAGATCAAAGACAACTTGAAGACATGAATGCATAGATGCTAGAGCTATTGTCAAGGGGGAGTCTGTTGGGACATGTATGTGTGACAACAGATCTAGCTAGTAATAGTACTAGTGATTATTGTAATCAAGTTTGTACAATTGATTTGGATTTGTAAATGATATTAGTTTGGTATTAATATTCGTTAAATATATTAGTATGTTAAAGTGTTAGACGAATATCGAATACGAAGTTACAAACTAAAGTCTGCGAGATGAGATCTCAAGTTGCAGAATTTAGTCTTGCGAGATGAGATCTGGGCAAGCAGAGCAGCGAAGCGAGTTCAGTTTCTGGGCTTTGACTGGGCTGCGAGATGACTCGACTCGCAGAGTCCATAGACCTGCGAGGTGAGATCAGATGGATACCTATATATACAATAATAGGTTAAATCGAAAAGGACTTTTGGCAATTCGTTTTTTCCAGAGAACTAAAACGATTCTAAGCATTCATAAGGTTAGGTATTGATCGATTAACATTAATTAATCGAAACAAAACCTTGTTGATTAACCAATTCGCTATTATCTTGCGAAACAAACCGTTCACAATCAAGTATTGAGGAATTTCGCACCTTAATACCTAAGATAACCTCGTTATCGATCCACGTACTAGGGACTTACACATCTATTTCGTAAACTGAAACAACTCGAAACATATCCGTAAAACAAAAATAAAACAAAGTCACAATTTTTCAATTCAACTAAATCATTTCTATAAAATATCTCAACTAAAAATATATATCCAATAACATATTAAAAATTACCGTTTAAAAATATTGTAACATTTAACGATCGGGTAAACGAACAGGGATTAAATACCGCAAATTTGGGACAAGAAATCCCTCTCTTTTTGGCTCTAAAATCAGCCAACACACCGCCACCCCATCCCATTCCTTTCATTTTCAATTTCTTCTCACCTAAAAACATACATCACCTCTATCTACTCCATCACCACCACCGCCCACTTCCGCCACCAAAACCACCACCAAATGACCTCCAATCACTTCGCTCATTTGGAGAAAAACGATCACGACAACGAGCTCTACATTTCCATCTTTTCGAATTTCTCTCGCGACAACTTTATAAGATCCTGAAATTTCCGAAAACCTTTAGATTTTGTTATTTCTTTTGTTATTTCATGTTATAATACTTAATACATCTTGTTTTAGTGTTTTTATCAACTAATTATGTCCAAATCGAGCCAATTCGTTGTTTTTAAACTGATCCATGAAAAGTCTTAAGTGACGCATCAGGCCCAAAAACAGTGAAGAGACACTTTAGTGACGCATTAAGTGTCGCATAAAACCCTCTTTTTGCGTCACTTGCTCGAGAGCCGCATAAAACCCTCTTTTCACGACACTTCGTTAAGTATCGGTAACAAAGCCTTACCCGACACTCCATGCGTCACTCACTCAAGTGTCGCTCACTATTCCATGCGTCACTCACTCAAGTGTCGCCCACTACTCTGAGCGTCACTCTATGCGACACTAACCTAAGTGTCGCTACCCCAAGGCAAGCGACACCTCCTAGTGTCGCTAAAAATAGAAGGTTTATAACATCTTTTTCACTAAGTGTTGGACTTAACCGAAAACGAATACTTGCATACGATACGATACACGAACTTTACAAACATTACAAACACACTTATGTTATCGAAATGTTGATTTCAAACCAACACCAACAAGTCGTATACATTTTCACAACTACGAAATAAAAATACAAACATACATATTTAACAAACGCTTTGGACATAACTTGGTTGTACGAACACTAGCATGGATGGTCGACTTAGACATCTACATACTCATTAAATCTCATACGTTTAGGACGTTAGGAGGTTTCGGACTAGACTCGGGCTTTAGGCTTTGCTAGCACTCGTACTTTACTTAGCTCAATAGGTGAGTTCACAGCCCCTACTTTTACTGCTTTACTACTTTTGAATAGGGGTGGAAAACATAGTCAACTCTTTTGCTACGGGTGCAAACTTTTATACAATTGATTTGATGTATACTATACAAACTGTTTATGACTGCGGTCAAACTGTTACAACTCTTGTTTATGAAATGGTATTTCATACGAAAACTTTAACACCCCCAAATTATATGTTTAGCGGAAGCAAGCTTTGGGGTGCTACTAATCAAATATCATCAGCACAAGGATAAAACAAACGACATCTATACGCAATGTTTGAAAGTCTAGTTACAATTCATAGATACAAAGTTTGAAAACATTGTGTTTTCGGTTACAAAATGTAGTTCCCTAGAGTCCACGCGTGTAGCGGGAGATTCTATTACATAATCATAATGTACAAAAGATAATGCTAAGAATCTCTGTTATATGCAATGTAGAAATCATGCGACTCTAGCTAGTGTCCAGGGGTAATCCTACTCCGTCTGTGTACCTAAGATACAAAGCTAAAAAGGTCAACCAAAAAGGTTGGTGAATTTTACAGGTTTAGTAATAAGTAATTATTATGAACCACAGTATGTACCAATATTGCTATCAGTAAAATAAGTAAATCAGTAAATCATCACAAGTGCCATGAGCTCACAAGTTGAAGCTTAACAGTGTAGTGTGAATGGTACAGTTAAGTACAGCATCACGTACCCCCGTGAGTGCTATCCGAACACCCATATATAACAAGTATCAAACTCCCGTTTCTATGAAACGGTTCGTGGTAGCGCTACTACCCCGGACGGGGATTGTCAGTCCCGAATGGATCCATCCTACTAATACTCGCGCTTAAGTCTATAACTAACAACTTATGATAGGAGGTTTTCAGTGGATAAACAGTAACTCATGCGCTGTATGTAAAAAGCAATGAAATCAGTTTAGTACATCGTGTTCATACGTAAAACAATTGCTAAGTATCTCACCCCAAAGTATAAAAATAGTTAAATGAGGCTGTAAGACTCACCTGAGCCTAGCGAGTAGGCGAAATCAAGTAAGAAAAGCGGTTGTAAGTCCGTGTATCGGTTCTCGGAACCCTGCAACCTTATGGCGTTCGGAACGCACAAGGTTGTGAGTACATAAGTAAATAAGTTGGTGTCCTGAAAGGTCAGCCATGCTAGTTGTCCACTCAACTAGAAAACGTCCAAGTGTTTGTTTGTAATCAATTAGGGCCCGTTGGTGACGGGGTGTAATAATAATTTACGCATTATCATTGTGTTGTATTTTGTTATGTCGGTTCTTTGTAAAATGTATCTGTAAGTCTGTCATACATATTGCGTCGTGAGGGTGTTTTCCGAATGCGAGTTCGGACAACACTTTTATTGTTTTATTCCTACTACATCGTTTATTAAAAGTCACATCTGTAATTTAAAAAAAATCGGGAAACTTTTACTTAGTCTGGCTGCGGACTAAAAAGGGTTGCGAACTGAGTTCGCGGTGCGAACTGAGTTCGGATCGCAAGGCAGTAGGCTGCGAACTGAATTCGGTTCGCAGCGTAAGGTTCGGTTCGCAAAACTCGACTCGCAGGTCGGTTCGCAGGTCAACTTGCAGTTCAATTCGCAGGTCAGTTTGGTTCGCAGGTTAATTCTGTTCACAGGTCAATTCGCAAAAATCTCAACTCGCAAGTCGAGTTCGACTCGCTAAAACTCGACTCGCAGATACGGGTTGCGAACTGAGTTGGATCTCAGTTCGCAGATTGAGTTGTTCGTGAATTTTTGTATGGGTTTCGATTTTTAAAGCGTTTTCCATGGAATTTTGGACGTAAACTTGTTGTGTGAACATTCTAGCATGTAAATCATAGCTTTACAAGTAATTTAAAAGGGCTTTCAAGTATTCATACCAAGAAATCGAAAATGGAGGAGATAGGGGAGATGAAGATGAAGTTCTTGATACTCCTTGCTTCCTTGTGATGATGATGGCCGATTTAATGGTGGTGGTGTTGCTGATTTCCTCAGTTTTTAGAGAGAGAGAGGTACGAAAATGAGTAGAGAGAGAGATGAGAGGATTTTTGGTGGAGTTTGTGTGTGTGAAATGAGGTGAGTGAAGGAGGAGAAAGGAATAAAAGGGAAAAGGGGTCTCGGGTCGGGTCCGTGGGTTAGAGTTGACCCGCTTGTGGGTTTAGGCTCGTGGATTCGTTTCTTAAATTTGCATTGCATTCGTTAGTCATCTAAAGGTCGTTTCGCGTTATGTGTTAAAGTATATCTGAATATTTTTAACTGAAGTATTTTATCAAAATACTTAATAATGGGTTATAAAATAGGATTTGATTTATTTTCTTTTGGTTGGGCGTGTTTCATGTGTTTAAGTCGCTTTTAGAGCGTTTTAGACAATATAGAATACGTGTAATGTATTTTATCTATATATATTAATGCAACTAATGTTTGTTTGGATAATTCCACATTATTTAAAAGGTTTTGTCACCAACATCCAAGTTAACTCGTGTCGGACTCATTCTGGTTTAGTCGCACTATTTAAATCAAATCGCGTACATATATATATATATATATATATATATATATATATATATATATATATATATATAAATCTCATTCTATATATACAAATAGAGTCTGTAATTAGTCCTATTACATACTAATCACAGATAGCTACACGTAATTAGGCATAATTAATCTTCCTAATTAGGCAGGTGTTACATTCTCCCTTTGTTAAATAAATTTTATCCCGAAATTTCAGGGTCTGTGCGTTGTCTGGGAAGAGATGTGGGTATTTCAGTCGCATTTGGTCTTCCCGTTCCCAAGTGAATTCAGGACCATGCCTCGAATTCCACCTGACCTTTACGATGGGAATACGACTTTGTATTAAACGTTTGACCTCCCGGTCCGTTATTTCCGCGGGTTCCTCGATAAAGTGAAGTTTATCATCGATTTGTATTTCGTCGAGCGGTACAATCAGTGTCTTATCAGTCAGACATTTCTTCAAGTTAGAAATGTGAAAGGTAGGATGCACGCTACTAAGTTCGGGAGGTAGTTGCAGTCGATACGCCACTGGACCAATTCTTTCGAGAATTTTAAATGGTCCAATGTACCTAGGGTTCAGTTTTCCTCGCTTTCCGAATCGAATGACACCTTTCCATGGTGCCACCTTAAGAAGTACCTTGTCCCCAACCTGGAACTCAAGGTGTTTGCGTCTCACGTCAGCGTAACTTTTCTGACGATCACGTGCGGCTTTCAGCCGGTTTTGGATACCAACGATCTTCTCGGTGGTTTCATGATTGATTTCCGGACCAGTGAGTTGCGTATCCCCCACCTCAGTCCAACAGATAGGTGATCGGCACTTTCGTCCGTACAGTGCCTCGAAAGGTGCAACCTTAATGCTGGTATGGTAGCTATTGTTGTATGAGAACTCACACAATGGTAAGTGGTTTTCCCAAGAAATACCGAAGTCAACTAAACAGGCGCGTAGCATATCCTCCAGTATTTGAATAGTTGGTTCGCTTTGGCCATCAGCTTGCAGGTGATAAGCAGTACTCATATCCAGACGAGTACCGAGGGATTTTTGTAACGATTGCCAAAAGTTGGAAGTAAAGCGACTGTCCCTATCCGAGATGATCGAGGTAGGTACACCGTGTCGCGATACAATTTCTTTGATGTAGATGCGAGCTAAACGCTCCATCTTGTCAGTTTCCTTGATGGCTAGAAAATGGGCAGATTTCGTGAGACGGTCTACAATCACCCAAATGGTATCGTAACCGCTCGAAGTTTTTGGTAGTTTGGTAATAAAGTCCATGGAAATTTGTTCCCATTTCCATTGAGGGATTTCAGGTTGTCGGAGCAATCCTGAGGGTTTTTGGTGTTCGTCCTTGACCTTGGAACAGGTTAAACATTTACTGACGTATACGGCGATGTTAGCTTTCATGTTAGGCCACCAATACAATCCTTTGATGTCGTGATACATCTTGTCAGAACCAGAATGTATAGATTATCGAGATTTGTGAGCTTCAGCCATCACCAAATCTCGCAAGTTTCCGAGTTTGGGTAACCATGTCCGGTTAGAGAAGTATCGAGTTCCATCAGGTTTGATTTCAAATTGTTTATCCATGCCTCGCAAGGCTTCATTGATGATGTTTTCGGGTTTGAGTGCTTCGAGTTGAGCTGCAAGAATTTGGGTGATGAAATCGTTGTGGATGGTAATACTGAGGGCCCGGACTCGAAGGGGTTTCACTCGTTCTTTTCGGCTTAAGGCATCGGCAATTACGTTCTCCTTGCCTGGGTGGTATTTGATTTCACAGTCTTAGTCACTAAGTAACTTGACCCATCGACGTTGCCTCATGTTTAGATCCTTTTGATCGAATATGTGTTGGAGGCTTTTGTGATCGGTAAAGATAGTACTTTTTGTACCGTAAAGGTATTGTCTCCAGGTTTTCAGCACGAATACCATGGCACCTAACTCTAGATCGTGTGTCGTATAGTTTTTCTCATGAATTTTCAGTTGTCGTGAGGCATAGGCAATGACTTTCTCCCGCTGCATTAACACACAACCAAGTCCTTGGTGCGAGGCGTCACAGTAAACCACGAAGTCATCGGTGCCTTCGGGTAAGGACAGGATTGGTGCACTGCAGAGTTTGTGTTTCAGTAGCTGGAAGGATGACTTTTGTTCGTCGGTCCAATCGAATTTCTTATCCTTCCGAGTCAGTGTCGTTAGAGGAACCGCTATTTTTGAGAAGTTCTCAATGAATCGACGGTAATACCCAGTGAGACCTAAGAATTGTCTCACTTCGGATGGAGTGGTCGGTGACCCCCAACCCTTGATTGCTTCAATCTTGGCGGGATCAACATGGATTCCCTGGCTGTCAACGACGTGCCCAAGGAACTAACGGTTCGAATCCAGAACTCACACTTAGAGAATTTGGCATATAACTCTTCGTGCTTGAGGAGTTCCAGAACGGTTTTCAGATGCTGGGCATGTTCTTTCTCATCACGAGAGTAGATCAGAATGTCATCAATGAACACAATGACAAACTTGTCAAGATATGGTTTGCACACCCGATTCATAAGGTCCATGAATACTGCCGGTGCATTGGTTAAACCGAACGGCATCACTTAGAATTCATAATGCGCATAGTGTGTTCGAAAAGCTGTTTTTGGAATATCATCGTCACGAACTCGGAGTTGGTGATAACCTGACCGTAGGTCAATCTTCGAGTAAACACTCGATCCCTGAAGTTGGTCGAATAGGTCATCGATTCTAGGAAGTGATACCGATTCTTTATGGTTAGCTTATTCAACTCTCGGTAATCGATACACATACAGAATGATCCATCTTTCTTTTTAACGAATAAGGCCGGAGCTCCCTAAGGCGAGGAACTCGGTCGAATGAATCCTCTATCCAGGAGTTCCTATAATTGGTTAGACAACTCCTGCATTTTGGAGGGTGCTAAACGATACGGATCTCGTGCCACGGGCGCAGCTCCCGGCACCAGTTCGATTTAGAATTCGATTTGTCTGGGCTGCACATCCTCAAGTCGCTTCTCCTCCGACTTCTTCCCGGTGACATGTGCAAGGATGGCTTGATATCCCTTTCGTAGGTATTTTCTAGTTTTCATGCACGATACAATATTCAAATTTTGTCTACCGGTCTCCCCTTGTAGGACTAAGGTTCCACCGGAGACGAGAGGTATGCAAACAAGTTTGTCATAGCAGACGATTTCAGCTCGGGGCTTGGATAACCAATCCATACCGACGATAATGTCAAAGCTGCCGATCTCTACGGGTATCAAATCAATGGAAAAGAGCTCATTAGCTAAGAGTAAATTGCAATTAGGTATCACACTGTCGGCCTCGATAAGTTTTCAGTTCGCCAATTCTACTGTGTACTTAGAGTCTAAGGTAACAGGTGTAGTGTCAAGTAGTGGATAAAACTCATCAGAAATGAAGCTCTTATCAGCCCCAGTATCAAATAATACAGAAGTAGTCAAGTTGTTGAGAAGGAACGTACCCGTGACCACATTCGGGTCTTGACAGGCTTCTCCAGATTTCAGCACAAAAGCTCTTCCTCGAGCATTGTTGTTGTTCTTCAGCTTTGGGCAATCTTTTCTTAAATGTCCAGTACCGTTGCACTCATAACAGGTCTTTGGTGCAGAGGTATTGGTGTCAGTGGTGTTTGATCTACAATCCTTGGCCAAGTGTCCAAATCTCTTACACTTGCTACAGGGGCAAGAACCATCGTGGTGTCGTTGGCACTTAGAGCAATAGGCCTTGTTCCCCTTATACTCCTTCCTATCCTCAGAGCCGGTGGCATAGGCCTTAACAGTCATCGGCCTTTTGTTGGGTTGTTGGTTTTGGTAATCAGAGGATTTGTGTTTGTTGTTGGAGGTGGGTGTGTTGGATGTCTCACTGCTGACAACCATTGCCATGAGTTCATGAGCTATCCGAATTGCACTTTCAACAGTGGTTGGTTTGGACGAGGCGACGTTCCCTTGGATATTCTCCGGGAGGCCGCTGATGTATCTCTTGATGCCTTTTACCTCCGGATCAACCAATCCCGGGCATAACAACGCGAACTGCTGAAACTTGATGGTATATCCATCAATATCGGTTCCCTGCACTGTCAAGTGCCAGAACTCTTCCTCTAGACGGTGCAGTTCTTCTTCAGGACAGTACTTCTCCCTTAAATTATTCTTTAGTTCAACCCAGGGAAGCTGGTTTGCAACCTCAATGCCCACAGAGTTGGCGTGGGTATTCCACCACGTAAGTGCACCTTCTTGAAAGGTGTAAGCAGCGAAGTTAACTTTGTTACCCTCGATACAGTTGCAGAGACTGAAGACAGATTCCATACGTTCTATCCATCGGATCAGGCCAATGGCGCCTTCCGTGCCCTTGAAATATAATGGTTTGCAGCTGAGAAAGTCCTTGTAAGAGCAAGGTTTGATGACAGGAGTAGTGTCAGCGGTGTCATCACTTCTCCTAGATGTCCGGGGTGATTCCCGAGTAGCCAGGGCTTCGGCCACAGCTCGGGAACCGAGAGCAGCGATTTCAGCATCGCTGTAACTTTTCTTCTTTGGCGGCATGATTCTTCAAGAAAGAACAAGAGGCACATAAGAAGTTGTACCAGAATGAAAATTCATTAGATGTATATATATTAAAACGGTAATATACAACATCACAAGGTGAAAGTTAACAATGCAAGATAGTTGAGAGAAATTGTCGATTGATATTACGATGTTAAATGATTACAGACAATTTAGAGTACGAGTTTCAAAAGTTTATAGACTTAGGAATCTTTACAAAAGCGCCGGGAATTGTTACATCCGGTCGAGTTACCTAGGTCCTACGAAAGCATGATAAAGTACAAATTTAGCCTAAGCTAATCCTGGCGTAAGTTGAGTTGCGGCAGCAGTGCGGTGAGACGGTCTACAGATTCTGCAAGTCTGCTAACCATTCGGAGGGCGTCCTCGGTCTCCCTTAGGCGTGTCTCGCACTGATTTATCCTTGATTTTAGGACGGAGATTTCATTTCGGTTGCCAATCTCTTGGTTGTGGACAACCTCCATAGTTTCGATGGTTTCACCCAGATGGTTGTCAAGGGTGTCCATGCGGTTGACGGTATTTTCGTGATCTTCGGAGATTTGATTGATACGTTCGAGTGATGTGAGTCTCCAGTTTTCGTTGGTTTCTTGGAGTTCAATATCCATAGTATTAAGTCGTTGCTCATGTCGGTGTAGCCTAGTGGCTAAGTCTGACAAGATGGAGTGAGTGGGGTATGGGTCGGCTCGAGGCGACTTGGTGTTCCTCCTAGCCACCCCTGGGCTTCGCGATCCATGCGGATGAGAGCGTGATGAGTTGGGTGGTGTGTTTGCCATTCTGAGACAAAGCGTTAGAGAGAATGAGGCCTTTATTCGTACATATAACATAGTCTAGAATTCATAGAGAGATCTACCTGTGTGTGTGTGTGTGTATATATATATATATATATATATATATATATATATATATTTCACATAATAGCCTATTGAGTGTCTAGTACACACATGTTTGTGTCCCGCCCTCTCTCGTGGTCAGAGTCAACTAGTGTATCCTGTTTAGTCATGATTCCTTTCAGGTCTCACATCATATTCTTTTAATTGTACATAGTTGATCAGGCTATGTTAAATTAAACCAATATCATGTGGTCACTAAACCTAATCATACTTAATAGGGAGTACTGTCTAACGGTCATAGTCTAGGCCCGCTAAATGCAACCTAGTTCGCTATAACCTTAGGCTCTGACACCAATCTGTAACACCCCCAAATTATATGTTTAGCGGAAGAAAGCTTTGGGGAGCTACTAATCAAATATCAACAGTACAAGGATAAAGCAAATGACATCTATATGCAATGTTTGAAAGTCTAGTTACAATTCATAGATACAAAGTTTGAAAACATTGTGTTTTCGGTTACAAAATGTAGTTCCCTAGAGTCCACGCATGTAGCAGGAGATTCTATTACATAATCATAATGTACAATAGATAATGCTAAGAATCTCTGTTATATGCAATGCAGAAATCATGCGACTCTAGCTAGTGTCAAGGGGTAATCCTACTCAGTCTGTGTACCTGAGATACAAAGCTAAAAAGGTCAACCAAAAAGGTTGGTGAATCTTACAGGTTTAGTAATAAGTAATTATTATGAACCACAGTATGTACCAGTATTGCTATCAGTAAAATAAGTAAATCGGTAAATCATCACAAGTGCCATGAGCTCACAAGTTGAAGTTTAACAGTGTAGTGTGAATGGTACAGTTAAGTAAAGCATCACGTACCCCCGTGAGTGCTATCCGAACACCCATATATAACAAGTATCAAACGCCCGTTTCTACGGAACGGTTCATGGTAGCGCTACTACCCCGGGCAGGGATTATCAGTCCCGAATGGATCCATCCTACTAATACTCGCGCTTAAGTCTATAACTAACAACTTATGATAGGAGGTTTTGAGTGGATAAATAGTAACTCATGCGTTGTATGTAAAAAGCAATGAAATCAGTTTAGTACATCGTGTTCATACGTAAAACAGTTTCTAAGTATCTCACCCCAAAGTATAAAAATAGTAAAATGGGGCTGTAAGACTCACCTGAGCCTAGCGAGTAGGCGAAATCAAGTAAGTAAAGTGGTTGTAAGTCCGCGTATCGGTTCTCGGAATGCTGCAACCTTCTGGCATCCGGAACGCACAAGGTTGTGAGTACATAAGTAAATAAGTTGGTGTCCACTCAACTAGAAAACGTCCAAGTGTTTGTTTGTAATCAATTAGGGCCCGTTGGTGACGGGGTGTAATAATAATTTATGCATTATCAATGTGTTGTATTTTGTTATGTCGGTTCTTTGTAAAATGTATCTGTAAGTCTGTCATTCATATTGCGTCGTGAGGGTGTTTTCCGAATGCGAGTTAGGACAACACTTTAATTGTTTTATTCCTACTACATCGTTTATTAAAAGTCACATCTGTAATTTAAAAAAAATCGGGAAACTTTTACTTAGTCTGGCTGCGGACTAAAAAGGGTTGCGAACTGAGTTCGCGGTGCGAACTGAGTTCGGATCGCAAGGCAGTAGGCTGCGAACTGAATTCGGTTCGCAGCGTAAGGTTCGGTTCGCAAAACTCGACTCGCAGGTCGGTTCGCAGGTCAACTTGCAGTTCAATTCGCAGGTCAGTTTGGTTCGTAGGTTAATTCTGTTCACAGGTCAATTCGCAAAAATCTCAACTCGCAAGTCGAGTTCGACTCGCTAAAACTCGACTCGCAGATACGGGTTGCGAACTGAGTTGGATCTCAGTTCGCAGATTGAGTTGTTCGTGAATTTTTGTATGGGTTTCGATTTTTAAAGCGTTTTCCATGGAATTTTGGACGTAAACTTGTTGTGTGAACATTCTAGCATGTAAATCATAGCTTTACAAGTAACTTAAAAGGGCTTTCAAGTATTCTTACCAAGAAATCAAAAATGGAGGAGATGGGGGAGATGAAGATGAAGTTCTTGATACTCCTTGCTTCCTTGTGATGATGATGGCCGATTTAATGGTGGTGGTGTTGCTGATTTCCTCATTTTTTAGAGAGAGAGAGAGGTACGAAAATGGGTAGAGAGAGAGAGATGAGAGGATTTTTGGTGGAGGTTGTGTGTGTGAAATGAGGTGAGTGAAGGAGGAGAAAGGAATAAAAGGGAAAAGGGGTCTCGGGTCGGGTTCGCGGGTTAGAGCTGACCCGCTTGCGGGTTTAGGCTCGTGGATTCGTTTCTTAAATTTGTGTTGCGTTCGTTAGTCGTCTAAAGGTCGTTTCGCGTTATGTGTTAAAGTATATCCGAATATTTTTAACTGAAGTATTTTATCGAAATACTTAATAATGGGTTATAAAATAGGATTTGATTTATTTTCTTTTGGTTGGGCGTGTTTCATGTGTTTACGTCGCTTTTAGAGCGTTTTAGACAATATAGAATACGTGTAATGTATTTTCTCTATATATATTAATGCAAATAATGTTTGTTTAGATAATTCCACATTATTTAAAAGGTTTTGTCACCAACGTCCAAGTTAACTCGTGTCAGACTCATTCTGGTTTAGTCGCACTATTTAAATCAAATCGCGTATGGATATATATATATATATATATATATAAATCTCATTCTATATATACAAATAGAGTCTGTAATTAGTCCTATTATATACTAACCACAGATAGCTACAAGTAATTAGGCATAATCATCCTAATTAGGCAGGTGTTACAAAAACTAAACTGGAACTCGCTGGAGAACGACCAGCTACACATTTTCGCTAACTATCTTTAATAAAACAACATTTTCATAAATACTTGAAAGTCCTTACGTCTTAGGCACACATATAG
Organism: Pseudognaphalium luteoalbum; assembly: GCA_963422505.1. Lineage (NCBI taxonomy): Eukaryota > Viridiplantae > Streptophyta > Magnoliopsida > Asterales > Asteraceae > Pseudognaphalium > Pseudognaphalium luteoalbum. Next base: position 109,590,146 of record OY730195.1, read on the forward strand.
AAAGTCCCTACTTCTTGGAAAAGGTTCCATCCTACGACTTGGGTTAAGGCTCTACTTCTTGAGCAGTGGGTCCTACGTCTTGGATGCCAGTCCTACTTCTTGGACACAACTTGAAAAGTCCCTACGTCTTGGGCACACAGAAAGTCCCTACTTCTTGGGCAAATATTGTTAAGTCCTACTTCTTGGACAATCGTTTTAGTCCCTACTTCTTGGGCAGATATTGTTAAGTCCTACTTCTTGGACAAACGTTTTAGTCCCTACTACTTGGGGCAAACAATGAAAGGTCCTACTTCTTGGACAAGCTTTTCTAACTATACTTTTGGGGCGACATCCCCACGAAACTTCATGTTGATGAACTTTACTAGTTTTGGCAAAACGTTAAAACAATTTGTTTACAAACAATTTGGTTGATCAAACTTATAATTAAACATAAAACATGTGAATTCACTCAACCTCGTTGTTGACATTTACTATGTTTTTCAGGGAATTAGCTGCATGTAAGACTACCGCCTGCACATATGGATTTCTAGGCGACCCACAAAGTACTTAGGATGCCACTTTTGAAAATGATAGATTTCTTTTATATAACTAATTAGTTTTAGTCATATTTATGAAATCTAATTTTGTAAACTTAATTACTTTACACTTGTACGATTCGATGAATCGTAAAACTTTGTAACTATTACTCTTGGCATCTTAATATATATGTTCTGTTGTAATCATATGCTCTGATACGTGTGCAAATGTTGGTGTCATTACCCTCATACTTAACTAAATGCTTCCGCTAAACTCAATCAAGGAATTTGGGGGTGTGACAGATTTGTATCAGAGCCATTGGTTATAGCGAACTACATTTCTTAGGTGACTTAGAGACCTTAGAGACCTAGACTATAGCCTTGGCTAGAACGCACATGCATACACACATTTGCATACGTCTAACTATCATTACAACTCATCGATACGTGTAATCCATTATTTGAACCGTGCTACACCTGATTCAGTCAAACTCACTCTGATCTCATACGAACCTGATTGTATTAAGCGGTTGATGAAAAGAAGTATGTATTTAGCATCATATAATGACGTCTGACCAACGTGATTATATTATACTAAGTACATATGGGCGTTTCATAGTCGCAAGATACGTGATGGGGATCTTGTCAATCCTTTTTAATGTTCTATAACTAAAAACATGTGAAACTTCATTCTTCACATCCTTTGTCATTGGCATTGACTTCTGCATTTCCTTCATCGCGGAATGTCATCATGCCGCCTAAACAAAGAAAGACCCGAAATAGTCGCCAAACACCTACACCTCCTGTCATTGAAACCACCGAACAAATCATCGAACGACGTGTGGCAGAAGCAATTGCACAGTATGAGGCAAGCCGCAATCGTGACAACGTGGTGCACAATAGTGGAACCACTCCCATCAAACAAGAACATGTAGTAGTGTAACATGGATAAATATCAGTTTATTTCAGGCAGAGTTTCTGGATGAATGTTCAAGTCACGGATGCTCCAAAAGTTCTCTCAAAAGCATCCGATATATGGGATTAATTCTAATTTATCTCTATTCCTATGCTCCGTGTCTCCTCTGATTTATTTCAATCAGGAGAACAGCGGTATAACACCCTACAATTTCCAAGACTATTTTTTTTTATATATAAACCGGAAGTGCGTTTTAATAATTACATTACAAACCCAAAAGTTGTAATCCACTTATACATGGTAATGAAAGTCTAGAATACCATAGTTAATACAAACATAAGTTTTAGGTGTCATACACTTTTCAAAATACAAAACCATTAGCAAGTTTATAAAGTTCAGAGTGAGCCGTCAAACATTCCTTCAAACCAATATTCTTGCACCCACAATCAAAAGCTAGACCTGCAAGAAGTGATGAGGGGGATTAGCACAAAGCTAAGTGAATAGACCTTTAACTATCAACCTAACTCAGATTAACAATTGTTTACAGCAAAGCATCATAAACAAATAACGTCAAAAAGGATCGGTGGTCCTTGAGGTACCCTACTGCCGCGGTGGCCCCCAAGTAACACTTACAACCACTGAAGGCCAAGTCAGTGATCTAACCGATAGTTTGGTACTATTACTACTTACAACACCATTTCAGTGAACAACACATGTGCAAAGCACTAATGTTGTCCAAGTAATAGTTCCCAAACCCAATCCCTGTTGACCTCTGAAAGAATTCACATAATCCATAATCATCATGGAAATATGTAATCTAAACATCATATAACAGTAAAACCACGTTTACCCATTGTAACCAAGTTGTTACAACTAAATTTAAATGAGAGTCATCGATCCACTCACCTGTCGATCCCATTCTCCTCTCAGAATTCTAATGTTACTGAGTCTTCGGTGGATCTTAGAACATAACAGCAATAAGTTAATAACTCACTTTATATTATTAATTAAATACAAAATGTCATTCACAAATAATATATGTTTTTCCCCCTAAAACATCACATTTTAACTCTTTAGCAACTAGCATATACTCATGTATTCGTATCAATATTAATTGTTTTAAACACATACACACACACAAAATAACAAGCATACCCGTTCGGGTCAATGACCATACCCGTTCGGGTGACCCCCATACCCGATCGGGTAACCTAGCAAATTTCCAGATTTTCAATTTGGGTCTCGTGCTGTAACCGTTTTGTTCTATTTCACGCGATCGGGTCAATTTACCCATTCGGGTGACCAATCATACATGTCCGGGTATGGAACCTACCCGATCGGGTAAGGTTCAAAATCCAGATGTTCTCGACCTGCAACAACTTTCTGCACGAACTCCAAACTCAATTTTCACAAAACTCAGTTGCAATACACGATTTTATCTAACCAGTAACCTCAAATATCATCAATAAACTTTGTATAAAAACAAACAACATGATCTAACAACAATTTCTACACATGCATCAATTATCCACCAAATTTCAAGCATAATTGAAAATGGGCCAAATACACTTACAATTCAAAAAGAAGATAATAAAATAGATGATGAAGAATTCATATATTATGTTGGTACATTTAGTGTATCAGTCAGTTGGTCTATCGAGTTGTAAGTGTCGTGAGTTAAGCGTAATAGAAAAGTAGATTTTGTACTTAGCGACACTTAAGTTTAGTAGTAGGCGTCACTTGCCAAGTGACACTAGCCACTAGCCAAGTGACGCATGAAGGCATGAAGGCGACCACATGCGACACTAGCCAAGTGACACATGTCTTCCAACTTGTGTTAGTATATAAGCAAACCTTAGCACCATTTGTCGAAATAGCAAGTCTGTAAACAAGCTAATAGGTTAAGAATATCAATACAAAGTTCATTTTGATTCGTTTATTCGATTTCGGTTTGTGTTTACATATTACGTGTGTGCTTTTTTGTTTCCGCCATTCAATCATTGTTATCAATCACTTAGATCCACAGCAAGGGGCACTCACAACTGGTATCAGAGCCTCAAGGTGGTTTGATTGACGAATTGATCACGTATTTGCTTGTTATCGGTTTGTTTTGTGAAGAGAACTAAGAACAATCGAGTTATTTGGATCAATTGGGTGCTATTCAGACGTTTTGAATCAATTTTTACAGGTTTTGTTCAATTGGGATCGAAGAATTTTTGTTAGGTTTACGAAAATCCGATTTTTAGGGTTTTGGGGACTTCACAACCGTTTTTGAGTCACTCGCTGCGTCACTTAGAGTGTCACTTCAAGCGACACTTCGGGCGACACTTTGTAAGTTCCAATTTGGGTTTTGCCGACACTCAAGTGCGTCACTACGTGCGTCACTTAGAGCGTTATTTGTGTGGTATATAACACTTGCTTCTAGTGTTGTCTGTTCCAACTTACCGACACTCACGTGCGTCACTTAAACACGTCACTTGTGTGTTACGCATCACTTCCATTAGTGACGCCCATTACTCTTTTGCATCACTTGAGTGCGTCACTTGCTTACTTGACCGACACTAATCTCTAGTGTCGTCATACATCACTTACTAGCGTCACTTACTGAGTGTCTCTAGTCTTTGCGACATTTATGTGCGTCACTTACTAAGTGACGCCTTAATTACTAATCAGCTCTCTAGTTTTGTTTTTAAGCTTATTTTTCAGGTTTTTCTTTAATGGCTGCTGATAAAGAGGATATTAGGGGAATTAGAGAGATGATTAAACAGAATCATAATGTTGGTTCTAACAGTAAACCTCCTTTGTTTACCGCGGATATGGATTATGCTTACTGGCGTGACAGATTTGAACAATATGTAGATTTCCACTGTCCAGAGCTTTGGGGTCCACTTAGAGAAAGATATGAGGCTCTGGTAGCTGAAGGAAATTATCGGGGTATTCATCCGGCGAAGATGTATAATGCTATGACGCCTGAGGAAAGAAAGGAGTATGACATCGAGAGAAAGGCTCATTCTGCTATCTGTATGTGCCTAACTAAGGATGTTTTACGACTTTTCAAAACTCATGACATCACCTACGATCTGTGGAAGGCCATTGAAACACGACGTGGAGGAAATGAAAAGTATAAGGAGGCCAAACTAGAACTAATCAAGAAACAATATGATCTGTTTGATATTCTCCCTAATGAAACTGCATCTGGGATATTCACAAGATACTCACAGTTGGTTAGTGAGTTAACCGATCGAGGTTACAATTTCCCTCATATTGAGGTGAATAAGAAGCTGTTAGATGTGTTGCCTAGTACTTGGGATGTAAAAGTGCAATTTCTCAAGGAGAACCAAGAGTTAGTGAGAATGAACTTGGATGAATTGATTGGTGTTCTTCAAGCTCACGCAATGGAGTTGAAGAAAAAGGAATGTAAGTCGGGTGGGTTTGTTCAAGACCCAACATTATATGGAGGAAAGATAAATACCGGGAAGGCATATGGTGGAATAGCTTTCATTTCTGATACTAGTCCACCATTTCATTCTACTGGTGCTCATCATCCAGTCTATGCTTATGGACCTTCACTAGGTTCACAACAGCAAGTTAAGATCTCTCCGGCTATTGAAGAACAACCTGCCATCTATACAGCTTTTCTGAGTTCTTACAAGGATTTGGTTTCTCAACCAAATACCACATTGGAACTTGCTAAAGAATACTATGCTCAACTGGATGATGATGATCTTGAGCAAATGAATTTGAACTGGAATATTGTCATGATTGCAAGATGAGTGCAAAAATTCTTGCAAAGGACAGGAAGGAAGTGTTTGGAAGGAAATGGTAAATCCAGCTTTGGGTTCACCAAGAGCAAGGTCAGGTGTTACAACCGTCAAAATTTGGGACATTTCGCTAGGGAATGCGAGAAACCCAAAAGTCCTCCATCGGGTCTTACAAAGCCTGATACTCTTCAAGCTCAAGGAAAAGAGGAAGTGAAGTTGGCAACTACTGATGCCTTGGTTGTTTTTGAGCCGACAAAAGATGATTGGAGTGTGCAAGCTGAGAAGTATCAGTAGTGTCTCATGGCTCACATTACTAATGAGGTACAAAATGAACCTGATGAACCTCTAAACTGTATTTCATGCATTTTTTTAACTGGATCTTTGAAGGGTTTTCAAAAGGACAACTTTGATTTAAGAGAAAAGGTTGTGAAACTTACTAAGTCTAATAAATATTTAAAAGAAAATGAACATTTATATGATAAGCATATTGAGGCTCATAAGTTAGATACTCAAACGTATAAAGCAAAACTTTTTGGTCAACAAGATGCTATTAACAGCTATCTCGCTAAAATTGAATTGTTGAATAAAGAACTTTCTGATTTGAAAATTGAGTACGATACCTATAAGAACAAAATCTTAGGATCATCTTCCGCAACAGTTGTCTTTAATGAAATTCTTAACAAGCAAAGGACAAGTGATAAAAGTAAGAAAGGACTTGGTTAAACCGTAGTCCCACCTCCTACTGAATATTGTCCTATGCATATTAAGGAAAGCACTGAAGAGATTCCTGTTGATTATGCATTGTTATATGGTATTAAAGCCAAGAAATCTAAGCGAAAAAACAGGCAAAGGAGAAAACCAAGAGGCCATAGTATCCCTTGCCTAAGTTTGTTAAGACTGAAAGCGTATCTCCAGTGTGTGTTGAGGAGATTATTGAGATTGAGGATATTACCGAACAGGAATATCCTAAGGTTGAGAAAGTTGAAGTTCAATCTGAAAAGGTGACTTTAAATAGGGAACCTGCCCCTAAAGTACAAACTGATAAGGGCAAGAAAAAGTTTTTAAATGAGAAACCTCAAACTTTACAGACACCTGTAAAGATTTTGAAACGAAATTTAACTGTTAATAATGAAAGAGTTTCTTGTAATAAACCTTCAACTTCAACTGGTCAACCGAGGCAAGCATCTTCTAAAACATGTACACAATGTACATGTTCTAAAAATGCTTCGCCACCTCCGTTGGAAAATCTTCAGTCTCAATCTTATGTTGAGAACCGTTCTTGTTTCTACTGCAAGAAACAGGGACATTTAATTTGTGATTGTCCAAAGCTTTCTCATCAGCGCTATGGGAGAGATATGCCTAGAACATCTTTTTATCGAAATTCATTTTCAAATTCTCCACCTAGGCGTTATTCAAACTCTCCCAAGCCTGATGAGAAGCAAAGAAATGTTGGGCAAAAACCTTTGCCAAAACAAAAACCCAACATTTCTCTCAAGCCAACTTCCGAACCATCCAAAGTTTGGAAAAGAAAAGAGCATTTAATTGACTCTTCTGTTGTCAACAATAACACATCAGATGAAAATTCTGATTTGTTAAAAGATAAAATTCTGACTGATGTGATTATTGTTGATGACCTTGGTAAACCTAAGTCTGTAAAGGCTTGGGTCACCATTTCTCACTAATCTCCTTACTTTTATGTGTTACAGCAGTCTGAACGTGTTAAAGATAGTGAATGATATATGGATAGTGGCTGCTCGCGACACATGATTGGCGATGTGTCTCTTCTGACAGATATTAAACCATGCGCTGGAGGACATGTTGCCTTTGCAGGAGATACTGGAGGAACAATTACGGGTAGAGGAACGCTAACCAATGGGAAAGTTAGCTTTGAAAATGTGAATTATGTGCCTAAACTCAATCACAACTTGCTGAGTGTTACACAAGTGTGTGATAAAGATTTTACCACCGCATTCACAAAAACTGAATGTGTGATTTTGAAGCCAGGGTATGTTATTCCTGAGGGAATGGGTGCTTATGCGTGCACCGAGGAAAAACGATACTTATATGATGAATATGTGAATGGTGGAGACGACAAGTGAATATACTTGTCTCCTTTCAAAGGCTTCCGAAAAAGAATCACTTCTTTGGCATAGACGGATGGGACATATTCATTTTCACAAAATGAATTTTCTTATTGCTAACAATTTAGTAAATGGAGTTCCAAAGCAGTCATTTTCTTTAAAAGATGATTGTATTTCTTGCCACAAGGGCAAACTCCACAAAAAGTCCTATAAGTCTAAGACAGTGAATTCTATTGTTGCACCACTGGAACTTTTGCACATGGACCTTTTTGGTCCCATTTCTACAAAGAGTATTGGTGGCAGATCTTATTGCTTGGTAGTTACTGATGACTACTCAAGATTTTCTTGGGTTTACTTTCTAGCTTCAAAGGGGGAGACAGCAGATATTTTGATATACTTGTTGGATAAGTTGGCAAATTTATGCAACGTAAAGGTGAAGAGACTGCGCAGTGATAATGGAACTGAATTCAAGAACTCTACTCTCCAGATATATTGTGCTTCGAAAGGGATTGATCATTAATTCAGTGCTCCAAGAACTGCACAACAGAATGGAGTTGCAGAACGTAAGAATAGGACCATCATCGAGACAGCTCGGACTATGTTAGCTGATTCAAAGTTACCTATCATATTCTGGGCCGAGGCAGTTAGCACTGCTTGTTATGTTCTGAATCAGGTACTTATGGTTAAGAAGAAGAACAAGACATGTTATGAACTTTTTAATAACCGTAAGCCGAATATGCAGTTACTAGAGCCATTTGGGTGTCCATGTTTGATCATGATTACAAAAGATAAAGTCTCCAAGTTTGGTGAGAAAGCTGTTGAAGGGAATTTTCTTGGTTATTCTATTAATTCTCCGAATAAAAGAGTTTACATCAAATCAACGCACCAAGTAGAGGAGCATTTTGAGGTTAAATGTTTGTTTATACGGATCCTCCTCAAGAAACGTGTCCGGATTGGTTTTTCAATTATGCGGATGTCTTTAACTCTATCAACATACCAGAAGATGATGAAGAGGAAGAGTTGGTCACCCTGCTTCATGGAATCAACATTTCTCAAGAAACACCTGATCCTTTCTTTAAACCATCCGACCCAAACCCTGAACCGACATCCAACCAAACATCTGCCTCTACACCCACTACAACACCCACTTCATCACCTACTCCAACTGTACCATCTCCCAATATCCCATCATCAGATGTTCCTTCTACTTCAGGAACGATCAATGCAGACGATCTTCCTGATGACCCAAACATGCCTCCTTTAGAGGAAGAAGAAGAAGAAATGGTCCACTCTCATTTCTTTACTCATGAAGGAGAAGATGAGGCCCCACAAGAAACCTTGCTTATTGAAAATTCTACTATTCCAGAATCTACAGATGTCCCTCCAACCGAGGGTGATTTGAACAACAAGGAATTGGTCCTTGCACCGGATGCAATTCCAGTGACTCGTGTACATAGGGATTATCCCATTGAAAACATTATTGGTGATCCTCATGCTTCGGTTCAAACTCGACAACAAGTGAAACAGTCTCAAACTCAGCAACTGTTAACTCTTGTTGCTCAGATAAACTCGTGTCATCTATCTCAATTTGAACCAAAGAAAGTTGATGAGGCCTTTAAAGATCCATCCTGGGTTGAGGCCATGCAAGAGGAACTACAACAATTTAAAAAATTACACGTTTGGGAAGTAGTTCCATTACCCAAAGGTGTCCACTTGACTGGCACTCGTTGGGTATATCAAAATAAGATGGATGATCGGGGCATTGTGGTTCGAAACAAAGCTCTTGTGGTAGTTCAAGGCTTCAGTCAGATTGAGGGTTTGGATTATGATGAAGTATTCGCTCATGTTGCCCGACTGGAGTCAGTCCGCATGTTCTTAGCATATGCCTCCTACAAAGGATTTCGCGTCAATCAATTTTATGTTAAAAGTGCCTTTCTGTATGGGCAAGTGGATACGGAAGTGTATGTTAAGCAGCCTCCAGGTTTTCAAGACCCTGTGCATCCAGAATACGTCTGCAAATTGAACAAGGTGTTGTATGGTCTTCATCAAGCTCCGAGGCTTTGGTATGAGCGGCTTACTAATCATTTGATGAAACATGGTTTTGTTAGGGGCAACATTGGTAGCACTCTATTCATCCGTAGAGAACAGTCCGGGGATAGAGAAGATATGTTACTCGTGCAGGTTTACGTTGATGATATTATTTTCGGTTCTACAAACGAGGCAATGTGCAAGAACTTCGAGGAAATCATGAAGTCTGAGTTTGAGATGAATGCGATGGGGGAGCTCAAATTCTTTCTAGGTGTACAAGTTGAGCAGTCTGCTAAAGGTATCTATATTCATCAGTCAAAATATGTCAATGACATGTTAACTAGGTATGACTTGCTCAATTGTAAAACCTATGGGACTCCCATCGAGATAAATCACAATCTTAGACTTGCTGAAGATGAAGAAGATTGTAAAGAAAAGGACTATCGTTCTATGATTGGTTCTCTCATGTATTTGACTGCCTCTCGACCGGATATCGTGTTCGCTGTATCTATTTGCTCTCGCTATCAAGCCAAGCCCAACGTGTCTCATATGAAGGCGGTGAAGCGAATTTTTGGTTATCTCAAACATAGACCCAGTCTTGGTCTATGGTACCCAAATGAGAAATCGTTCGCTCTTACTGCCTATTCAGATTCGGATCATGGTGGCTGCAGCATAGACAAGAAGTCTACAACTGGCGGATTCCAATTTCTCAGATCGCGTTTGGTCTCGTGGCAGTGCAAGAAACAGACTACAGTTTCTCTTTCAACAGCAGAGGCTGAGTACGTTGCTGCTGCCAGTTGCTGTTCTCAGGTTCTGTGGATTCAGCATCAACTACGTGATTACGGGTTACTTCTTACTATGACTCCTATTCATATAGATAACACTGCTGCCATATCTATCACATGCAATCCCATACATCACTCTAAGACTAAACACATAGAACTTAGGTTCCACTTTATACGGGATTGCTATGAAAAACACCTGATAGACCTTGTCCAAATAGACACCCTTAAGCAAAATCCCTACCTTTTCCCCAAAGCTTTTTCGCTTACTCGATTTGATGAACTAATCAATATGATTGATTGGTTTAAGGTTTTTCGTGACTAAGAAGTAACTTGTAACTTGGAATGTACATTTACCTGCTTTTATGTGTGTTTAAAAAAAATGAATGGTAACAGCCACTCTTTATACTTTTTAGTATTAAAGAAATGCACGGTTGCTACATTTTTTAAATAGACGTTGAGTTGTGTCTGTAAACAACTTGGGATATGATAGTACATCGGGTGACATGCATAAAATGGAATTTTAAGTTTTATCTTGGATGTGTCAGTAGGTTTATCTGACATGTTGAAAACGGTTTTTATAAATATTATCTTTATCATATGATATATTAGTAGGCATGTTACACAAAGCTCTTTGAGACCTCTTAAGAAGCCTAATATATAATTGTTTCTTTCAAATTGTATAACACCATTAGATGTATGACAAAAGTCTTATATCTTACTTATGCTAGATATATTTTCATGGAAGAAGCCTATTTGATATCATTTGGGGGTATATATTGACAGTTTTCTCTGTTATACGTAAATATAGACCTGGTTTCTGTTAATATATATATTAAAAATTAAGCAAACACAAGTCAAAGTACTTGAAAAGTCTTTAAATATTAAGATACCTAACGCGGTCGCCCAAATGGTTTGACCTAGTCTGGTTTTGCTTAAACCTGAATCAAGCTATGTTGCTCTGTTGTACGTAAGTACAGACCTGTCACCGCTGACTTGATTCTTAAAATTGATTTTCTTATATTCTTTCTGTAAATGGAAGCATGGTCTATGTATTAAGTTAAGATGTATATCTATGGTGGGGACCACAACGAAATATACATACGAATAATAATAACATTAGCTACTAGATGTGAGTGTAACATGTTTAAAGAGGACATATATACTGATAATCGTTTTGAAATAATTTTTATAAAAAGTGTTTTTAGCATGCCAAGTAAATTTAAAGTGGACAAATATACTGATGATTGAAATAACACTTACTATTCCTAATAATTGCATATTATTCCGATATGATCCCTAACTAGACTCAATCAATTCCGTCACCAAAAAGAATGTGTTAATTTTATATTTGTAATTTTCCATTAATTATATGTTACTTTATTTTATCTTGTGTTATATCCAAGTTACAGTTACCTTCAAATTTGAGTACCAAAATCAAAACGCACAAAATTGACAAAATCTCAAAATTTCCATAAAACATTTTTCACTAAGTGACTTTATGCGTCACTCCCTAAGTGACGCTACAAGTGACGCTACAAGTGTCGAGTTGAGTGACGCATATTAGGGTTTTGGTATAAATACCCTTCCAAACGACACTCAACTCCATCACTTTCATCAATTACTTAGCGTCACTTCTTCTGACATAACGTCACTTACTCTGCCTGTGCGTCACTTCGACTGGAAAGCATCTCTCAATATTTTGTTGATTTTGAAGCTTTGTTCATGCAATCCGTTGCCATATTCATGTTCATCTAACTTATACTCATCATTAGGTATAAGTTTTACCCTCTATCTTTAGCTGTCATGCGTTAATTGTTAATTAGGGTTACGGGTTTTGGTTTTAAATGAAATCATGCAAATTGGGGCTTGATATGTTTGTGCTTGATGTAATAACTTGTTGTGTTTTGATTGTCTTGTTCATGCACAACTCTTGGTACCTTTGTTTTTCAAAACCCCCAAATTTGGGTCGAAGTGATTTCTGGGTGTGAACAGTGATGCGATGATCTTCATCGTTGCGTTACTTCATGCATCACTTCTAATAAGTGATGCTATTTGGTAATTTAGCAACCTTACCGTCACTCATTTAAGTGACGCCTTTTATGTGTCACTTATTTAAGTGACTCCCTTAGTGACGTATATGCTTGTACCGTCAGTTAGACAGTCACTCTTCTGAGTGACGCTTTCTTATGCGTCACTTCCGTAAGTGACTGTATTAGTGACGCATTTGGTTTCCCGTCACTTGTTGAATGACGCCTTCACTAACGCATACTTTATACCGACACTTCCTAATTGTCGTATCTAATGATGCATACGTTGGCAACATCACTTACACACCAGTGACGCTATACTTGATTTCTGATTTTCAAACACTGTTTCCTGCAACACTCCTTAAGTGTCGGTAGTGTTTATGCGTCTCTTCCTAAGTGACGCCTGAATCAGAATTTTAAAATTTTGTGAACATTTGTGCTAATTCTATAACGATGTTTCTGGTTACTTTTTCGGTATTTTAGCTTACAGATGGCAACTTTACAAGATTATTATTGCCGTACGAATACTCGACACAATATTGTTGTGTTTCTGGATTCAACGCACAAGAATTCAATCCTGTTTCGGCCGATGATCGATTTTCTAAGACGTTCCAGGATTCATCATGCTATCACAGCAACTACTCCAGTGTATATGAATCAGATTGGGGAATTTTATGATCATGCGCTTATCAAAACAAATAATGATGTTCCGCGTATCATATCCACTATGTTCGGACAACATATTGAGATTACCCAGGATATGATTCGTCGCGCTCTTCATTTTTATTTATGGGGGTCTTCAGCGGATGGGTTATCCAGAGGATCAACTTGTTGATTTCAGGAAACAGTATCTTTGCAGAGTTTGGAGATCTTTGTGCCACATTATTATCGTTTGTTTATCTACGAGGAAGGGAGGTTATGATGCTGCAAGTCATTCCACTTTGTCTTTGATGTTGGCTTTCATTTACAACAAGCCATACAACTTCAGTGGATACATTTTTGGGAATATGGTCGAAAACATCAGGGCGGGCAAGGATAAATGGTTACAATACCCTCGTTTTGTGCAACTGCTTCTGAACGATATGAATCTGGGGATTGCACCTGATATGCGGTCGAAGCTGATTCCGACACCGATGTTGTTACATGTTTTCAATGACTGCAAATTACCACCGAAGGATTCAGCAGTGCTACCGGACCGTGATCTGTTTGGGCACATAGTAAACGAAAACTATGTTGTGCCGCCAAATAATGGGGTTGCGTATGTTGAGATTCATCCGGTTATTGAGGAAGATTTGGTTGATAACGAAGTCGCTCAGGACTTGAATGATATTGAAAACGTTGATCAGGTTGAGGAGGAAGATGATGATGATGGTGGACCCACACCACCCGAATCTGAGGGTGATGTGCCTCCTCAAGAGGCTTTAGACGCAATTCACATGGTTAATCCGAGATGCTTTAAGAGTATTTTGAGAAGGATATCTGAGGGCAGGGTTCATGTGCCGAGAAATCCAGGAAAATGACCAGCTGGGTCTACTCCCTCTTATGCTGACTTGCCGCAACGAAGACGCTAACGAACAGGGGTTGTGATTCAAGAACCTGGTCAGCAACGTCCCCAACAACAACAGCAACTGCCACAACCTTCGCCAACAACGTTTCAGCAGCTTCTAGCTCAATTGGAGCAGTTGAACAAATGTTTTGATGATCAGGCTGCAATTATTCAAGCTCAGGCTACTCAGATTAGGGATTTAGAGCTTAAGGCTGCACAGGTTGATGATTTGAAGCTTCAAGTGTCTGATCTTGGGTCTACGTAGTTAGAATTGGAGTCTGTTATACATGTTTCATGGGAGAAAGGTCAGCGTACCCTGGAAACAAATGTAATGCCTCCCTCAGAACCAGAAAATGTACAAGATTCAGCAATTAATGAAAATATCACTTTGGATTATTTTGTTGAGGTTCAGGGTCAACCGAGACCAATTGCGGTAGACTATTCATGTGTAGATCTTACGTTTCTTCAACGTATGATAAATGATAATATTTCAATGCCTGAGGAAGAAACGGTAAATGATTTAATGGCAGAGGATTTAAACTTTGAAGGAAATGATGATGTTGAAGTTAAAGGAGAGGAACTGCAAAGTGATGAATGTTTTGATGAGGCTCCTATTATTGAATCTGATTCCTCAGAAGATGAAGCAGGAGCAGAAACCACTGAGCCTTCAGTCTCCGCTACAGAACACTCGACATCAAAACCTCAGCTGGTATTTAAACCGATAAATTGAGGTACCCGTTACGTGCAAACACTACAAAGTCAGAACTGATTATAAGGGTTTGATCAAGAGTTAGAAGTTCAATCAAAACAACTTAGTATTCATGATCAAAAGGAGTGATGGCATTCAGTATTTTAATTTAAAGTTTTATCGAATAAGTACTTTGCCTAAATGTGAACTTTAGAGACTATCTCAGATACCTTTAATAAATCGTTCAAGATATTCAAGAGCGGATTATTTTCAGGTTATCATTCGTCGAGAAATGAACAACAAGAAGTACAATCTGATTAAACCGACGCTAGGCATGAGATACAAGTTCAAAAAGAAGTTGGATCCAGTTACTAGACAACCAATCGTCAGGATGATCTACCCACCAGCAAATTGCTTACAGAAGAAACCTTTAGAGATCATTCCTTTGGATTTTCTTGAAAGACTGCTATACTGGGAATATGATAATATTACAGGTGAAGCTGTGATTGTGTTTGTTCCTGATTCAAAACCGTCAACAGATCCAGAACCGTTACCTGATGCAGATTTAGGGGCTGAAGAGAAGACATCATGGAATGTCACAAAGCCTAAGAAAAGGTCAATGTGGGGATTGAAAAGAAACAATTTTGTGTATTTGATCCTTTCAGTTTGATAAATCTTTCGGAACTAGATATGAAAATGTTACATGAGAACAAAATTGAGTTCAGAGCTAGAGAGAGAGCTGAAGCTATAAAGTTCCAAAAGATTGTGGATATCTGCATAGTCAATGGGATACACGTTGGTGGTGTATTCCCAGCTTGCTGGAAATGATTGAAGATTTTGAAGACCAAGCTGATGACACGGGACAGTTTGTTGGCATATTTAGTGTGTCAGTCAGTTGGTCTATCGAGTTGTAAGTGTCGTGAGTTAAGTGTAATAGAAAATTAGATTTTGTACTTAGCGACACTTAAGTTTAGTAGTAGGCGACACTTGCCTTAGTGACGCATAGCGACACTTAGGTAAGTAACGCATGAAGGCGGCCACATGCGACACTAGCTAAGTGACGCATGTCTGCCGACTTGTGTTAGTATATAAGCAAACCTACGGGTTTCTGGCTAGGGTTGACGAAACCTTAGCACCATTTGTCAAAATAGCAAGTCTGTAAACAAGCTAATAGGTTAAGATTATCAATACAAAGTTCATTTTGATTCGTTTATTCGATTTTGGTTTGTTTCCGCCATTCTATCATTGTTATCAATCACATATAAGTACCAAATCAAAACTCCTTCTTGCTTTAATCTTTGTTTATGAATTTACAAGGAAGATGTAGGTGTTTTTGAGAGAAATGGAAAGTGGGTTGAAATGAAAGAGTTAGGTCGGGCTCTACCAACCGACCCCAATATACTTTGTATAAATTATACTCCTTTTAAATCTATTGTCTGGAACCTAAAAACTATTTGCGATGACACTATTTTATTTTACCGACAACTACAATAATATAAAACAAGTACAAGTTTATTATTTACAATAAGTCATTTAACCTTTTGACCTATTAATTTCAATTATCCAATTAACATCAATTATTTCTAAACACAATTAAATAATCAAATAAGATAAGAAAATTACCATAATTCTCCTAGGCCTATAAGGAGGATGTTACAAAAAATGATCCCTCCTTATGGAGATTTCCTCCCCGAAATCTCACCGTGCCCAAACAAACTAGGGTACCGAGACCTCATGCTTTCCTCCGTTTCCCACGTAAGGTTAGCACCCAAACTATGTCTCCATTTAACCAAGACCATAGGGATTTCCTTCTTACGAAGCTTTGTCACTTTTCTATCCAAAAGTTCTACAGGTTATTCTATAAGCTTCTGACTTAAGTCAACACGTAAGTCTTGTAATGGAAGAACTTGGGATTGGTCCTCCACATTACATTTCCCTCAGATAACAAACATTAAAGGTGTCGTGAATACCCGCTAATTCAGGAGGAAGATCTAATGACACTGTTTAATCATTAACTACTTGCCGAATTCTAAATGGCCCAATGTACCTAGGAGCAAGTTTATCACGCTTACCAAACCGGATTACTCCTTTCCAAGGAGAAACGTATAAGTAAACCAATTCACCTACAACAAAGGAAACGGGCGATGACGTGGATCAGCATACTGTTTCTGTCTATCACGGGAAGCTTTCAATTTCCCGCGAGCAATAGCTACCTTATCTGCAGTAATCTGAACAATATCCGGACCCGCAAACTGTTTCTCACCCGCTTCTAACCAACAAGTAGGTGTTCTACAACGACGCCCATACAACATCTCATACTGAGGCATACCAATACTCGAGTGATAAGAGTTATTATACGCAAATTCAATCAATGGTAGGTGTGAATCCCAAGACCCACCATATTCCATCACACATGCACATAACATATCCTCCAAAGTCTGAATGGTGAGTTCCGACTGACCGTCTGTCTGAGGGTGATAAGTTGTACTCAAGTTGATTCTAGTACCCAATTCCCGTTGCAAACCTTGCCAAAACCCAGACACAAATTGAGAATCTCTGTCTGAAACAATAGATAACGGAATCTCATGCCTAGAAACAACCTCATTAATGTACAATTGCGCCAATTTACTCAAGGATGCCGTCTCACTCGTTGCAAGGAAGTGAGCATTCTTAGTCAATATGTCCACAATCACCCAAATCATATCATTACCCTTAACTGTCCTCGGAAATTTAGTTACAAAATCCATCGTTATGTGCTCCCATTTCCACTCGGGAATTTCAAGTTGTTTCAATGATCCATAAGGTTTCTGGTGTTTGGCTTTCACTTGAGAACATATGTGACAAGATTCCACAAATCGGGCAACATCCATTTTCAGAGTAGGCCACCAATACAACGGTTTCAAGTCATTATACATCTTTGTACTACCCGGGTGAACCGATAACTTAGATTTATGAGCTTCCATCAAGATCACATCTCGAAGACCACCAAGCAAAGGAACCCAAACTCGAGATTGAAAAGTCTTTAATCCACGAGAATCTTCACTCAACAATTCCTTCCCTTTCAATAAGATCTCGGTTTTCAAATTACGATCCAACAATGCTTCCAATTGTGCCATCTTCAATTTGTCAATTAAATCGGAAGAAACCTCCAATCGGATAAAGCAAATTTTATCCGAATTTCCTTTCCTACTCAATGCATCCGCAACCACATTTGCCTTACCCGGATGGTAACGAATCTCACAATCATAGTCCTTAATCAATTCTAACCACCGCCTCTGACGCATATTCAATTCCTTTTGAGAAAACATATACTGAAGACTCTTGTGATCCGTACAAATGACACATTTGGTACCATACAAGTAGTGCCTCCAGATTTTCAAAGAAAAGACCACAGCCGCCAGTTCCAAATCATGGGTAGGATAATTCTTTTCATGAGGCTTAAGCTGACGAGAAGCATAAGCAATGACACAATCACGCTGCATTAGAACACAACCCAAACCCGCATAAGAAGCATCACAATAAACAACAAAATCATCTGAACCATCGGGCAATGCTAAAATAAGAGCCTGACATAACAAATGTTTTAAAGTCTGAAAAGCTGATTCTTGCTGTTCACTTCACTAAAATTTAACATCTTTTGGGTTAGTTTAGTCAAAGGACCTGCAAGCTTAGAGAAATCCTTAATAAACTTTCGATAAAAACCCTCTAACCCAAGAAAACTCTTAATCTCTGATGGAGACTTAGGTGCTTGCCAATTCATAACGGCCTCAATCTTAGACGGATCTACTTTAATCCCATCCTTACAAATATTATGCCCCAAAAATTGTACCTCCCGCAACCAAAACACACATTTTGAAAATTTAGCATACAGCTGCTCTCCTTTTAGAGTTTCTAAAACCAATCTCAAATGCTTTTCATGCTCAGCTTCTGACTTAGAGTATACCAATATATCATCGATGAACACAATAACAAACTTATCAAGGAAAGGCTGACAAACTCTATTCATTAAATCCATGAAAATCGCCAGAGCATTGGTCAACCCAAATGGCATAACAAGAAACTCATAGTGACCGTATCTAGTGCGAAAAGCTGTCTTAGGAACATCCTCCTCATAAACCCGCACATGATGATAACCCGACCTTAAATCAATCTTAGAGAAATAAGAAGCCCCTTGTAATTGATCAAACAATTCATCTATTATGGGCAAAGGGTACTTATTCTTTACGGTCCTTTTATTCAACTCCCTGTAATCTATACACATACGAAAGGTGCCATCCTTCTTTTTAACAAACAAAACTGGTGCACCCCATGGAGAAGAACTAGGCCTAACAAAACCCTTATCTAACAATTCCTGAATCTGACTCATCATTTCATAAATTTCTGAGGCAGCTAATCTATAAGGAGCCTTAGCTACCGGATTAGAACCAGGTATCAAATCAATTTTATATTCTACTTCCCTAATGGGAGGCAAACCAGACAACTCATCAGGAAAGACTTCCGAGTATTCAGAAACCACTCAGACATCAGAAACAATTTTCTTTTCTAACTTAGCATCAATAACATAGGCCAAATAAGATTCACACCCTTTAGCTAGAGATTTTCTAGCTTTCATCATTAAAATCAAAGGAATATTACCCTTCTCCCGTTCCCCTCGAGCCACGATATATGACTCATCCGAGATTGGAATTTTTATCAACTTTTTATGAGACTCTATATTGGCTTTATTTTTACTTAACCAGTCCATGCCTAACACCACATCAAAACCGGGGATAGGCATCAAAAGAAAAGAAACTGGGAAACTATAACCCTTAATCAATATACTAGATCCAGTCACCGATGTGGTAACCAGAACCATTTTCCCATCCACTACCTCAACCTCAATAGGATTTGTAATACAAGTGGGAGTCAATTTTAATCTATCACAGAAAGTCATAGATATAAATGAACAATTGGCTCCTGAATCGAACAGAACACTTGCTGGTACAGAAGTTATAAGAAGAGTACCAATTATAACATCCTCAGTTCTGACAGCTTCATCAACTGTCATTTGAAATGCACTGCCAGTTGCCGACGGTGGATTCTTTCTTTTCTGGCCAGACGATGAAGACCCTCCGACCGTACCCGATCTCTGACTCCTAGCCTCCGTACACTGACCAACCCGCTGACCCTCTTTCTGACAGTTCCAGCAAACATGCTTAGGAAAAGTGCAATCCTTCATGTCATGACCAAACTGTCCACACTTAATACACCTATGTCTGAGGTGTACAAGGTCCCGTGTGCTTAGATTTACAGCTTTGGCACCAATTGGCTTTATCTACTATACCATCACTAGTACTTTGTTTCTTGTTTTGTGGAGATCCTTGCCATTTTTTCTTTCCTTGACTCGCCAAGGAATCACTTTTTGATTTCAATGAAGACCTCTCTTTGATTTCCAAATCTCCAGCCCGAAGATCACTATCCACAGAACGGGCCAAATCAAAAACTTGGGTAAGAGAACCCTCCAGTCTCACAGTCGTTCGGTAAGTATGAGGTAACATTCCAACAAAGTTCTCAATCTTGGTCTTTTCATCAGGAACCCATTGTTGCACAAACCTTAGTTTTTCAGAAAATTGGGAAATAAGCTCATCCATGGTCATATTATCCGTCAGACACATATCCATATACTCCCGTCGAATGCGAGTCATGTCTAATTTGGAACAATATTTCTTCCAAACCTCATTGTAGAAATCGGACCATCTAATGGATTTCTTTTCTTGAGGGGTCAAATGTGATGTAATGGAATCCCACCAAGCCATTGTCGGACCTTTCAAGAGTTGAACCGCATAAGGAACCTGGACCTGATCCTCACATTGGCAAACTTCAAACTTTCTTTCCACATCCCTCAACCAATCAAGTGTAACCGATGGGTTAGTACTTCCACAAAATTCCGATGGTCTACAAGCCATAAAAGTTTTGAAGGAACACACTTCATGTTGTTGTTGGGATAATCTGGCTTGTTGATCTCGCAAAGACTATTGTTGTAAACCCCTAAGTTTAAGTACCTCTTCCTCTAGTTGTAGAACATAATCCTCTCAGTCTAAATCCCCTGCTGAAAAAGAAGTACCCGTTTGACCCTGTCTATCATTCTGATTCGTAGGAGGGGGAACATCCGTTCTAGAGACGTTGTTGGGAATATCGATCGGATGTTCATTATCTGCCATATCTGCAACAACACAACATCTCACAACTTGTTAATCGTTAGTACCTACATACTAACCAATTCTCCTATCATAGCTAAATCCCACACTCTGGAATGTTTGGCTAACACCAATAAGTTTGGAATTAAACACTTAACCCATGTTCAATTCACCCAAACCAATGCTCTGATACCAATTTATAACACCCTACAATTTCCAAGACTATTTTTTTTATATATATAAACCGGAAGTGCGTATTTAATAATTACATTACAAACCCAAAAGTTGTAATCCACTTATACATGGTAATGAAAGTCTAGAATACCATAGTTAATACAAAAATAAGTTTAAGGTGTCATACACTTTTCAAAATACAAAACCATTAGCAAGTTTATAAAGTTCAGAGTGAGCCGTCAAACATTCCTTCAAACCAATATTCTTGCACCCACAATCAAAAGCTAGACCTGCAAGAAGTGATGAGGGGGATTAGCACAAAGCTAAGTGAATAGACCTTTAACTATCAACCTAACTCAGATTAACAATTGTTTACAGCAAAGCATCATAAACAAATAACGTCAAAAAGGATCGGTGGTCCTTGAGGTACCCTACTGCCGCGGTGGCCCCCAAGTAACACTTACAACCACTGAAGGCCAAGTCAGTGATCTAACTGATAGTTTGGTACTATTACTACTTACAACACCATTTCAGTGAACAACACATGTGCAAAGCACTAATGTTGTCCAAGTAATAGTTCCCAAACCCAATCCCTGTTGACCTCTGAAAGAATTCACATAATCCATAATCATCATGGCAATATGTAATCCAAACATCATATAACAGTAAAACCACGTTTACCCATTGTAACCAAGTTATTACAACTAATTTAGAATAAAAGTCATCGATCCACTCACCTGTCGATCCCGTTCTCCACTCAGAGTTCTAAAGGTACTGAGTCTTCGGTGGATCTGAGAACATAACAACAATAAGTTAATAACTCACTTTATATTATTAATTAAATACAAAATGTCATTCACAAATAATATATGTTTTTCCCCCTAAAACACCACATTTTAACACTTTAGCAACTAACATATACTCATGTATTCGTATCAATATTAATTGTTATAAACACAGACACACACACAAAATAACAAGCATACCCGTTCGGGTCAATGACCATACCCGTTCGGGTGACCCCCATACCCGATCGGGTAACCTAGCAAATTTCCGGATTTTCAATTTGGGTCTCGTGCTGTGTAACACCCGACAAATTAGGACTATAATTAGTGCCTAATCATAAGTGTAAATACATGTAATTAAGATTAATTATATGTGTCATTATGTGTATTGATATTTTAATATATGTACACACGTACGCGATTTGATTAAATCGTGCATTTTCATATCGGGCGGATCCTGATACAATACTATAGACTTTGGTAAACAAAATATTTAAATTATTTAAATATTTCTTAGTAAATCAAAAACTTGTGAATATTATGATGATAACATACAATCCACAAATAAAATTCTATAAAACGTCATAAACGCGACAAAAACGTACAAATTAACTTTAACCGACGACGACAAAATACACGAACACGAGGAAGGCAAGTCACGAGCCCAACCCACATATGGGTCGGACTTACCCAGCCCATGTGACCCACGGGTCAACCCAGGTCAACACAAATAACCAAACCCTAAACAATCTCCTTCTTGATTCATTTCACTCAACACACTCTCTCACTACCCACACATTTTCTCTGTTCTCTCTCACTAAAAACAACTGGAATCCAGCCTCCTCTTCAACTAAAATCTCGTCCAAGAACACCCAAACACTTCCTTCACAATCCTAGTGCCATCCTACACATTTTTAGCAAGAAGGAACAAGAAGAACTCAACAACCGAGCAGCAGCAGCACACTCTCGTCTCTCCTGTAATATCTCAGTTTCTAATCGGTATAAGCTCCTCCTTTTTCTTTAGAATTACTTGGATAACATATAAAAACATGTTGGGGCTTCGTATCCACTGATTTATGTCCAAAAACATGCTTAAAAATCGGATGAACATGCTAAGGACCGCTGGATAATAGCTTTATCCACTGGACAATAAAATAGATCGGTTTAGATCGAACAGAACGAGACCAATTCTTAACAAAATCTTGAAGTTCTTAAGCCCAAAACGAAGTTAAGGATGTCTAGTTTCATAATCCGTAAGCCTCCTGTGTTAATTCATCCATTTAATATTTTTAAGAAACAAAATAAAAGTACATGTACTCTCTGTACTTTCTGACCAGAATTGTGGTCAACTTGAAAATGGTATATCTCGAAGAATACACAACAAAAATCGATGAAACCAGTTGGAAAGGTTAGATAATTTCGTTAGCTTTAATTCCCCTATTTACTCATCTGGTTAAGTTTAGTAAAACTTTAGTTATGAATTTTCAAATAGACGCATGTCACCGAACTCACATATTTGACACCCGACACTTCCCAAATTTTTATCTCGAGTTCCGTTTATCCATTTCACATGTAAAAATATAATTTAGAAATCTAAGACATAGGGGAATATCATATAAAAATTTCATGAATTTTAGCTAAGATTTACTTAGTCAAATAATTAAATGAAATCGAGTGAAAAACGTAACTGAACTACAACCTTCTGCCCGTGAATGCCAAAATCCGACAATGCCTATTGTCGGATTAGACATTCCGTGAATAACCTTAGTCCCAAAAACACAATCCGTGAATCCTCATTAATATCGCATGAGCACAATCCGTGAAATATCTATTCACGCATAAATAGGAATCCGTGAATTACCTATTCACGCATAAACAGGAATCTGTGTATCATTCCCGTATAATATCATTAACGCATAAACAAATCCGAGAATTTCTAATCACGCATGAACAGTGCCCGTAATTTCCTATTGTCGCATGATTAATGTTTGAGAATCCCTTGACGCTTGTCGGATAAATATAATCACGTATCTCTATTATCGCATAGAATGTCCCCGTGAATGACTAACACATAAATTAAACCCAGTGAATACGATATTGTCGGACAGTTAACCACCCAACAAAACCTTAATATCGCATAACCTTATTGTCGTATGTAACATTGTCGGATAAAGACATCCGTGAGTCCTATTCACGGATCCAACTTGCTGTTTTTGAGTAAATAATCACGGATATATGAATATATATATATATATATATATATATATATATATATACAAGTATCCTTATTGTCGTATACCTTATTCTTCAAACAATACTTATGTATAATCAAAAGAAACCTCACGGAACGTTCACAATTAAAACCAAACATATCACCAACGGGTCATACACATTTTCAAACACAAACCAAATGTATTTGGACATAACTAGTGGGATGAACACTAGCATGGATGGTCTTACGGGACATCTACTTATATAACCTTATATGTCTAGGACATTAGAAGGTTACGGGTTCGGAGAACCTACCAGCTGTTTAGCACTCGACTCACGTTTATTGACATAAACGCAAAGACTCAGGTGAGTCTCATAGCCCCTCTTTACTGTTTTTACCCAGGGGTGGGATTATATGCTTGATTTTGTTTTACATATGAACACAAGTACAAAACCTTGATATATTGATTGCATGAGTTGTTTTATCTAATCATGAAGTCCCTCACAACATAGTTTGTTTATATTGCGATAGCGTGAATGTTAGTGTATGGTACCATATGGGATTGACAATCCCCGTCCGGGGTAGTCGCGCTACCACGACTGCGGTCGAACGGATGCATTTTCATTTGTTCATACATGTGTAGATTAGGCACATGCCGGGGGCAAACTCGATCAGGTCCTTGAATGTGGATCCTGGCACACTCAGTTAAGCTCAAACTATGTGCTCATGGCAATAATATACACTCATATTTTATTTGCATGTTTGCAAATCACTAAGTCAAATCTTGTGGTTCATAACTTAGATTTCATCAATTTACACCTGTGAGCTCACCAGCTTTTTAGCTGACCTTTTAGCATGTATTCTCAGGTACCCAGCAGTAGTAGATCTGCTCAGGACTTTTAGCTCGAGTCACATTCAGATATCAGAAGATTCACATGCATTTCTATATTTTGTACAATTAGATATGCCTTAGGATCTTTTACATTTAGCTGCGAGCTTTTGTAACAAGAACAACGATGTAAAACCTTCATATTATTTATGTAATGTTTAAAACAACGCATTTAGAGTCGTTCACTTTATCTTATGTGCTTTGTTATTGATTAGTAACACCCAAATCTTGCTTCCGCGAAACACAAAATTTGGGGGTGTTACAGATTGGTATCAGAGCCTAAGGTTATAGTGAACTAGGTTGCATTTAGTGAGCCTAGACTATGACCGTTAGGCAGTATTCCTCATTAGGTATGATTAGGTTCAGTGACTGCATTGTATTAGTTTAATTTAACATAGCCTGATCAACTATGTACAATTAAAAGAGTATGATGTGAAATCTGAAAGGAATCATGACTGAACAGGATACACTAGCTGACTTTGACCACGAGAGAAACCGGGACTTAAACTTGTACGTGTTAGACACCCTAGGCTATTATATGATATATTTATATATACATAGATAGGCCTCACTCTTTCTATGACTTGTCTCAGAATGGCAAACTCATCACACAATTCATCACACACTCAATCTGGGTCGCAGAACCCGAGGGTAGCTAGGAGGAACAACAGGTTGCCTCGAGCCGGCCCGTATCCAAACAACCTCACTCTGCCGGCCTTGGCCGCTAGGCTAGACCATCAGGAACAACAACTCCGCACCATGGATGTCACCTTGCAGGAAACTAACGAAAAATGGAGACTCACAGCACTCGAACGAATCAACCAAGTCGCCGAGGATCACGAGAACACTGTTAACAATACGAACGTACTCTACAACCAAGTAGTGGAGTCAGGGGTGGAAAATGGACTCTTACGGCACAGAGTGGAGCAATGTGAACAACGCTTGCAAGAAGCCGAAGAATACTCAAGGATGCTGGTACAACGTTTGACCCTAGCAGAAGACAACGCCCGACAAACCAGCAGACTTGCCACCACTGTGGACCGACTTGTCACCCTAATGGAAAGGATAGACTTGCGTTAGAACTAGGGTGACCATCATCTTGTGATCTATATCTATCTATGTAAAACACTTATCATTCGAACCGGATGTAACAATTCCCAGTACCTTTTGTACTCCCCATATTATGTAGTCTTTTGTAAAACTCTTAAGTCATGACTCCCGAGGCTCTAATTAGAGATTTTCTATAATCGTTCAGCTTCGTGTTATGTATTGACAGTTTCTTCCACTATTTCTACCTTATGATTATTTCTTACGATGTTGCATATTATCGCTTGAATATGCGTACATCCATCGAGCTTATTATCTCAGTAATATTTCTCATGTACCTTTCATTTATCTTTTGAAGAATTATGCCGCCAAAGAAGAAGAGTTATAGTGATGCTGAGCTGGCTGCCATAGTATCCCGAGCTGTGGCCAAAGCCCTAGCCACTCGAGACTCCCCTCAAAACTCAAGCAGGAATACTGAGACTCCCGAAGTCACACCTGTTGTCAAACCTTGTTCCTACAAGGACTTCCTCAGCTGCAAACCGCTGAACTTCAAGGGCACGGAAGGTGCCATCGGTCTAATCAGATGGATCGAGAGGACCGAGTCTGTCTTCGGCCTGTGCAACTGCACGGAAGACAACAAGGTCAAATTTACTGCTTACACCTTTCAAGAAGGTGCTCTAACCTGGTGGAACACTCATGCCAGTTCTGTGGGGATCGAGGTAGCTAACCAACTTCCCTGGGCAGAGCTGAAGAAAATGCTAAGGGATGAATACTGTCCCACTGAAGAACTTCACAGGTTGGAGGAAGAATTCTGGCACTTGACTGTGCAAGGTAACGACATTGCTGGATACACCACAAAATTCCAGCAACTTGCTCTCCTATGTCCGGGTTTGGTCGACACGGACGAAAAACGCATCAAGAAGTACGTCCGCAGCCTTCCCAAGAGCATTCAGGGAAATGTCACCTCATCAAGGCCAACCACCATCCACAGTGCCATTCGGCTGGCACATGAACTCATGGCATTGATTGTCAGCCGTGAAACATCAACTACTTCCTCTAACAACAAGAGGAAATTTTCTGGAAACCCTAACAACCCACCAACCTTCAAGAAGTCCGAAACTGTCAGGGCTTACTCCTCTGGAACTGGGGAAAAGAAGGGTTACACCGGGAGCAAACCCCATTGCTCAAAGTGTGACCGTCACCATGAGGGTCCTTGCAGTACTCCTTGCAACAACTGCAAGAGGTACGGGCATTCTAGCAAGGACTGCCGAGCCCCTAGAGCCAACAACAACTGCAACAACAACAACTCCAACCAACCCAGAGCCTGCTTTGAATGCGGTCTCACCGGGCACTTCAGAAATGACTGCCCGAAACTGAAGAATGGAAACAATAACAACAACAATCCAAGGGGAAGAGCCTTTGTTCTGAATTCGGGAGATGCCCGTCAAGACCCGAACGTGGTCACGGGTATGTTCCTCCTCAACAATCTTACTGCCTCTGTTCTTTTTGATACCGGTGCTGATAGAAGTTTTATTTCCCATGAATTTTGCCCACTACTTGACATCATTCCTGTTGCATTAAACGAAAAGTATATTGTTGAATTAGCTAATGGTAAACTCATTGAGACCAACAGTGTGATACCCTATTGCACTCTAAACCTCGCCGGAGAACTTTTCTCTATTGACCTTATACCCGTCGAGATCGGAAGCTTTGACATCATTGTCGGTATGGACTGGTTGTCCAAACAACGAGCTGAGATCGTTTGTTTTGAAAAAGTTGTCTGTATTCCCCTCGCTGCTGGTAGAACCTTAGTCATACAAGGGGAGACCGGCAGAACGGGACTGAACATCATCTCTTGTCTGAAAACCCGAAAGTTTCTCAGAAAGGGGTATCCTGCCATCCTCGCGCACATCACCGAGAACAAGTCAGAGGAGAAACGGCTTGAGGATGTGCCAATTGTTAGAGACTTTCCAGAAGTCTTTCCAGAAGAACTACCTGGTCTACCTCCGACTAGACAGGTTGAGTTCTCAATCGATCTTGTGCCGGGTGCCACACCAGTAGCCCGAGCACCTTACCGCTTAGCCCCATCTGAACTTCAGGAGCTTTCCACCCAGCTACAGGAGCTCCTGGATCGAGGATTCATAAGGCCGAGTTCCTCACCCTGGGGAGCCCCGGTCCTATTCGTGAAAAAGAAAGACGGTTCCTTCCGAATGTGTATCGACTACCGAGAGTTGAACAAATTAACCATCAAAAACAGATATCCACTCCCTCGTATCGATGACCTGTTCGACCAGCTACAAGGGTCGAGTATTTATTCGAAGATCGACCTTCGGTCCGGTTATCATCAACTCCGAGTTCGTGACACCGACATTCCAAAAACAGCTTTTCGAACTCGCTACGGGCATTACGAATTCCAAGTGATGCCATTCGGCTTAACCAATGCACCAGCGGTATTCATGGATCTGATGAATCGGGTGTGCAAACCTTACCTTGACAAGTTCGTCATTGTCTTTATCAATGACATCCTCATATACTCACGAAATGAACCAGAACACGCGCAACACCTCAAAACCATTCTAGCATTACTCAAACACGAGGAGTTATATGCCAAATTCTCCAAGTGTGAATTCTGGATAGAATCCGTTCAATTCCTTGGACATGTTGTCAATAGTAAAGGAATCCATGTTGATCCATCAAAAATAGAAGCCATCAAAAACTGGCAAGCGCCAACCACTCCCACCGAGGTACGCCAATTCTTGGGATTGGCCGGGTACTATCAGCGATTCATTGAGAATTTCTCCAAAATAGCTCAACCTCTCACGACACTGACTCAGAAGGACAAGAAGTTCAATTGGACTGATAAACAAGAGTCAGCATTCCAGCTATTAAAACTCAAGCTTTGCAGTGCTCCGATTCTATCCTTACCCGAAGGCACTGATGACTTCGTGGTATACTGCGATGCTTCTCATCAAGGTCTCGGTGGTGTACTGATGCAACGAGACAAAGTTATCGCCTATGCTTCACGACAACTCAAAATTCATGAAAAGAACTACACCACCCACGACCTCGAATTAGGAGCTGTAGTCTTTGCTCTCAAAATCTGGAGGCATTACCTCTACGGCACTAAGTGCACAATCTTTACCGACCATAGGAGCCTTCAGCATATATTTGACCAAAAGGATCTCAACATGAGACAACGTCGATGGGTTGAGTTACTCACTGATTATGACTGCGAAATCCGTTATCATTCTGGCAAGGCAAATGTTGTTGCCGATGCCCTCAGCCGTAAGGAGCGTGTAAAACCACTTTGAGTCCGAGCTCTCAGTATGACTATTCATAATGACCTCACCATTCAGATTCACACTGCCCAACTCGAAGCTTTGAAATCCGAGAATGTTAAGAATGAAGCCTTGCGAGGCATGGATAAGCAATTTGCAATCAAGCCTAACGGAGTTAGGTACTTCGTGAACCGAATCTGGTTACCCGCTTTTGGAAACCTGCGAGACTTAGTGATGGATGAAGCTCATAAGTCCAAATATTCTATCCATCCTGGATCTGATAAAATGTATCACGGCATCAAGGAATTCTATTGGTGGCCGAACATGAAAGCCGAAATTGCCGGCTATGTCAGCAAGTGCGTTACCTGTTCCAAGGTCAAGGTTGAACATCAAAAACCTTCCGGATTGCTCCAACAACCCAGTATTCCCGAGTGGAAATGGGAGCAAATCACTATGGACTTCATAACCAAATTGCCCAAGTCACCGAGCGGTTGTGATACCATTTGGGTGATCGTCGACCGTCTCACTAAATCCGCTCACTTCCTTGCAATCAAGGTAACTGATAAAATGGAGCACCTTTCACAAATCTATGTCAAGGAGATCGTTACCCGACACGGTGTCCCAATCTCAATCATCTCCGACAGAGACGCTCGTTTTACATCTCACTTTTGGCAATCACTTCAGAAATCATTGGGTACTCGTCTCGATATGAGTACCGCATACCATCCTCAAACTGATGGCCAAAGTGAACGGACCATACAGACACTGGAAGATATGCTACGAGCTTGCGTAGTTGATTTCGGTGCCAATTGGGAAAGACATCTGCCATTGTGCGAATTTTCCTACAATAACAGCTATCATGCCAGCATAAAGGCTGCACCATTCGAGGCATTGTACGGTCGTAAGTGCCGATCACCGATTTGCTAGACCGAAGTGGGAGACAGCCAACTCACTGGTCCCGAACTCATACACGAAACCACAGAGAAAATCTCTGAAATTCAGAACCGACTTAAAGCCGCCCGTGATCGTCAGAAAAGTTATGCTGACGTGAGACGCAAACCACTCGAGTTCCAGGTTGGGGATCGAGTACTCTTGAAAGTATCGCCTTGGAAAGGCATGATTCGTTTTGGCAAACGCGGGAAGTTAAACCCCAGATACATTGGACCCTTTGAGATCCTCGAAAGGATTGGTTCCGTGGCTTATCGATTGCAACTGCCGTCCGAACTCAGCAGTGTGCACCCTACTTTTCACATTTCAAATTTAAAGAAATGTCTGTCTGATGAGACACTTATTATCCCCCTCGACGAGATTCGCGTCAACGAAAAGCTTCACTTTGTTGAAGAACCTATTGAAATCATGGACCGGGAGGTCAAACAACTTAAACAAAGTCGTATTCCCATCGTTAGAGTCCGGTGGAATTCGCGGCGTGGTCCGGAATTCACTTGGGAACGGGAAGACCAAATGCGACTCAAGTACCCACAATTATTCACAGACTCCCCTCATACCACGACTCAGAACTAAATTTCGGGACGAAATTCTTTTAACAAGGGGAGAATGTAACACCCGACAAATTAGGACTATAATTAGTGCCTAATCATAAGTGTAAATACATGTAATTAAGATTAATTATATGTGTCATTATGTGTATTGATATTTTAATATATGTACACACGTACGCGATTTGATTAAATCGTGCATTTTCATATCGGGCGGATCCTGATACAATACTATGGACGTTGGTAAACAAAATATTTAAATTATTTAAATATTTCTTAGTAAATCAAAAACTTGTGAATATTATGATGATAACATACAATCCACAAATAAAATTCTATAAAACGTCATAAACGCGACAAAAACGTACAAATTAACTTTAACTGACGACGACAAAATACACGAACACGAGGAAGGCAAGTCACGAGCCCAACCCACATATGGGTCGGACTTACCCAGCCCATGTGACCCATGGGTCAACCCAGGTCAACACAAATAACCAAACCCTAAACAATCTCCTTCTTGATTCATTTCACTCAACACACTCTCTCACTACCCACACATTTTCTCTGCTCTCTCTCACTAAAAACAACTGGAATCCAGCCTCCTCTTCAACTAAAATCTCGTCCAAGAACACCCAAACACTTCCTTCACAATCCTAGTGCCATCCTACACATTTTTAGCAAGAAGGAACAAGAAGAACTCAACAACCGAGCAGCAGCAGCACACTCTCGTCTCTCCTGTAATATCTCAGTTTCTAATCGGTATAAGCTCCTCCTTTTTCTTTAGAATTACTTGGATAACGTATAAAAACATGTTGGGGCTTCGTATCCACTGATTTATGTCCAAAAACATGCTTAAAAATCGGATGAACATGCTAAGGACCGCTGGATAATAGCTTTATCCACTGGACAATAAAATAGATCGGTTTAGATCAAACAGAACGAGACCAATTCTTATCGAAATCTTGCAGTTCTTAAGCCCAAAACGAAGTTTAGGATGTCTAGTTTCATAATCCGTAAGCCTCCTATGTTAATTCATCCATTTAATATTTTTAAGAAACAAAATAAAAGTACATGTACTCTCTGTACTTTCTGACCAGAATTGTGGTCAAATTGAAAATGGTATATCTCAAAGAATACACAACAAAAATCGATGAAACCAGTTGGAAAGGTTATATAATTTCGTTAGCTTTAATTCCCCTATTTACTCATCTGGTTAAGTTTAGTAAAACTTTAGTTATGAATTTTCAAATAGACGCATGTCACCGAACTCACATATTTGACACCCGACACTTCCCAAATTTTTATCTCGAGTTCCGTTTATCCATTTCACATGTAAAAATATAATTTAGAAAGCTAAGACATAGGGGAATATCATACAAAAATTTCATGAATTTTAGCTAAGATTTACTTAGTCAAATAATTAAATGAAATCGAGTAAAAAACGTAACTGAACTACAACCTTCTGCCCGTGAATGCCAAAATCCGACAATGCCTATTGTCGGATTAGACATTCCGTGAATAACCTTAGTCCCAAAAACACAATCCGTGAATCCTCATTAATATCGCATTAGCACAATCCGTGAAATATCTATTCACGCATAAATAGGAATCCGTGAATTACCTATTCACGCATAAACAGGAATCTGTGTATCATTCCCGTATAATATCATTAACGCATAAACAAATCCGAGAATTTCTAATCACGCATGAACAGTGCCCGTAATTTCCTATTGTCGCATGATTAATGTTTGAGAATCCCTTGACGCTTGTCGGATAAATATAATCACGTATCTCTATTATCGCATAGAATGTCCCCGTGAATGACTAACACATAAATTAAACCCAGTGAATACGATATTGTCGGACAGTTAACCACCCAACAAAACCTTAATATCGCATAACCTTATTGTCGTATGTAACATTGTCGGATAAAGACATCCGTGAGTCCTATTCACGGATCCAACTCGCTGTTTTTGAGTAAATAATCACGGATATATGAATATATATATATATATATATATATATATATATATATATATATATATACAAGTATCCTTATTGTCGTATACCTTATTCTTCAAACAATACTTATGTATAATCAAAAGAAACCTCACGGAACGTTCACAATTAAAACCAAACATATCACCAACGGGTCATACACATTTTCAAACACAAACCAAATGTATTTGGACATAACTAGTAGGATGAACACTAGCATGGATGGTCTGACGGGACATCTACTTATATAACCTTATATGTCTAGGACATTAGAAGGTTACGGGTTCGGAGAACCTACCAGCTGTTTAGCACTCGACTCACGTTTATTGACATAAACGCAAAGACTCAGGTGAGTCTCATAGCCCCTCTTTACTGTTTTTACCCAGGGGTGGGATTACATGCTCGATTTTGTTTTACATATGAACACAAGTACAAAACCTCGATATATTGATTGCATGAGTTGTTTTATCTAATCATGAAGTCCCTCACAACATAGTTTGTTTATATTGCGATAGCGTGAATGTTAGTGTATGGTACCATATGGGATTGACAATCCCCGTCCGGGGTAGTCGCGCTACCACGACTGCGGTCGAACGGATGCATTTTCATTTGCTCATACATGTGTAGATTAGGCACATGCCGGGGGCAAACTCGATCAGGTCCTTGAATGTGGATCCTGGCACACTCAGTTAAGCTCAAACTATGTGCTCATGGCAATAATATACACTCATATTTTATTTGCATGTTTGCAAATCACTAAGTCAAATCTTGTGGTTCATAACTTGGATTTCATCAATTTACACCTGTGAGCTCACCAGCTTTTTAGCTGACCTTTTAGCATGTATTCTCAGGTACCCAGCAGTAGTAGATCTGCTCAGGACTTTTAGCTCGAGTCACATTCAGATATCAGAAGATTCACATGCATTTCTATATTTTGTACAATTAGATATGCCTTAGGATCTTTTACATTTAGCTGCGAGCTTTTGTAACAAGAACAACGATGTAAAACCTTCATATTTTAATATATGTACACACGTACGCGATTTGATTAAATCGTGCATTTTCATATCGGGCGGATCCTGATACAATACTATGGACGTTGGTAAACAAAATATTTAAATTATTTAAATATTTCTTAGTAAATCAAAAACTTGTGAATATTATGATGATAACATACAATCCACAAATAAAATTCTATAAAACGTCATAAACGCGACAAAAACGTACAAATTAACTTTAACCGACGACGACAAAATACACGAACACGAGGAAGGCAAGTCACGAGCCCAACCCACATATGGGTCGGACTTACCCAGCCCATGTGACCCATGGGTCAACCCAGGTCAACACAAATAACCAAACCCTAAACAATCTCCTTCTTGATTCATTTCACTCAACACACTCTCTCACTACCCACACATTTTCTCTGCTCTCTCTCACTAAAAACAACTGGAATCCAGCCTCCTCTTCAACTAAAATCTCGTCCAAGAACACCCAAACACTTCCTTCACAATCCTAGTGCCATCCTACACATTTTTAGCAAGAAGGAACAAGAAGAACTCAACAACCGAGCAGCAGCAGCACACTCTCGTCTCTCCTGTAATATCTCAGTTTCTAATCGGTATAAGCTCCTCCTTTTTCTTTAGAATTACTTAGATAACGTATAAAAACATGTTGGGGCTTCGTATCCACTGATTTATGTCCAAAAACATGCTTAAAAATCGGATGAACATGCTAAGGACCGCTGGATAATAGCTTTATCCACTGGACAATAAAATAGATCGGTTTAGATCAAACAGAACGAGACCAATTCTTATCGAAATCTTGCAGTTCTTAAGCCCAAAACGAAGTTTAGGATGTCTAGTTTCATAATCCGTAAGCCTCCTATGTTAATTCATCCATTTAATATTTTTAAGAAACAAAATAAAAGTACATGTACTCTCTGTACTTTCTGACCAGAATTGTGGTCAAATTGAAAATGGTATATCTCAAAGAATACACAACAAAAATCGATGAAACCAGTTGGAAAGGTTATATAATTTCGTTAGCTTTAATTCCCCTATTTACTCATCTGGTTAAGTTTAGTAAAACTTTAGTTATGAATTTTCAAATAGACGCATGTCACCGAACTCACATATTTGACACCCGACACTTCCCAAATTTTTATCTCGAGTTCCGTTTATCCATTTCACATGTAAAAATATAATTTAGAAAGCTAAGACATAGGGGAATATCATACAAAAATTTCATGAATTTTAGCTAAGATTTACTTAGTCAAATAATTAAATGAAATCGAGTAAAAAACGTAACTGAACTACAACCTTCTGCCCGTGAATGCCAAAATCCGACAATGCCTATTGTCGGATTAGACATTCCGTGAATAACCTTAGTCCCAAAAACACAATCCGTGAATCCTCATTAATATCGCATTAGCACAATCCGTGAAATATCTATTCACGCATAAATAGGAATCCGTGAATTACCTATTCACGCATAAACAGGAATCTGTGTATCATTCCCGTATAATATCATTAACGCATAAACAAATCCGAGAATTTCTAATCACGCATGAACAGTGCCCGTAATTTCCTATTGTCGCATGATTAATGTTTGAGAATCCCTTGACGCTTGTCGGATAAATATAATCACGTATCTCTATTATCGCATAGAATGTCCCCGTGAATGACTAACACATAAATTAAACCCAGTGAATACGATATTGTCGGACAGTTAACCACCCAACAAAACCTTAATATCGCATAACCTTATTGTCGTATGTAACATTGTCGGATAAAGACATCCGTGAGTCCTATTCACGGATCCAACTCGCTGTTTTTGAGTAAATAATCACGGATATATGAATATATATATATATATATATATATATATATACAAGTATCCTTATTGTCGTATACCTTATTCTTCAAACAATACTTATGTATAATCAAAAGAAACCTCACGGAACGTTCACAATTAAAACCAAACATATCACCAACGGGTCATACACATTTTCAAACACAAACCAAATGTATTTGGACATAACTAGTAGGATGAACACTAGCATGGATGGTCTTACGGGACATCTACTTATATAACCTTATATGTCTAGGACATTAGAAGGTTACGGGTTCGGAGAACCTACCAGCTGTTTAGCACTCGACTCACGTTTATTGACATAAACGCAAAGACTCAGGTGAGTCTCATAGCCCCTCTTTACTGTTTTTACCCAGGGGTGGGATTACATGCTCGATTTTGTTTTACATATGAACACAAGTACAAAACCTCGATATATTGATTGCATGAGTTGTTTTATCTAATCATGAAGTCCCTCACAACATAGTTTGTTTATATTGCGATAGCGTGAATGTTAGTGTATGGTACCATATGGGATTGACAATCCCCGTCCGGGGTAGTCGCGCTACCACGACTGCGGTCGAACGGATGCATTTTCATTTGCTCATACATGTGTAGATTAGGCACATGCCGGGGGCAAACTCGATCAGGTCCTTGAATGTGGATCCTGGCACACTCAGTTAAGCTCAAACTATGTGCTCATGGCAATAATATACACTCATATTTTATTTGCATGTTTGCAAATCACTAAGTCAAATCTTGTGGTTCATAACTTGGATTTCATCAATTTACACCTGTGAGCTCACCAGCTTTTTAGCTGACCTTTTAGCATGTATTCTCAGGTACCCAGCAGTAGTAGATCTGCTCAGGACTTTTAGCTCGAGTCACATTCAGATATCAGAAGATTCACATGCATTTCTATATTTTGTACAATTAGATATGCCTTAGGATCTTTTACATTTAGCTGCGAGCTTTTGTAACAAGAACAACGATGTAAAACCTTCATATTATTTATGTAATGTTTAAAACGACGCATTTAGAGTCGTTCACTTTATCTTATGTGCTTTGTTATTGATTAGTAACACCCAAATCTTGCTTCCGCTAAACACGAAATTTTGGGGTGTTACATGCTGTAACCTTTTTGTTCTATTTCACGCGATCTGGTCAATTTACCCATTCGGGTGACCAATCATACCCGTCCGGGTATGGAACCTACCCGATCGGGTAAGGTTCAAAACCCAGATGTTCTCGACCTGCAACAACTTTCTGCACGAACTCCAAACTCAATTATCACAAAACTCAGTTGCAATACACGATTTTATCTAACAAGTAACCTCAAATATCATCAATAAACTTTGTATAACAACAAACAACATGATCTAACAACAATTTCTACACATGCATCAATTATCCACCAAATTTCAAGCATAATTTAAAATGGGCAAAATACACTTACAATTCAAAAAGAAGATGATAAAATAGATGATGAAGAATTAAGATATTAGCACCAAATCAAAACTCCTTCTTGCTTTAATCTTTGTTTATGAATTTACAAGGAAGATGTAGGTGTTTTTGAGAGAAAGGGAAAGTGAGTTGAAATGAATGAGTTAGGTCGGGCTCTACCAACCGACACCAATATACTTTGTATAAATTATACCTCTTTTAAATCTATTGTCTGGAACCTAAAAACTATTTGCAAGAACACTATTTTATTTTATCGACAACTACAGTAATTTAAAACAAGTACAAGTTTATTATTCACAATAAGTCATTTAACCTTTTGACCTATTAATTTCAATTATCCAATTAACATCAATTATTTCTAAACACAATTAAATAATCAAATAAGATAAGAAAATTACCATAATTCTCCAAGGCCCATAAGGAGGATGTTACAAGCGGCCATGCCGAGTTCATCGAATCATTCAGACACAGAATAGTTGAGGGACCTATTTCTACAATTGGCCGGATTATATCAATAGTTTTCAAAACACAGCATAAGTTGGATAAATAAAACATTAGAGAATTAATTCATAAATTCAAACATATTCTAATTTCATACAAGCAGAGTAACAGCATTGTTTAAAGCATAACTACCCTAGCATAACATTTATCATAGCAAACACAGATTTGTGTAGCCTAACATAGCAATTATCATAGCATGCATTCTTAAATAATCATGAAAATAGCACAACATATTTAAAAATAACAAGAAAGGATAATATAATAGAACCTGTTAGGCGTTACAACAAATCTACGCAACCGTAGTCTCAGAGCGACTTCGTATAAAGCTCGTAAGCTTGTTACTCTACTCCTACTAGCTACTAACTACTAATATTATTCTAGAGAGAGAAAGTGTGTGAGAGAGAGAAAGAAATGAGAATGGAATGAGGGATGTGAGGGATGTTTTGGGATGTTGAGGGATGAGGAGGTGAAAGCCTTTATTTATAGGCTTCAAGTTACAATTTTACACTGTCGCACCCCCAAATTCGGGTTGCGGAAGCGAATCGGGTCGGGGCGCGACTAATCAATAGACACAGCACAAAAGATATAATGAACGACCACTATATGCGTCGTTTTACATTGATATTGATAAAACAAAAGTTTACATCAAAATATTGTTTACATTAGCTCCGCTTGAAAATAAGAGATTTAAGTACATAATTAATCTATACAAAATATAATAATGCAGCTAAAATCTCTGTTTGTTTGCATGCTGACTCGAGCTAATAGATCTTGATTGAGCAGTCCAACCTACTGCTGGTCACCTATGATACATGCTAAAATGGGTCAGCGAAACGCTGGTGAGCTCACAGGTTTGTATGTCAACACATATTTGTATGAACCGCAAGATTTTATAATTGAATTTAAAATGCAATTAAGCAAAATAAAAGTAATACAGCCATGAGCACATAGTCTGGGCTTAACTTGAGTGTCAGGTCCAATTAAGGAAACCCAACTGAGTTGCCTCCTACGAGTGCCTAATCTACACTCGTCTTCCCAAATGCTAATACGTCCGTTTGACCAGTTAGTGCGTGCTAACCCGGACGAGGATTGTCAATCCTATATGATATCATATACTAACATTCACGCTACTACGTATTACCAGACTATGCTATGGAGGGCTTTAAATTGATTAGTTGAAGTAACTCATGTAGTATTTGATTTTTGATTTGTACTTGCGTTCAACTTTTAAAATAAAACGAGCAATAATATCACACCCCTGATTGAAAAACAGTAAAATAGGGGCCATGAGACTCACCTGAGTCTTGAGTGTTTATTAAAATAAACTTGAATTGATTAGCTGTGAATTGATGTCCGAAAACTTGTAACCTGTCGGGCGTTCAAAACGCACAACGTTATATGAGTGAGTAGATGTCTCAACAGACCATCTATGTTTGTTGTCCAACAATTAGTTATGTCCAAATGTTTGATTGTTCAACTTTGTTCATCAAAACGTGTACGACCCGTTGGTGAAAGTTTGTAATAATAATTCTTTAAGACATTATTATTAAGTTTGTGTCATCATATATATAGTTACAGTATGTATCATGTGTTTTTATAAGTTGTTATCCATGTTCAATACTTGGTGAAAACAAGTCCCATAAATTATGTTTTTAGCGACACTAGTAGCGTCACTAGTGTCAGTGTCGCAAGTCATGCGACACTAGGGTAAGTGTCGCAGTGTATGCGAGTGTTGCAGGTCATGCGACACAAAGGTCAATATCACAGTGAGTTTATGCGACACTAGGGTCAGTGTCGCATTAAGGTTAATGTCGTAGTGAGGTTATGCGACATTAGGGTCAGTGTCGCACAA
Source organism: Pseudognaphalium luteoalbum (assembly GCA_963422505.1). Lineage (NCBI taxonomy): Eukaryota > Viridiplantae > Streptophyta > Magnoliopsida > Asterales > Asteraceae > Pseudognaphalium > Pseudognaphalium luteoalbum. The sequence continues at coordinate 109,629,221 of OY730195.1, forward strand.
AAGTCAGTGTCGCAGTAAGGTTATGCGACATTAGGGTTAGTGTCGCAGGTTCAATCAAATTTTTAATAAGTAGCGACACTATTAGCGACACTATGGTAGTGTCGCAGGTAATGTCGCAGGTAGTGTCGCAGGCCATGCAACACTAGCGTCTGGTCAAATTTCCATTTTTAGCCCAAGTGTATCCAAGTGTCGGTTTTTCATTCGGGAAACTTTCCAAAATTAGTTTTTGGTCCAAGTTACTAACTAGGTCAACCAAACCCATTTTTGTTACCACTTTCCAAATATAGTAAGTTTTTCGAAAACTAGCCACTTTTGTTGACTTGGTCAAACTTACTCGGTTTTTACCCGAAACTTTCACCCAACCCAAATATCAGTTTATAGAATCTAAATAAATTGTCGGTTTGTGTCGGTTTGTGTCCAAGTTCACCAAGAGTGTCGATTCTTATAGAAGTTCCAAATATTTAAAATTTCACATTTTCGACTTTTTGTCGGTTTATTCACCAAGTGATATTAGCAATTTCTGGTCCAAGTCAAGTCTCACAATTTTTATCAACTGATCTTCTATGTGTGTAGTGTCTAACTTATGTTTTCCAAGAGTTTTAAGTCCATAATCATAGAGAAACAATTTAATTAGTCATGCATAGTCCAGATTTCTGTTTTTAACCAGGTCAGTCCCACAATTTGATAAATAGAGAAAAATACATTCGGATCTGGTAAAAACGTAAAACATGAAAGTTGTAGATCTTTTCAATACTCAAATTTTTAAAAAAAATGCATCTTCTAACTCTTCTTATAACTCAAGTTATGACATTTTTAGTAATCTGTGTTTTTCTGGACAGATTGTGTATTCTTTGTGAAAAATTCATAAAAACGTATCTTGAGCTTAAATTTGGACATAATATTGTTAGATAAGATTTATAACATGTAAATAAACAATATAGAAGTAAGAAATAGTTTCCTTACAAAGATTTTGATGGAAATGAGATGAGGAGAAGGAGAAGTTCTTGTTGAGCTTGTTTTCTTTGTAAAATAGTGGTTTTTGTGGTGGTGGTGCTAGGGTAGTTTATGATGGTGATGATGGTGGTTGAATGGTGGTTTTTGGGGTTTCTATTCTCTGGAAATTTGAGAGAGAATAAGGTGATGAATTCTTGAGAGAAAATGATAAAGTGAAGTAAGGGAAGTATAGGTGATGCATGAGATGTAAGTGGAGAATCTCATCATCACTTTGCATGAGTGATTAGAGGGTAAGATGGGAGGTGGTGGCACATGGGTGCATGGGGGGGCCGGCCTAGGGGGCCCACTCAGGGGTATTTTGATCATTTTCTCATTTATTCGATTTGTGCTTCGTGCGGTGTTCGTTTTCTCGTTCGGTTTGGTATTTAAACGTTTATTACGCGTTTTTAAGTAACGATTTAAATTTCAATACTTTCACTTGAAGTGTTCTTTCTAAATACTTGGAAAAACATTTATATAGATGATTCGTTAATTTTTGTGATCTCGATTTGCGCGTTCGTTGTACGGATTCTAAATCGCGTAACCGTTGTTTGTACGCTATGGATTAATTACAAAGTATTATTATCAAGATAATATTTTGGGAAAGCTATTGTCATTAAATAATGTTATGTTATTTAATAAAATTGTTTCACCAACTTCCGTATTTAATTGAACCAAAATACATTTGATTTGAAACTTGTACGATTTAATCGAATCGCATAAATGTATATATATATATATCGGTACATTAATTAGCCTGACACAGAACTAATTACATGTATTAATAATTGATTAGGCACTAATTATTAGCCCTAAATTGACGGGTGTCACATACACTCAACACCCTCGCTCCCATTTTAACACTGAAATACACCCTCGAGCTATGAAATTCGACACCAAAAAGGGCATATTCGACACCAAATAGGGCGTATTCGGTAGCAAATAGGCCGTATTCAGCACCAAAAAGGGGGTATACCACCCCAAAAGGGGGGTATACCACCCCTTAGAGGGGGGTATACGACCCTAAAGGGGGCGTATACGGCCCTCTAAGGGTGGTATACGGTCCCTATGGGGGTGGTGTAACCTGGGTCGTGTTCTTGTGTGCTGGATCGTAAGTTGTGTGCACTGGTCGTAGTTCTTGTGATCTTCGGTTGGCTCTAACTTCCTCGTTACTTGTCAGATTCGAACGATTCTTGCGCCCATAGTTTTGTATTTTCCTGAAGATCAATATGAAACAAATTAGGCCAGTTTAGCTTAATTATACGTCAGAATCGTAAGTGGGTCGTTTTAGCTCAGATTTGTTCATTATTTCAGCATTTTAAGTGATTTTTCGAATGGAAGTCTAAGTTTTGGTTCATTTTACATTTTTAGCATAAAACATTAATTATTTGATGTTTATCAAAAGATTTGAACCAAAATGGGATTGAAAAGGTGCACAAAAACGTGACTTTTTGCGTCAAATCAAATATCCCACACTTATACTTTTGTTTGTCCTCAAGCAAACTCCAAACCGTCATTTGCCAAAAACTTTAATTTTTGAGAAAAATCATTCATGGGTGAGTCTTTAAGGAAAAGAAAAAGGGCACGAATTTGAAACAAGTATTGTTCCGGCACAGAAAAGAGAGATGTTCCCATGACGTATCTAAAGAATTTATAAAATGATTATCTTAGGCATGCTTTCAATTCTTGCGATCTTGGAATATACATGACTGGGCGATCTCACCAGGTGGTCACTCAATTCACTCAAAGTGTATCGGGTTTCCTTTTTTTCCAACAAACGAAATCGCTCATATACCAGTCATGCAGCATTCATCGTCATAGGCTTGACCGAGAATCAAATCTCCACCACTTAGACAGGGACGACACTAATTATCACCAGACATTTGAGAGGGTTGTAATGTGAAGTGGGGGTTGAAAGGGTATAGATTGTGGACTTTTTTTTAGGTTTTAAGGGGCTTTTCTTATCTTAGGATCCTTAAACTTTTTGAAAAATTTTATTTAGATACAATTTTTAATGAAAACGGAAACGGATATTCAATAAGGGAAGAAGATAGCTATATGGACTTCTATCCTCAAGAACCAAATGAAGATTTATATTTTCAGGAATTGGAGTTTTTGAGAGATTTGAAGCACTTAGCTTTATTTCACATACACATTTTTATTTCTTTTTTTTCTATATTTTTGGCTTAGAACTTCTTTGCCAAGGAATTTCTAAAATATTTTTATATTCTTTCTAACCATTTTGAGATCCTTTCATTTTTCAATCCTTTTGACAATTTCGAATTTACTTGGTGCCAATTTTCCGCCCCATACGACTCTTGATTTTTGAATATTGATTATGGAACGCACGCGAGAAGTTTTAAGTAAACACGAAACCTGTGAAATTTGAGGGAAAGCAAAAAGAATATCTAAATGGTATTTTTGAATAAATTTTAAGAATTTTAAGATAAAGTTTTGGTGGGTATGGAAGTGAGTGGGTTTAAAAATTTGGGTTTATAAGAAACGAAATGGTTAAGGCTCAACAGGGTTATCTACGCGGATCATCGATACTAACAATGAGTATCGGCAGGGATAGGCTTGAAGAGATATTACAAAAACGGGTTTTATCCTAAGTAAATGTCTAGGTCATTTAATTGCACCTATGCCACGTATGGCACCAGTCAATATGGTCTCGAAATGCATACCAGGAGCAAGTTCTAATTCCGAATGCATGCACCGGTCACACATAACAAATGAAAGTGAAACATTAAAAATGAATGCTTATATTAGGCTCAAGTTACCTCACCGCATATAGGTTGTATGTGCCCAGTCATGCGATGCCCCTTTAGACTTTCATTTTACAATTAGTTAGAGTTTGACGTGTTCTGACCTCTTTTTACCGACTTTTGAATACTTGCAAAAAAAAATATGTACTTCTTTCTTAACTTATTGACTCAAAATGCTTTGAAAAAGTCAGTCTGCAGAATAAGTAGTTCGACTACTGTCGAAGCAAGACTGTTTTTATAGCCATAAATTTTAAAAATTTTGGACAAAATAAGGGTTTATTTATTCACTAAGGACTATTTTCGAAAGTTTTTGATAAATTTTGATCTAAACAAGTGAGCGAAGAGTATACAAGTATCCCATACTTAAAAATAAACATTGTCCTCAATGTTTCTACACTAAGTAAGGAGAATCCCACACTTAGGGTTTTGCATTAAGTCAATTATAAATTTCAAGTTTTCTAATTATGGGGTGTTAATCTCACACTTAGAGTTTTAAGTGGGCGTGAGCATAAATTATCATAATAAAGATCATAAGAACTAGACAGATACTTCCCTACGATTGGTGAGTATTGGATGTAGGATCAGATTCGTGAAGGAGTGGTGTGAGTGATTTGCTGGAGTTTGGTTGGACCAGACTTCTTTTAAGATCATCCATTCCTACGAGTACTGAGTTCTGCAAATAGCCATAAATAGAGTCATAATCACTAGGTCTCACAGAATAGTAGTATGATAGACATAAATAAAGTAGATAAGTTATAAACATAATAAAGTAAAGATAAACTAATCATCTAGAAGATCATCCATATCAGGATCAAACTCAACAACAACAGCATGGTAAATGGCAGCAAGGGCAGCATCATGGAGGACAGAATAAAGTGATGGTACATCAAGTCTGTTAGCAGCTACGAGCATCTCAGCAGGATCAACGTGTAAACTCGAAGGACCCAGATCTTGTACTGGAGCATCAGTAGTGCTAGGTGCAGGAGGGAAGAATGACCATGGTGGACGAGAAGCTCTCGGACCAGACCCTAGCCTGTAAGGGATGTCCTGAAGTCTCGGTAGACCGATTGCCTCACGGATCTCAACCATTGAATCATGATGAATGGACAATGTCTGAAAGAGCGCCCAAGCAGCTGTTGGGTCTGCAGTAGTGATCCCATAATCCAAGGTCGGGATCGTCCCAGATGCTGGGGCAGACTGTGGTGCAGCAGGACTCAAATGCTCCCCTGGAGTAGTCAGTACATCAATCATACTCTCATCCTGAATAGCAGTCTTCTTTTTCTTGCCTCTACGGGTTCTTCCTTGCTTCTTGCTCTTCTTACTGATTTTTGCTGGATCCATCTGAAAAACATAAACAAAACAAGTAACATTCAAGTTTATAAAAATATACAAATGCGAAAAGAACTGATGATTGTTCGTAAAATATTTTGATTTGTATGTGTCATCAGGACTTCTGCATTTGCATATTTAATAATGAAGACTTATCTCAGATTTGTAAATTTCAAAGGTTGTCAGATAAGTAGTTATCCTGAATTATTTAGTTAGGAATGATAATTCTAGATAAGATTTAAGAAATCAAAAATAAAAGAAAAATTATTCTAAGATAAGCTTGAGGAGAGTGCTTGTTTAAGAGAGAGTCACTAGCTTGACTCTTGATACCTGGGAATAATTCAAGGTGGCTCAAAAATGTAGACTTCCTCATTAATGGGGAAGTCCTCAATGTAATATTTCAAGCGTTGACCATTAACTTTAAAGTTACCTTCCGGGGCTTCGAGTTCAACTGCTCCAAAGGAAAATACCTTTGAGACTATAAATGGTCCACTCCACCTGACTTTGAATTTTCCAGAGAACTTCCTGAAGTGTGAGTTAAAGAGAAGTACTTTATCCCCTGGTTCAAACTTTGATAGCTTGAGTCTTGCATCATGGAACATCTTGGTTCTTTCTTTGTATTTCAGGGATCTATCGTACGCCTTCTCTATTAACTCAGCTAGTTCATTAAGCTGCATTCTCCTATGGGATCCTATGGTGGGAATGTCTAAATTACATTTCTTCAGCACCCAGTATGCCTCATATTCCAGCTCTATTGGTAGATGACATGCTTTACCATAAACAAGACGATATGGTTTGGTTCCTAACGGTGTTTTATATGCTGTTCTGAATGCCACAATGCATCATCTAATTTATCGGACCATTTTTCCCCATGACTGAACACCGTTCATTCTAAGATTCGTTTCAAAGCCCTATTTGTCACTTCAGCTTGCCCATTGGTTTGTGGGTGATAAGCTGTTGAAGTTTTGTGAGTGACGTCGTACTGTTGCAATGTTTTCATTAGGTGAATATTGCAGAAATGTGTGTCGCAATCACTGATTATGGCTCTTGGAGCTCCAAATCGACAAAATAGTTGTTTGAGAAACTTAGTGACAACCTTGGCGTCGTTTGTTGGGAGAGCTTGCACTTCGGCCCACCTGGAAACGTAATCAACAGCAACCAGAATGTATTCTTTACCGTTAAATTTAGGGAAGGGTCCCATAAAATCTAATCCCCAAATGTTGAAGACTTCACAAGCTCGGATGTTGGTAAGTGGCATTTCATTGCGTGCGGACACGTTACCAAATCGTTGGCAAGCATCGCAGCGTCTCACCAAGTTGTAAGAATCTTGTAAAATGGTTGGACAATAAAAGCCGGCATCGTACACTTTCCGTACGGTCTTGTAGCTCCATGGTGGCCTCCAGTTGGTCCATGGTGGCTCTGGTAAAGAATATGTTCGGCTTCTTTCCCGTCGTCGCATCTTGTGATGATGTGATCGGGACAGACCTTAAAGAGGAAAGGATCGTCCCAAAAATAATTCTTTGAGTCGGGGAAGAACTTTCATCTTCGAGAAGTTGACATTCCTTTCTGGACAATTCCTCCCACCAGGAAGTTGGCAATATCAGCATACCAGGGATCGTATGATAATCGAGGTCCCTGGTGGTGCTTTCCGATGTTCATGAGTTGTTCATCTGGAAACTGGTCTTGAATATCTCTTTCTTCAAGTTTCTCCAATGCTGGATTTTCTAATCGGCTGAGGTGATCTGTTGCAACATTTTATGCACCTTTTTTATCTCTGATTTCTATGTCGAATTCTTGTAGAAGCAGAATATAGCGCAGCAGTCTTGGCTTAGCGTCTTGCTTTTTGAAGAGATACTTAAGAGCTGAATGATCTGTATAGACAATAGTTTTGGACAAAATAAGATAGGAACGAAATTTATCAAAAGCAAATACTACCGCTAGCAGCTCCTTCTTAGTGGTTGTATAATTTTCTTGAGCATCTGTGAGAGTTTTGCTGGCGTAGTAAATCGGTTGAAAGTGTCTCTCCTTCTGTTGTCCTAGTACAATTCCAACTGCGAAATCACTAGCGTCGCACATGATTTCAAATGGCAAATTCCAATCGGGGGCAATCATGATCGGTGCGTGCACGAGCTGTTCCTTCAAGTAGTTAAAAGCTTTAAGACAGTCATCTGTAAAGTCAAACGGAGTATCTTTTTCGAGAAGATGAGTTATAGGTCGAGAAATCTTAGAGAAATCCTTAATAAAGCGATGGTAGAATCCGGCGTGACCTAGAAAACTTTGGATGGCTTTCATAGAAGTAGGTGGTGGAAGTTTCGAGATAGTATCAACTTTAGCTTTATCGAGTTCAATCCCTGCTTTAGATATCCGATGTCCTAATACTATTCCTTCTTTCACCATGAAGTGACATTTTTCCCAATTCAGAACGAGTTTTGATTCTTCGCATCGAGCTAGCATCCTATCTAGGTTGGAAAGACAAGATGTGAAGGAGTCTCCAAAGACCGAGAAATCATCCATGAATACCTCAATACACTGTTCAATCATGTCATGGAAAATTGCCACCATGCATCTCTGGAAAGTTGCAGGTGCATTACATAGCCCAAAAGGCATACGTCGGTAGGCGAATGTTCCATAGGGACATGTGAATGTTGTCTTTTCTTGGTCCTTCGGATCGAGAGGTATTTGAAAATAGCCAGAGAATCCATCAAGGAAACAATAGAACTCATTTCCTGACAATCTCTCAAGCATCTAATCAACAAACGGAAGAGGGAGATGATCTTTGCGAGTGGCTTCGTTTAGTTTGCGATAGTCAATGCAGACCCTCCAACCGGTGACGGTCCTTGTTGGGATAAGTTCATTATGTTCGTTTGTAATCACCGTCATACCTCCTTTCTTTGGAACAACCTGTACAGTGCTGACCCATGGAGAATCAGAAATAGGGTATATCAGGCCAGCATCAAGAAGTTTGATAACCTCCTTTTTGACCACGTCTTGAATCTTCCGGTTGACTCTCCTCTGTCTCTAAACTGATGGCTTAAAGTCGTTCTCCATTAAAATCTTGTGTGTGCAGTAGTTTGGACTGATCCCTTGTATGTCAGAGATTTTCCAAGCAATTGCCTTTTTATGTGACTTAAGCACTTGGATGAGCTTGGCTTTTTCCTCGGGCTTCAGATCTTTGGATATGATAACTGGTAAGTGTGAAGTTCCTTCGAGAAAAGCGTATTCCAAATGAGAGGGTAGCTCCTTCAGTTTCAATTCTGGCGGTTCTTCAGTGGAAGGCTTCATTCTTTGAATTTCATCTCTCTTGAGTTCATCAAACTCCATTTGGAAGTCTGATTCTTAAAGAGGTGAATCTGATGTGTTGGCTGAAGCTATTTCAACCCATTCTGTTTTATTAGAGAATGCATCCCTCCTCAGCTCGTATTTGATAGTGGATGATGTAGAAGCTGCATTTTCTCCAGTGATGATGATATCGTTGTCTTCAGTGAGTACAAACTTCTGAGATTGAGCTGATGAAGAAGTGCTTATGGTGATTTCTGGATTTGATCTTTGTGGTTCAGGTGGTGAAAACATTGATTCATTTTCTTGAGCATCCCTTGAACTTCTTTCCTTGAGAGAGATGAATCATGTACTTCAGGAGTCGGGTTCCTTCTTAGAAGAGTGACCGGTGTGCCTTGCCAAAGCGGAGCAGTCATAATAGTTTTGAACTGCGGGCTGGAATTCTTTAAAGGACATAGAACTTCTCTTAATGCGGTGGAAGAATCTGAGAGAGCAAAGCATAATCCCATGTTTTCTTCACACGGTTTCCTTGTTGTGATGATAGTGTTGGGGTTGATGCTGCTTACCGTGAGAATTTCCTCCAAATGTTCTTCAATTATTTCCTGCAAAGAATCTACAAGACCAAGATCTTCTCCCATAGGATGTTTCATTAGTTTATCAACATTAAAGGTGACTTCCTCAGTTCTAACTCGAAGTTTTAAAGATTTTTCATTAACGTTAATGACGGCCTTGGCAGTGTTTAGGAAAGGTCTGCCAAGGATGAGGGGAACATGGGCGTCTTCTTCAATATCCATAACAACAAAATCAACAGGAAAGATGAATTTATCAACACATACCATAATATCTTCAGCAATTCCTCGAGGGAGTTTAACTGATCTATCGGCTAACTGGATGGTCATTCGAGTTGGTAATAATTCGCTTAATCCTAGTTTCCTAAAAAGAGAGTATGGCATAAGGTTTACACTAGCTCCTAAGTCAGCTAAGGCGTTACTTATTTGAACATCCTGAAGATAACAAGGAATAGTGAAACGGTCAGTGTCTCCTAGCTTTGGGGGTAGTCCTTGTTGCATAATCAATGAACATTCTGCATCTAAGGGTAAGTTAACTATTTGTCTAAGTTTTTCTTTATTGGATAAGAGTTCCTTAAAGAATTTGGCACAACTAGGCATGTCAACTTAAGCATCTAAAAGTCTAACATTTAAGTGTAAGCTTTTGAACATTTCTAGATATTTTCTAAATTGAGCTTCTTGTTTCTCTTTCTTAAGCCTACCAGGGAAAGGTATATGTGTAGGTTTAATGTTTTTTGGGGCTTTAGAAGGTTCTGGTTCAGGAGAAGTGACGGGGGTGTCAACTTGAACTGAATCAGTAGGCAGAGAAGTAAAAGGTTCAGTTGTAGGAATATCTATGGATTTCTCATTCTTAGTCTCTTTTCCTCCTCTAGTGACCACAAGGATGTCATCATGCTCATAGGATGAGTGATAGACAGAGTTGTAAATTGCTTCTTCCCTTTGCTTCTCCTCAACTTTTAAAACAACTTTTTAACATTATCCTCCATGTTTTTAATTAAATCGTTTGAAATTCTAGTAAAATAATCAATTTGGTTTTGAAAATCAACAATTTTTCTATTGACATTATTTTGTTCAACAATGAAGTTTTTAAAATTTTCGTTGTTTAGACGAGAAGTCAATGGGGAAGGAGTAGAGAGAATTAAAGATTGAGAAGTGGGTTGTGTGGTAAACCGCTGAATGAAAGGTTTTGAATGAAGAAGGTGATTATGGTTTCCACTAGTTGTAAGAATTTCTTCATTGGCCCTTCGGCTTGAGAGGAACTTTTGAGGTTTATGCTTTAGCTTAGGTTTGAAGATTCTTGCAAATCGTTGACAATTTGAGTGATAGAATCAAGTTGAGATCTTAATTTGTCTAAGGTTTGGTTAGAAGTACTCCTTTCTTCTGAAGTAGATTCATCTGACTCCAAGTTATGGTGATGTGTCACAATTGTCTCGATCAATTTCCAAGCTTCGTCAGAGGTATGTAGCATGAAATTTCTGGATGAAGCAGCGTCGAGGGTTGTTTGTGTTGTGGATTCAAACTGTTGTAGTGTACAGACCAGATTCGTTTCATCCAACTGATGGTTCTGACATCTTCCAATTAACTTCTTGTATCGTTCCCAAGCAGTGCTTAATGATTCATTAACTCCTTGATGGAAGTTAGTGATATCGTTTTTAAGCTTGGTTTGCAAGGAAGGAGGGAAGTACTTAGCTAGAAACTTAGTAGCCATCTCCTCCCATGTATGAATCGAATTGGGTTCGAAATTCATAAAACCATGTTAAAGCTCGAGAGGATAAAGAATAGGGAAACAAATGAAGGCGAAGAAGGTCTCTATTGGTTCTTATTTGTGTGAAAGAGTGGGAAAGATTGATGAATTTGTTGAGATGGGCGTTTGGATTATCAATCGAAAGACCATGAAACTGACACTCAAATTTTAGCATTTTAATGTAGTGAGGCTTAATTTCAAGGGTTTCATCGGTTGGTTCTACGATCGGTCCTCCTCATCCCTCTAGCAGTGGCTTAATTGACGAGGCGAGAGTGATACGGTTCGACATAGCTTGTTGCTAGAAAGTAGGGTTTTGCGAAGGAAAGTCTTAAACTAATCTAAAGACGGAAAAAGTAAAATTAACCTAAGGATAGAAAAGGAACTTTCGAATGATATTGATCTTCCGATAGGATCGTTAAATAACTAAGATAACTAAATTCCTAAAATCGGTCGTTGTAGTCCCCGGCAGCGGCGCCAAAAACCTGATCACCTCCCAACGGTCAGTCAAGGAATTGCTTCTCTGTCGTTGCTGACTGTCCAGTCGGGTTGAAGATCAGAGGGTTTTAAAATTTTATATTTTGCTGGGAAACCTAAGTTACACCACTACTTGTATAAGCGGTAGGTATGACACATGTCTCGTTTTTAAACCACAACGGGTATGGGATCTTAGGAGGATTAATTATCTTTGGTAATTTAGCTGAGATTAAAACTTTTTGAGGGGTTTTGTTTTCTATTCTACTTAAACTAAAAACAGAAAGGTAAATGAGGAGTGTAGTCGCTGAGAGATCTATAGATTATGTGAGTGTTTGCTATGATGTCAGTATATGCTATTTAGGGGTAGTTATGAGGGTTAAGGCTCTAATTATAATGAACCCTAGCAGAGCTGATTTGGGGTCTCTGAACGATGTTCAACATAGTACTATACCTACGGCCTTTTCGTGGCTTCCACGCATTTGTACTTCAACAGAGGTGATTCCAGCGCTATACCGAGTACTGAGCCTGTTTACGGTATTTCCGATGCCTCGCCCAGAGATCCTGTATCATTACTATATATGTTCTAATGGGCCATAGCTCCTATCCTATTACTTATTGAACGTAGAGTTATCCACAATCAAATAAATAACATGTCACGTGGATAACAGATACGGAGTGTAAGCTACACCGAAAGTTCTCCCAAATGTAGTACCAATTTAACCGACAACTAACCTCGAATCCTATTCCCCAGTCTCGGTCATCTGAGACGTCCGTATCGTGGCACGATTTGTTGAATAAACAATAAAGTGAACATGAGTGACCCCGCAGAATAAGTTGGGAAAGTCTGTCTAATGATCGGTTAAATTGTTCGACATTATTTCATACAGATCATTGTAATTATTCTAGCATGTTAAACTGTCGTATGTAATTATTCTATGTTTGAAAACCTAATCATAAACCCAACAACCGCAGTAGACAAACAGATACTAGCATGTAAACCCTAGAGCAACAATCAAACAAGAACATGCAGTAGTGTAACATGGATAAATATCATTTTATTTCAGGCAGAGTTTCTGGATGAATGTTCAAGTCACGGATGCTCCGAAAGTTCTCTCAAAAGCATCCGATATATGGGATTAATTCTAATTTATCTCTATTCCTATCCTCCGTGTCTCCTCTGATTTATTTCAATAAGGAGAACAGCAGCCATGCCGAGTTCATCGAATCATTCAGACACGGAATAGTTGAGGGACCTATTTCTACAAATGGCCGGATTATGTCATTAGGTTTCAAACCACAGCATAAGTTGGATAAATAAAACATTAGAGAATTAATTCATAAATTCAAACATATCCTAATTTCATACAAGCAGAGTAACAGCATTGTTTAAAGCATAGCATTTATCATAGCAAACACAGATTTGTCTAGCCTAACATAGAAATTATCATAGCATGCATTCTTAAATAATCATGACAATAGCACAACATATTTAAAAATAACAAGAAAGGATAATATAATAGAACCTGTTAGGCGTTACAACAAATCTACGCAACCGTAGTCTCAGAGCGACTTCGTATAAAGCTCGTAAGCTTGCTACTCTACTCTTACTAGCTACTAACTACTAATATTATTCTAGAGAGAGAAAGTGTGTGTGAGAGAGAGAAAGAAATGAGAATGGAATGAGGGATGTGAGGGATGTTGAGGGATGAGGAGGTGAAAGCCTCTATTTATAGGCTTCAAGTTACAATTTTACACTCAACACCCTCGCTCCCATTTTAACACTGAAATACACCCTCGAGCTATGAAATTCGACACCAAAAGGAGCGTATTCAACATTAAATAAGGCGTATTCGGTAGCAAATAGGGCGTATTCGGTAGCAAATAGGGCGTATCCGGCACCAAAAAGGGGGTATACCACCCCAAAAGGGGGGTATACCACCCCTTAGAGGGGGTATACAGCCCTAAAGGGGGCGTATACGGCCCTCTAAGGGTGGTATACGGCCCCTATGGGGGTGGTGTACCCTGGGCCGTGTTCTTGTGTGCTGGATCGTAAGTCTTGTGCACTGGTCGTAGTTCTTGTGATCTTCGGTTGGCTCTAACTTCCTCGTTACTTGTCAGATTCGAACGATTCTTGTGCCCACGATTTTGTATTTTCCTCAAGATCAATATGACACAAATTAGGCCAGTTTAGCTTAATTATACGTCAGTATCGCAAGTGGAACATTTTAGATCTGATTTGTTCGTTATTTGAGCATTTTAAGTGATTTTTCAAAAGGAAGTCTAAGTTTTGGTTCATTTTACATTTTTAGCATAAAACATTAATTATTTGATGCTTATTAAAAGATTTGAACCAAAATGGGCTTAAAAAGGTGCACAAAAACGTGACTTTTTATGTCAAATCAACCCCAAACATCAATTATCTCACAAACGACAAATCGAAAAATCATGAAACTTGCACCATATTTTTCAGCGTTTTATCCTCTTCGATTTGCCGTCCCTCGAGGCATACTTTCGATATAAAAAATTCGGTTTTTGGTGGGTTTTGTAAATTAGTAACACATGTGTTAGTGATTGATTGTACATTTTATTTACGGTTATGGTTATGATTTAGGGTTAGAGTTTAGGTTAGGATTTAGCAGGGTTCATGGTTTAGGGTTTAGATTTTACGTTTTAGTAGGGCTTAGGGTTTATTAGGGTTTAGGGTTTAGTATGATTTAGGGCTTAGAGTTTTATAAAGCGTTTAGGGTTTGGGGTTTAGGGGTTAGGGTTTAGTGTTTAGGATTTGGGTTTTGAGGTTTCGGAGAAACTCCGAAACCCAAACCCTAAACCCTAACCCTTAAACCCCAAACCCTAAACGCAACACTCTAACACATGTGTTAGTAACATATGAAACCTACCAAAAAAATGAAAAAAAAAATCGTCGGAAGTATGCCTTGAGGGACGGAAAATCGAAGAGTATAAAACGCTGAAAATTATGGTGCAAGTTTCATGATTTTTCGATTTGTCGTTTGTGAGATAATTGATGTTTATGGTAAATGGGTTTTGTAGTATGGAACATTCTCCTTGTATATGTGGCATGATATCATTGGTTCTCTTAGTCTCACACAAATTTTAAGTCTAACCTCACCCTTTAAATTATATAAGAAAAAGAAAAAGTTTAGAAAAAGACCTTTTTACCCTTTTCTTGATTGGAGGAGGGACTTGGATGAAACAAATATCCGGGTCTAGGGACTGAACCCGCACAATACCTGACCCAGGGACTGGATCTGTAATATAGGGACAACCACAGGGATTGTCAATGTAATTTACTCAAGATTGTTCTATTATATGTTCTCAAGTTGAGGAGTACTGTAACAATCAAATTTAGAAGTAGAAATACCTCGTGGTTAACGTTCTTTTTTTAATATTACATTACAGAAATCATTGGTAGATGGGCATGCTTTAGGAGTGCAAGCAAGTCACATCAATTCATAGCAATAGTTTTAAAGTAATATTTATATATATATATAGGATTGGGATCAAGGGGGAAGGTTTCTTATAGGGAGAAGGTGGAGAAGCAATCTTAGCCACAAGATAATTGATTCAATGGTTCAGATTGGTCAATGGGTTTGATTACAAAATTTGATGCGTGAGGGGTAGTTTCGTCTATAACCTATGACAGACTAAAAAAGGAAAAGATTAACATTTAATGTAAAAATAAAACCTGATCGTTTACACATGCATAATGATAACCGAAAACAACTCCTCCTCTTCCATAACCATCGGCAATTAACACTGGATAAACCCTACATCTGATTTTGCTCGGAAAAATTACGCACATAATCAACAGGGATAAAGCGATTATTGTGAAGACTGAAGGGTTAGTTGAAGGCTGCATCGTTTTGCATCATTAGGGAAGATGGTCAAAACTAAAGAAGCTAAACGATCGACAATGAAAGGTAGCGTATCTAGTTTCGTTCATGTTTTCTGTATTTGTTTACCGAATGGGTGATTCACCATTTAATTATTTTTTTTGGTAAATTTGGATAAAGATTAGTACTTCGAATAAAAACTGGGGGTTTGTTTACGATCTATGTAATGGCTGTTGAATAGGTTAGTGAGAATAGTAATTTTGGTTGGATTGCGTGTTTTGCGGTGAATGAAGACGTTGTTGTTAAGTTTTTCAGGGTAGCAAAAACTATAATGATTCGGTGTGTAATTGTCTTAAGTTTTGTACAACTGATAAACTTGTTGATTCGTAGTTGGAATTTTGGGTTGATTGGTGCCGGTATGCTTAGTTGTAGTACGCAGGTTTTAGCTTTGCTTAAAAGACGTTGCAGTGTAACATTGTGCTAGCCGAATAATTGAATCAAAAAAATTATGTTGTAAACTTACTAATATAGATGTTATAAAACAAGTAATGTTTATGATATAGCCCCAAATATTTTTTTATATTTTTCATATTCAAAGGGTTAAGCAAATACTTTAAAACGCTATGTGTAGTCTTGTTTAGGTTGTAATTATTGAATCAAAAACTTTTTGTAGTTAATCCATGCATTGCATTTGCTGAATGTTCTTATTATGTATGTGTGTGTACTTATATAATGGGATATAAAATCGAGTGTTATGTTGTAGTAAGCAGTCTGAATGGCACATGTAAGCTTTTTTGAATCATTGTCAATTTTTTCTGTAAAGTAACAATTGGGCAAACGTGATGGGGCGGTGGATCATTGATATAAACATTGAAAAGCAATTTGATATTGTTAGCTAAATTTTAAAAAATGCAGACCCAACTAATATCTTTGGTACTTGGAACAGCCATCCGTTTTGGATTATTTTGATTCAGTTTTTTGGTAATACTTTTTCAGGAAAGGCCCAAGTTTTATGACGATGATTCTGATGACGACTTTACGGCACCAGATCCGAATGTATTTAAAAGGGAAAAGCGGAAGAGGGTAGAGTCGAGGTGAAAAAGTATCGTTAAGTCGAAGAAAAAAAGGTAAAAATGGAAGAAAGCCGTCGGTTGGCGTTAGGAACCCGCCGAAGGTGATTGTTGATGAGCTTTGTAAGTTTACAGAAGAGCAAAAGGCGGTGGTTCGGAAAATTGGATTTAAAGGTGTTTTGGATCTTGTGGTTGGCAAGTTACCACTGAAATTAGGCTACTGGGTACTTCAGAACTACGATTCAGAAAGTAATACTCATAATGTTGGTGGGAAAAGAGTGGTGATATCTAGGAACGTAGTAAACGCAGTTTATGGTTTTCATATGAGCACCGAAGAGATAAAAGCACAACAGAAGGCAAGCACTGAGGATATTGTTGTGCAGGAGTTCAAGGGACAATTTGATGCTAATATTAAGCGCCTCCACGTTAAGCACATAATTCCAAAGATGTTGGGGGATAAAGAAGGGGGTAGGACGTTTTTGATCAATTTTTTGGTTCTAGTTGTCACTATTCTGATTGGGGCGTCGGGGGTTGGGACGGTGAATCGTAAGTTCTTACCTAGCTTCAGCGATGAAGCCAATGTAAGTGGGCTCGATTGGTGTGGATACACGATTAAATGTCTTCAGGAGAGCCGAGAAGCACGGAAGGGAACTGATGGCACGATCCCCTTCACTGGCCCGTTGACATTACTCATTGTAGTTCGTCAACAACTTTTTCTGAATCAATCTTTATAGAACATGTTAGTACTATTATATGTTTAGTATGTGTTAAGAGGTGGATCTTTAAACGCAGGTATTATATGTAAGCTGCACAGGCGCAGAAGGTGAGACCATTAGAACAAAACAACCTTTAATGGTCGGTTGGACCACGCAAGAGTTAAAGAAAAGGGAAGTGTTTGAGAAGAAGAAAGGTTTCGGTAAGCTTAAATTTGTGGAGGGATCAGAATTTTTGGTAGAAGATGATGATGCAGATTTACGACTGAAGGTAGAGAGGATAATCAGAAATATGGCAGGTACTTCAACTGACGGTGGGAGAAAAGACACACCACCTACGGCTGATGAAGGTCTGGCAGTTGTTATTTTAGTTTGTGGTTGTAATATATTTTTATAAACAAAGGCATTGTAGCATGTGTAACTCTCTGATTCGGTTTTTTGTTAGGGACGACTCGGGGGGATAAAGAAAGGAACGACCCGGAAATTGTTATCGAGGTATTATGAAACGGATATGATTCACGTACAACTTTGTTTAGCTAATTGAATTGCAACTTGTTTATCAAGGTTTTTTTTTGTAATAATAGGATGTCGTTGACGAAGCAAGGAAAAAACTAGAGATGCTTTCAAAAGTGAAGGAAGAACTTGAAGATTTGTTAGGACGTGGGTTGGCCAAATTCCCCAAAAACGATCATCTTTGTGGTTTCTCTAGGGAGAAGGACGCGATGTTTGGGGTCCTACCTGAACCTGCCACACCTGTTAATGGGAATGGTAACCGTTGCAATTCCAGAACGGATACATGGTCTAGTATTCAGGTAGAGTTGCCTGCAGAAATGTCATACACGCAGGTTATTGAAGACAACGCATATGCGACAATGTTGGAAAAATCAGCTTTGAACAGTGCTAGCAATAAGAGAGCGGGTAAAGATGGAACTAAAAGTGCAACGAACAAAGTTCAAAATAACCCACCAATAGAAGTGTCAGAACAGAGGCAACAAGATTGTGTTTCCGAACTAGACAAAAAAAGGGTGAAGGTACCCCGCCAAAATCCAACTGAATCGTTCCACCAAAAGACACATGTGCGTAAAAATGGGGAAGATGTGGGTGACGCCATATTGGTAGAACCAATGTCTGTGGTATACCCTAGCATTAATAATGAGGTAGTACGGGGGAACAAAAACAGAGGCGAGAAACAAAGGTACCTGATGTGAAGCGGTCGCCTTTCTGGAACGATGATGTTAAATCTACCGCGAGACTAACTGCGGAAGAGAAATAGGTGTCTACATGGTTATTCGACCTAGTTGACAGGGCTGAGTAAGTTTCCATTTTTTGTGTTTTGTTGTTAGTGGTGCATAAGATACACTTATTATTGCTTTGATGTAAAAGTAGTAAACCCGTTGGCAATATTTTTACCCTTTTAAACATTTTATAGTGAAGTTTTGTTCGTCACGAAAAATGGAATTACCACAATGAGAGGTCCATTGGAAACTTTGACGCCGAGAGCAAGGTTGCATCCAGATGTGATTGACGTTTGGGCTTTGATTCTTAATGACAGAGAAACGCATCATGGAAACCAGCGGAAGTCGAATGCTTATATGAACACGGGCATAATGGTAGGGGAAAATGGTTTCTATATTAAATTGAGATACATAGAATCAGAGTACAACAGTCATATGTGCCCAATCGTGAAGTATGACCGGTTACCTTGTTGTATCCATGATCTGAATCATGGGTGTATAAATGCATATTAATAGTTAAATTACATGGTTAATCAACTAGTTATATGTGAATCATAGTTAATATATAGTTGATAATAGTTATGATTCTACTTTCCCCATCGTATGTTAGTTGTTGATTCATTGTTTCTAATTTCAATTCATGGCTAATGTTGCAGACGAAGGTTTGTTGGGATGCGACAAAACATTCATGGAGAGGTCGAAGCTGTTTCATAAAAATATGATTGATTGTCTGGAACGATACAAAATTGGGGATCTCAGAGAACATGGGATGGTACGTTACAATTTGGGAAAAACCCTAACTCAGAATTTGTTATTATGATGTAATGCGTAAACTCTGTTATGTGTCTGTCGTTGATCAGGTGTTCTTCCCATTGCTGAACCGGGGTATATTTTTGTGTTAGATAATCTCGCAGATGCTATAGCAGCTTCTACCTACTATGAACAAATACATGAAAATCTGGTAAGTAAAACTTAAGGACATCTATTTGGCGACACTATAGTAAGTGCGTTGGTTTAAAACGATTAATAGCGGAATTTCCATTTTTGCAAATTGTAGCGTGATCATTCTGTGAATTCTTAGGTACCATTCGACACCCCATGATGACAACTATCAGTCGAGTTGTGCCACAGAGATTATCGTTGGCGTGGCAAACTAGTTTAAATAGGATAGACTGTGGTGTGTTTTTATGAGACACATGGAGACGTTTAGAGGGTTGGGGAAGTTTGATGCAGGTCTAAGAATCAAGAATGACAGACAACAAGCGCAACTAGATGATATGCGTAAGAAATACACATCAAAGATTTTGGTGTCCGTGTTGAACACCACGGCTTCCTTTATAAAAAGTGAATCAAAGTTCCATGATAAACTCCCACATATTTTAAGGAACATGTGAAGGAGAATGCAAACCAAATCAGAGATGAAAGGTTGGTGGTCTTTGGAGATTGACGTTGTTAAAGAACTATGCAAGTTTCCACCTTTTTTTGTTTTGCTTGTTTTAATTAAACAATAGAAACCCAAATGTGATGGAATTTGATGGAATGTGGATTTGATTTTCTAAAACTGTTGTGCCTTGCAATTTCGTGGATGAATTTAAGTGGTAATTGCCGTTTAGCTTTTGATTTGTTAACTTGTGCTTTATTTGGGTTTATTTGAATTAATATTTACATTGTTGACAGAAATGACCGAATCAATTTATAAATTTATGTCATATTCATGAAAAAAAACTGAATCATAATGTTGCGGAACTGAATCACTATGATGTATGTAATACGTAGTTTTATCGGCATATGTTTTATTAGAAAATGTATATTGTTCTTTTTTTTTTTTGCTGTCGGAGGTTTGTAATCATATATTTGCAGTTCGAGGCTAAGTTTTGTGTGCTAATAGTTGTAATGAACTACTGAATCAAAGTGTTGTATTACCGAATTAGAATATAAAAATATCTGAATCAAAATGTTGCGTCAGTGAATCATTTTCCTGTGTTCGTTTTGATATTGTCTAAAGGTTGAAGGATAGTTTCTCTAAAAAACGGTTACTAGGAAGACGAAGAAGGGTCTTGCAAGGTGAGCTATATGGTATACGTTTAATCAAAATGTGCAGTTAAAGAGTCAGTGTGGGCAAAAAAATGCATCTGCTACGTGGTTTGCTTATATACTAAAACGCATAGAAATTTAGTTGGATTACATCATATAATTGGATATATTATGTAGGTGTCACAAAAATCAACGTAAACAAGAAATGTGTTGTATCCTTGTACTGCATCAGTATTTTGAATACAGAATCAATTGGTTGTGCCTATTTTTCCATGGTATGCACATGATTAATTGGCATATATCTAATGTTGAAGCATGATATTTTTTAGGCTGAATACAAATGTAACCATGTCTGGACCATACTATATAAAGTATTGTATGGTGCTCCAGAAACATAATTGTGAAAACTAGCGAGTGTGATGTTTTAATTAACTCAAAGGGAAACGTAACCTATGTCATGAGATACCAAGTCGAAACTGGCAATGTCAAAAATGGGAATCTTATATAAAGTTTATAAAGGACATTCAAAAGTTTACAACGTATCTGCCAGAAAGTATAAAAAAAAGTAAACACTAATATTTTTCAAAAAATGGAACGCCTACTCGGAAGACGAAGAAGGTTCATCAATCGCTAAACTATTTTTCTTGGTGGCATCATCTTCAGCCTTTTGTTTTCAAGTGCTTCTATAATGACCTACAACTCCACAATATTTACATAAACGGACCTGCTTATTCGCGTTTGCAATTGCTTTCTCTTTTTCACTCTCAATCCAACCTTTTTTGTCGACCCGCATCCTTTGTTATGACTAACATGAGGATTCTTAATGTTTACATCTTCGGGCTGCGAGACACCCATTAAAGATTGAATTACCTGCTTATTTTTCATTTGGGGTAGAAGCGGTGTCTCCGCAAAAACCTGCTCCATCAATTTTTTTTGTTGATCACGAAAAAGTGACAACTTGGCAACGTCAGTTACTACCCGATCTATCAGGGAATCTATAAAAAAATATGAATGGCGATTAATTGTTTGGATTTCTTCTTTATTATCCCCTAACTCTCAACATTTCAAACTGGAAGCGTCTTGTGGTGGGGGAATCACATCCTTCATCCATCGCCGCATGATATATTTCTTGGGGAACTCCTTGACACATGCTATCCTTAAAACAAAAAAACAGTGGCGACATAGGAAGCCTCCTAGATCAAACAACTTGCAAGAGCATGCAATAGTCAACTCATTCTTGTTGAACAAAACCTGCATTGAATGAGAAAACGGTTAAGCTAAATCTGCATTACTATGTATAGTGATTAGGTAGAAGCTAAATCTATATACAAGAAATAATTTTTCAATGAGGAATTTAGTAAGTAAAAGGTGAATCAGTATGTAAAAATAATCGGCGCATGGGTGGAAACTTTGGCAGTTGCGAAGAATGATACCTCTTGCCGTCCGTGAAACTTGATGTCGTCGTCTACATTTCTTATTAAATACTTTTTAACCCCATTTTCTTCCACAGTACTATCGGATCCGACATTAACCATTGATTTCATAATCTACCTTTGAATTTCAAAAAACCCATACCGGGTGAACATTTGCCTCGCTTCCTCCTCGATTGGTATTCCAGTCTTCAATATCGGATCCTTGAAGCGTGAATCATGATCGTTTTTATACTGCTCATTTCTTTGACATTGCATTGCTATATCGAAGTGTTGGAGTAACTCAATAAGATGCAAATCATCGTTTGTCAATTGACCAAAAAAATGGTTTTCACCCTCGCATCGGGAAGTTGTTTGCATAAGTGCGGCAAGTGGATCACCTCGGAAAAAGGCTGGAATCCATTGGTGTCGGATAGCATATATTTCGGACAACCATTTGTGTTCTTGCATGTTGTACTCATCCATAATAGAAGCCCACCGATCCTCAAATTGTTCGGGCAATATGGTCTTACTCCATATAATATCATTCAGTTCTTCGAGTAGTCCGCTCTTGCACAATTGTGAACCCAGCTGAAATGAGCAGAAGATGTTTATCATTAGAACTATCCAATAGAAAGATTGTTTAAATGGTACTGACATTCACCATTTTGTATTACTACACAAACCTACGTAATTAATTTCCTACAGGATCATAGGTTGAAACAACTGAATCAAAGTGTTCATTTAATGAATCGTCTACCGAAATTTACTGAATCACAATTCAATTACTATAATATAAAATATTCTACACATTACCTTGGCAGTGAACTTGTCAGTTGTATGCTACATACACAAACGATGTTTGGTCGCTGGAAAGACTTTCTGCATTGCTTGTTTTACAGCTAGGCATTGATCAGTCACAAAAAAGGTTGGTTCACCTCCTACGTTTTTCTTGAAGGCCTCTAACAGCCACGTAAATGCTTCAATGGACTCATGGGACAACAATCCAACCCCAAATGTGACACACTGATTATGATTGTCAATTCCAGTGAAAGGGACAAACACCATGTAGTACCTTCAAAAAAAAACAATGAATGATAGAACATTTTCAAAGCGTATGAAAAATACTAAATGATTGCCGCAACTAAAACAAACATAGGAAGAGTAATGATTTGTTTACATATTTGTTCGAAATGTGGCATCAAATCCAACTACATCTCCAAATGCAATGTAGTTCCTTTTTGATTCTCCATGAGCCCAAAATAGGCAATTTAATTCATCTTCTCCCCCCCAGTCTGTACTCAAATGAGAAATCCAGAAACACTTGTTTTCGGGTTTTCAACTTGTCAACCAACATCTGTGCGTCATACTCACCGATATATTTATTCACGTCCCGTTTAAAATTCTTACAATCGATCTTTGTCGCCCCGAATTGATCAAAACCTCCACACGTTTACTTCAATATTTTGAAAGCTCGATTAGGCCCGATGTTAATGGTGGAGAGGTTGTGGAGTGCCTGCTTTTGTGGATATGATAGCCTGCGGTTGGATGTAAGAAAATGTTTATCCTTCTTATGTACCAAATCATGATTCTGCTCTTTTAAGAACTCTTCAACTTGGTATCTTTTTGTACCCTTATTCAACGAAAGAATCAACTTAGCGTTGCAACCGCACTTTTAGGATGAAGTTTTTCGTGGTTTCTTCCCATCAGCTGCTAAACTATCATAAGGCGTTTTCGGAGTTGGGAAACCATGTTTGGAACACAGAATGTACTTCCGGGAAACTATGCTAGATTTCTTTTTGTTGTTGCCTGATTTTTTTAATGGGAACCCAGATTGTCTTGCATATTGTTGTAAAACTCATACGCCACATCTATACTATCAAAGGACATTCCAATCACTGGTTTTATATCATCGGGAACATCGGGCACCCAATATGGTACACCTTCTGTGGAGACATGCATAACCCCAACTGGTATTGTGTTCGTCAACGTTCCACTGCCTGTTTACAAAATTTAAAACGCTCATAAATACATAAACGAATCCAACGAAAGTGACAACACAAATGTTACCATACTATAGACACTTTTATTTGGACGAATCACTGATATTGGTTACTGAATCAAAGTCATTTTTTAAAAAAATAAACATGGGTTAGTAACTACCCAAACACATTAATATCGATAGCAAAACTAGGAAACAATCACTTGATATTTACAACTGATAAATTCACAGAAACGAAAACTCACCAACACCATACCGAAATCGGTAGTACATACGTTTACAAGACATATTGAAAATAACTCACTCACTTCAGACGTGCTTGCAATATCATCGGATTCATCCGTTGAATACGTACCCACAAGCTCCATCACTTGATCGTCGTCCATCATTTCGATTAACCGTAAATCAAATACTAAAACAATCACTTATAGATTGCCCCCACAAGTCGTCACAAGTCCTTATTTAATAAAACTCAAGAATTTGATACTTGAAATCGGTAGAGAGAGTGTTGATTGTAGGAAGAAAATGCAACGAAATTGAGTATCAAATAATGACAAATTAAGGTTGCAACATATCCTATATGATTACAGACGAAGATTAAAAATATTTGATTCTCAAGCCAAAAGTAAGAAATAGTTAAAAGGATTTTTTTTTTAATAGTTTCCTAAAATGATGGAGACTAAATCGTGTAATAAAAAACCGTCCATAATTAATGTAATTGACTTTGAAGATATTAAATAAATGACCAATGTACCCTTTGACCTAAAATTGAGATGAATGGCCAGGATTTGTTCTCCCCCTTCTCCATAATATTTTCCTTCTTTTTAGATCCCCAAGTGTATATATATATATATATATATATATATATATATATATAAGTTATTTAACAAACTTATGATACATAAAAAGTGTTATTAATCCAAAGGGTATTTTTAGGTCAACCCACCCATTTCAAAATATTGGCATTTTAAAACTAATTATGCATATTGCTTTTGGCAATATGAAAATGCTTACTCTTATATATCGAGTTTATTATATTGTATTAGTTAGCAACCTGACTTTAACTACTCAAAGGTAAGTTCAAATCAATCATAATGGATATATATAGGGTTGAGTTATTCAGTGTTAACTGTTTATCAAAATTATCAAAAGTTTACTAAGGATTAATTATATTATTTCATGATAAAAATAATGAAAAACAAATAAATAGTCATCGTATTCGTATGTGTTCATTTTCTTTTAATACTCATCATTCTGGCCAATATATACAGTTACTCCATTTCCTCTTGCGTGATCAACCTTGATCATTTTTTCAAATTGATGAAAAAAAACATAATGAGTAATTTAGTTAGTAATATATTAATAAAACAAATAAAATTAGATGTTGAAGGAGAAGATAAGAAAGCACACAATTGTTATTAAAAATATACAAATATGTAAAATTGTATTGAATGCGATTCAAAAAATGTGAAATTTCCCTGATAGGAAACTAAGTAGTACTGTATAAGGAAAGTGTTATCACATAGTACTTAATTAATGGGATGATTACATATGTCCTCTCCATAAACCATACAAATATCATAATATCCAACTCTAACAAAAAATATCATATACACCCATTTCATCATTTTAATTTTATCAATAATTCTAAATTAAACAATAATTATCTATAATGACAATTTCATCCTTATTCCTTTATCTTTACCTTGCTTAAAACCCTCAAGAAGGTGAAACTAAAAACTAAATTCGATCACCAAACTAAAATATAATATGCAATATATCATCAACTAATCGAAGGTTAATAAAATTGCTCAATTATAAAATTAATTGTATAGGTAAACAAATAATATTAGTGATCATTTTAGTTTCATCATTTTAGTTTTATCAATAATTCTAATTAAACAATAATTATCTATAATGATAATTTTATCCATATTCCTTTATCTTCCTCTTGCTTAAAACCCTCAAAACACTGCAACTAAAAACTAAATTCTATCACTTCATTAAAATATAATATGCAATATAACATCAACTAATTAAAGTTTAATTAAATCGTTCAAATACAAAATAAATTGTATACAGTAAATAAATAAAATAAATATTATTGATCGTTTTGTTGCGATTGCAATTGCAATCCTAAAGTTTTTGATACATAATAGCATCGTAGTCGACTATAATTATGTATCTATAATATTTAATTTACTAATTATTTTATTTATTGAGTGTTCGGAAATCGTCTTTGGGAAGTATGTATATATATATTATATATTATGTATTGCAAAGTTATTTGCCAAATTTGATTATGGGATAAGTATCTGAAAATGTATTCAACTCGTCCCGAATGTCTATTGTATGTATCATACTTATGGGAGGTGTATTTAATGCATCAAACTTTCAAAAACGGTTTATTGTATGTATTTTGATGATGTATCGTCCGTTTAAGATGCCACGTGGCGTCCTTAGAAGATGACACGTCATCAAAATACATACAATAAACCGTTTCTGAAAGTTGGATGCATTAAATACACCCCCCGTAAGTATGATACATACAATATACATTCGAAACAAGTTGAATACATTTCCAGATGCTTAACCCTTTGATTATATAGTATAATTATTTGCTTACAACATATGCGCATGTAATACCAAACTAATAAAGAAGAGTTTAATTATTTGTGCTAACCATATTGAACAAGAACGGCTAATATGATAGTTGAATAATTGACAGTTGATATTAGTCGTGCAAAAAAAGCCGAAAACCGACCCGCTTTAAACCCGAAAACCGATCCGATCAAAACCGGTATTGACCAAAACCGGTTCGGGTTTTCTATAACCCGCCGGTTTCAAACCGGTTTCAGATCTAGCCGTTTGAAACCGGGTTTGTCACGGTTTTTTCGTAACCGGTTTGAAAAACCGGTTTTAAAACTGGTGTTTAACCAGGTTTTGTGTGACTGTTTTAGATCCGTTTTAGAGCCGTTTATAGTCCTTTTTCACTTTTTTTTACAATTTTGTCATCCCAAGTTCACTATATATACAAGGTTTGAGTTTAGGTTCAAACACTCATACGTATCTACAAAAACTCAAAACGCTCTCAAAATTCTCGTTTCTCAAATGGCAAATCAATCTTCTTCCGCTTCCCATGGTGTTGGTTCTACAAGTGCACCAACGATTGTTCGACAATTTCCTAACAAAAGAAATCCGAAGGTGTGGGGTTTATACGACAAAGTGTTGATGTTGGATGGTACGACTAAGACACATTCTAAACGTTGTCGGAAAGTCTTAAAAGCCTACTCAAACTCAACGTTGAAAAATCATAATGAAAAGCATTGTGAGGGACTCAAAGGTAATCAGGAAGTAAGTGGTCAAGCTTCTATGGCACGAGATGGAACCATTTTTGCATACGATGTGGAACGATGTCGAGAAGCTTTTGCGGGTTTTGTAATTCAAGAAGCTTTGTCATTCAACCACTTCGACAACCCTCGGCTTACTAGGTTGATCCAAAATACTCTTCAACTGCGATATAATCATGTAAGTCATATTTCTCTTAAACGTGATGCCCTTAAATTGTGGAAAGAAGCTAAAAACAACTAAAAATCGGTTTTGAATACTTAAATATAAGTATTTCATTAACAACCGATGTTTGGTCGGCTCCTCATGGTTTGCCCGGTTCGTACCTTTGTGTTACCGCACATTAGATTGATCTCGTAACTTGGCAAAGGATGAAAATTACCATTTCTTTTGAAGACTTTGAGTATCCTCACACGGGTCAAAACTTATTTTACATGTAACGATATGTAATTAAAACGTTTAAATTGGAAGAAAATGTTTTTTCAATCTTCTTTGACAACGCAAGTAATAATACACTCGCCGTTTCAAACTTAATACTAAAATACGCACCACCATTGAAGGGCATTTTTTATCATAGTCGATATGTTGCACACATCATTAACTTGGTAGTGCAAGCCGGACTAGCGGTTGAAGAAATAGACGTCATAAAAATTGCGTATAAAACTATGTTGCAATACATACTTCAAAGGGGTAAGATTAGATACAAAGCTTATATGAGATTATGTAAGGAAACGAGTTCCATTTTTTTAACCCCTAATTGGGACATGCCCATTTGATGGATCGACCTACCATATGTTTGTATGTGGTTTACGCCAACGTGATTGTTTACAAGTTTTGAATGATCAACTTGTTCTAAAAGGTCTTGCAACACCATTTCCCATAGAAATTTGGGAGATTATTCAAAAGATAACCGAATTGCTAAAACTTTTCAAACTCGTGACTACTTTATTATCGGGTGTTTATTATAACACTAGTCATTTGGTACTTAATCAAATTTGGTTAATGACTACAAAATTACACGATTACGAATGTTGATGCATATCAGTTTGTCTGTCAGTTGGTCTATCGAGTTGTAAAGTGTCGATTAGTCGTTTAATAGAAATATAGATTTTGTACCTAGCGACACTTAAGTTTTGGTTTAGGCGACACTTGCCTAAGTGACGCATAGCGACACTTAGGTAAGTGATGCATGAAGGCGGCCACATGCGACACTTGCCAAGTGACGCATGTCTGCCGGTTTTAGTTTAGTATAAATAGAACCTACGGGTTTTTGGCTAGAGTTGACGAAACCCTAGCACCATTTTTCGAAATTACATCCCTGTAAACAATCTAATCAGTTAAAATCATCAATACAACTTTATATTTGATTCGTTTACTTGTTTTTGGTTTGTGATTAAGAGTTATTCGTGTGATTGTTTGATTCCGCCTTACAATCACTGTCATCAATCATCTAGATCCACGACAAGGGGCACTCACAACTGGTATCAGAGCCTTTAGGTGATTCGATTGGCACTTTAAAGACGTTTTTGGATTGATTTCGGTTTAATTCGTATAAAGAACCAAGAATACTCACGGATTTCGGGTTGATTAGGTGCTTTCCAGACGATTTTCATCATTAATTACAGGTTTCGTTCGTTAGGTTTTGAGGAATTTTCGTTAGGTTTACGAAAATTCGACTTTTAGGGTTTTTGGGACTTTACAGCCGTTTCTGCGACACTCGTTGCGTCACTTGAACGCGTCACTTCATGCGGCACTTCGTAAGTCCAAATTAGGGTTTTACCGACACTCTGGTGCGTCACTTTGGTGCGTCACTTAGAGCGTCATTTGGGGTTAATACGACACTTAACTTAAGTGTTTTCTAATTTAATCCACCGTCACTCACGTGCGTCACTTTAGCATGTCACTTGCGTGCCAAGCGTCACTTCTGCTAGTGACGCCTGTTTGATTTCTTGCGTCACTTCCGCTAGTGATGCCTGTTTGATTTATTGCGTCACTCAAGTACAACACTTGAGTGTGTCACTTGCTAGACAGAGCGACACTTGCTTAAAGTGTCATCAGTCACTTTATACGTCACTCGATAGCGTCACTTATTAAGTGCCGCTAGTCGTTGTGACACTTGAGTGCGTCACTTACCAAGTGACGCCTTTGGTACTAATAAGTTTTCAAGTTCTTGTTTTTGAGCTAATTTTCAGGATATTCTTTAATGGCTGCTGCTGCTGATAAAGAAGATATTCGGGGAATCAGGGATATGATTAAACAAAATCATGATGTCGGTTCTAATAATAAACCTCCTCTGTTCACTGCTGATATGGATTACACATATTGGCGTGACCGATTTGAACAATACGTTGATTTCCACTGTCCAGATCTCTGGGGTCCACTCAGAGAAAGATATGAAGCTCCAGTAGCTGAGGGAGACTATCGTGGTATCCCTCCATCCAAAACTTATAAAGCTATGTCTCCTGAAGAGAAAAAGGAGTATGATATTGAAAGAAAGGCTCATTCGGCCATCTGTATGTGTCTCACTAAAGATGTCTTACGCCTCTTCAAAACTCATGACATAGCATACGATATTTGGAAGGCTATTGAGACGAGAAGTGGTGGAAATCAGAAGTACAAGGAGGCTAAATTAGAACTAATCAAGAAACAGTATGATTTGTTTGATTCTCTTCCTAATGAAACAGCATCTGGCGTTTTTACAAGATACTCACAGTTAGTTAGTGAGTTAACCGAGGGAGGTTACAATTTCCCTCAGATTGAAGTAAATAAGAAGTTGTTGGATGTTCTACCTAGTAGTTGGGACGTTAAAGTGCAATTTCTAAAAGAGAGCCAAGTGTTAGCAACAATGAATTTGGATGAGCTAATTGGCGTTCTTCAAGCTCATGCAATGGAGTTGAAGAAGAATGAGTGTAAATCGGGTGGTTTTGTTCAAGACCCGACATTATATGGAGGAAAGGTAAACTCCGGGAAGACTTATGGTGGAATGGCCTTCGTTTCTGCTACAAGTTCTCCATTGCAGCCTTCATTGCAGCCTACTGGTGCTCATCATCCAGTTTATACTTCTGGACCCTCACAAGTGTCACAACAGCAAGTTCCAATTTCCCCTGCTATTCAAGAACAGGCTGCTATCTATACAGCTTTTCTTAGCTCCTACAAGGATTTGGTTTCACAACCAAATTCTACATTAGAACTTGCTAAAGAAGATTATGCTCAATTGGATGACGATGATCTTGAGCAAATGGATTTAAACTGGAATATTGTCATGATCTCAAGAAGAGTTCAAAAATTCTTGCAACGGACTGGGTGCAAGAGTTTAGAAGGAGATGGCAAAACCAGTTTTGGTTTTGACAAGAGCAAGGTTCGGTGTTATAATTGTCAGAATTTGGGACATTTTGCTAGAGAATGTGAAAAACCCAAAGTTCCTCCATCGGGTTTCACGAAGCCTGATGCTCCTAGAACTCCAGAGAAAGAAGAAGTAAAGCAAGCAACAGTTGATGCACTAGTTGTCTTTGAGCCTACCAACACAGACTGGAGCATGTATGCCGACAAGTATCAACAGTGTCTTATGGCTCACATTTCTAATGAGGTACGCAATGAACCAGAAGAGCCTTTGAACTGTATTTCATGC
Organism: Pseudognaphalium luteoalbum; assembly: GCA_963422505.1. NCBI lineage: Eukaryota > Viridiplantae > Streptophyta > Magnoliopsida > Asterales > Asteraceae > Pseudognaphalium > Pseudognaphalium luteoalbum. The sequence goes on from OY730195.1 coordinate 109,659,661, forward strand.
ATTAAGTTAACTGAATCTTTAAAGTGCTATCAAGAAGACAACGTAGACTTAAGAAAAAAGGTTGAAAAACTTAATGAGTCCAATAAGTACTTAAAGGCCAATGAACAACTATATGATAAGAAAATTGAGGCTTATAAACAGGACACTCAAAGGTATAAATCCAAGGTTTTTAGTCAACAGGATGCTATTAATAGCTATCTTGCTGAAATAGAACTTTTAAGAAAGGAACTCTCTGATTTGAAAGTTGAGTATGACAACTATAAAAATAAGATTCTAGGTTCCTCTTCTTCTACGGTTGCCTTCAATGAAATCCTTAACAAGCAGAGGACAGATAATAAAACTAAGACAGGACTAGGTTATACTGTAGTCCCGCCTCCCACTGAATACTGTCATATGCCTGTTAAGGAAGGCACCGAAGAGATTCCTGTTGACTATACATTGCTATATGGGGTCAAGTCAAAGGTGAATAATCAAAACAAACAGGCAAAGGAGAAAACCAAGCGGCCAGAGTATCCTTCACCTCAGTTTGTTAAGTCTAAATGTGAATCTCCATTTAGTATTGAGGAGATTGTTGAGATTGAGGACATTACTGATCAGGAGTATCCTGAATTTAAAAAAGTTGAAGTTAAACCTGAAAAAGTGGTTTTAAAGGTTGAACCTGCAATTAAGGTTCAACCTAAAAAGGGAAAAGACAAGGTTTTAAACACAAAAGCTCAAACTTTACAGTCACCTGTAAAGATTTTGCAACATAAAGTTACACGTGAAAAAGATTTTTCTGATAAACCTTCCACTTCAACCTCTCAACCAAAACAAGTATCTTCTAAGACGTGCACGTAATGTTCATGTTTTAGAAATGTTTCCCCGCCTCCTGTGGTAAGTCCTCAGCCTCAACCATTTGTTGAGACTCGTTCGTGCTTCTACTGTAAGAGACAAGGATATTTAATTCGTGAATTTCCCAAACTTTCTCATCAGCACTATGGGAGAGAGATGCCTAGGACATCAGTTTATTGAAATTCATTTTCAAAATCTCCACCTAGGCGTTATTCAATCCCTCCCAAGCCTGCTGAGAAGTCAAGTAATGTTGGGAAAAAACCTTTGCCAAAACAATAGCCCGACATTGCTCCCAAACCAATTTCCGAACAATCTAAAGTTTAGAAACGAAAGGAGTCTATTAGTGACTCTTCCGTCATCAACAATAACACATTAGATGAAAATTCTGATTTGTTAAAAAATAAAGTTCTATCCGATGTGATTATTGTTGATGACCTTGGTAGACCTAAGTCTGTAAAGGCTTGGGTCACCGTTTCTCACTAATCTCCTTACTTTTATGTGTTGCAGCAGTCAGAACGAGTTAAAGATAGTGAATGGTTCATGGATAGTGGCTGCTCGTGACACATGACTGACGATGTGTCTTTTTTGACGGATGTTAAACCACACGCCGGAGGACATGTTGCTTTTGCTGGAGATATTGGAGGAACAAGTACCGGAAAGGGAACGCTAACTAATGGGAAAGTTAGCTTTGAGAATGTGAACTATGTGGCTCAACTCACTCACAACTTGCTGAGTGTTTCACAAGTCTGTGATAAGGATTTTACCACTGCTTTCACAAAGACAGAATGTGTGATACTGAAGCCAGGTTTCGTTATCCCTGAAGAATGGGTGCTTATGAGGGCGCCACGGAGAAACGATACCTACGAGATTAATATGCGAACTGTCGAGACTACAGATGAGTACACTTGTCTCCTGTCAAAGGCTTCGAAAAAGGAATCACTACTTTGGCATAGACGGATGGGACACATTCATTTTCGCAAAATGAATTTTCTCATAAATAATGATTTGGTAAATGGAGTTCCAAAATAGTCATTTGCTCTAAAAGATGACTACATTGCATGCCATAAAGGGAAACTCCACAAAAAGTTCCATAAGTCGAAGGTTGTGAATTCCATTGCTGCACCATTGGAGCTCTTACACATGGATCTTTTTGGTCCTATTTCCACTAAGAGCATCGGTGGTAGATCTTACTGCTTAGTAGTCATCGATGACTACTCCAGATTTTCGTGGGTATACTTTCTTGCTGCGAAAAGTGAAACACCATATATTTTGGTGTATCTGTTGGATAAGTTGGCAAATCTGTGCAATTTAAAGGTAAAGAGACTACGAACTGACAATGGAACTGAATTCAAGAACTCAACTCTTAAGTTATATTGTGCCACGAAAGGCATTGATCATCATTTCAGTGCTCCAAGAACTCCTCAACAGAATGGAGTTGCAGAATGTAAGAATAGGACTATTATCGAGACAGCTCAGACTATGTTGGCCGATTCTAAGCTTCCTATTATATTTTGGGCAGAAGCAGTCAGTACTGCTTGTTACGTTCTGAATCGCGTGCTCACGGTTAAGAAAAAGTACAAGACCTGTTATGAACTTTTTAATAACCGTAAACCAACTCTGCAGTTTCTAGAGCCATTTGGGTGTCCGTGTCTGATTATGATCCCAAAAGAAATGGTCTCAAAGTTTGGAGCTAAAGCTGTTGAAGGGATTTTCCTTGGTTATTCAGTCAACTCTCCAAACAAAAGAGTCTACATTAAATCAACACACCAGGTGGAAGAGCATTTTGAGGTAAGATGCCTGCGTTACACGGATCCTCCTCAAGGAATGGGTCCGGAATGGTTGTTTAATTATAAGGATGTGTTTAACTCTTTTGACATACCCGAAGAAGATGATAAAGAGGAGGAGTTAGTTACCCTACTTCATGGCATCAGTCTGTGTCAAGACACATCTACCTCAAAACCTACATCTACACCTACTCCAACACCCACACCATTACCTACTACACCCACACCATCTCCTACTATCCCACCTTCATATGCTCCTTCAACTTCAGGAACGATTAATGCAAAAGAACATCCTGATGATCCCAATATGTCTCCTTTAGAGGAAGACGAAGAAGATGAAACTGTCTTCACTAACCTTAACGCTTTCGATCAAGAAGATGCGGAACTACAACCACCTGTGCAACCTGAAAGTTCTACTGCTCCTGAGACTACCACTGTTCCCGTCACTAAAGGGGATATGAACAACTTGGAGTTAGTACTTGCACCGAATTTAATCCCAGTGACACGTGTACACAGGGATCACCCCATCGATAATATTATCGGTGATCCTAATTCTGCGGTTCAAACAAGGCAACAAGTGAAACAAAATCCAAATCAAGAAATGTTGAATCTGGTTGCTCGGATAAATTCTTGCCATTTATCCCAAATTGAACCCAAGAAAGTTGATGAGGCCTTAAAAGATCCATCCTGGGTCGAGGCCATGCAAGAAGAGTTACAGCAGTTCAACAAGCTGCACGTTTGGGATATAGTTCCATTACCCAAAGGTGCTCACTTAACCGGCACTCGATGGGTATTTCGAAATAAGATGGATGATCGGGGTATAATGATTCGTAATAAAGCTCGATTGGTTGTTCAAGGTTTTAGTCAAATCGAGGGCTTGGATTATGATGAAGTCTTCGCTCCTATGGCAAGACTTGAGTCTATTCGAATCTTTCTTGTGTTCGCTTCTTTCAAAGAGTTTCGTGTTAACCAACTCGATGTTAAAAGCGCCTTTCTATATGGACAAGTGGATACGGATGTGTATGTTAAACATCCTCCAGGTTTTGAAGATCCTAAGCATCCAGAATACGTCTGCAAGTTGAACAAGGCGTTATATGGTCTTCATCAAGCTCCGCGGCTTTGGTATGAGAGGCTCACTACCCACTTAATCAAGCATGGTTTTGTTCGAGGGATTATCGATAGTACTTTGTTCATTCATAAAGAACAGACTGGGGATCGAGAAGATATGTTACTTGTGCAGGTTTATGTGGACGATATTATCTTTGGCTCTACAAATGAGGCGATGTGCAAGCATTCTGAGGAGATTATGAAATCTGAGTTTGAGATGAGTGCGATGGGGGAGCTCAAATTCTTTTTAGGTGTACAAGTTGAGCAGTCTCCAAAAGGTATTTATATTCATCAGTCAAGATATGTCAACGACATGTTGACTAGATATGACCTACTCATTTTTTAAAACCTATGGGACTCCTATCAAACTTAATCACAACCTTAGACTTGCTGAGGATGAGGAAGATTGCAAAGAAAAGGACTATCGATCAATGATAGGTTCTTTAATGTATTTGACTACTTCTCGACCGGATATTGTGTTTGCGGTATCCGTGTGCTCACGCTTTCAAGCCAAACCCAAGGTGTCTCACATGAAGGCGGTGAAGCGAATTTTTGGTTATCTCAAACGTAGACCCAATCTTGGTCTATGGTATTCAAACGAGAAATCATTCGTTCTTTCTGCCTATTCGGATTCGGATCATGGCGGCTGCAACATAGACAAGAAATCTACCACTGGTGGATGCCAATTCCTTGGATCTCGATTGGTCTCATGGCAATGCAAGAAACAGACTACGGTTTCTCTTTCAACTGCAGAAGCTGAGTATGTTGCTGCTGCGAGTTGCTGCTCTCAGGTTCTATGGATTCAGCATCAACTGCGTGATTACGGGTTACTTCTTTCTATGACTCCTATTCACATAGATAACACTGCTGCTATATCTATCACACGCAATCCCGTACAGCACTCTAAGACTAAACACATTGAACTTAGGTTTCACTTTATACGGGATTGCTATGAAAAACACCTAATAGACCTTGTCCACATAGACACCTTAAAGCAGAATGCCGACCTTTTCACAAAAGCTTTTTCACGTACTCGATTTGATGAACTAATCAACATGATTGGTTTAAGGTTCTTTATAGCCAAAAAGTAATTTGTAACTTGGAACGTAATTTATCTCTTTTTATGTGTGTAAAAAAAAAAAGCAACAGCCACTCTTTATACTTTTTAGTATTAAAGAAATGCACCGTTGCTACATTTTAAAATAGACGTTGAAGTTGTGTCTGTAAACAACTTGGGATATGATAGTACATCGGGTGACATGCACAAAATGTAATTTTAAGTTTTATCTTGGATGTGTCAGTAGATTTATCTGACATGTTGAAAACAGTTTTTATAAACATTGTCTTCATCATACGATATATTAGTAGGCATGTTATGCCAAACTCTTTGAGATTTCTTAAGAAGCCTAATAACTAATTGTCTATTTCAAGTGGTACAACATCATTAGATGTATGACAAAAGTCTTAATTTCTTACTTATGCTAGACATGTTTTCGTGAAAGAAGTTTATTTGATATCATTTGGGTTTATATATTGATAGTTTCCTCTGTTATACGTAAGTATAGACCTGGTCTCTGTTAATATATACTTAAAAATTAAGCAAACACAAGTCAACGTACTTGCAAAGTCTTTAAAATTAAGATACCTTACAAGGTCGCCAAAATGGTTTGACCAAGTCTGATTTTGCTTAAACCTGAATCAAGCTATGTTGCTCTGTTGTACGTTAGTACAGACCTGTTACCGCTGACTTGATTCTTAAATTTGATTTTCTTATATTCTCTCTGTAAATGGAAACATGGTCTATGTCTTAAGTTAAGATGTATATCTATGGTGGGGACCACAGCGAAATGTACATACGAATAATAATAAAATTATCTCCTAGATGTGAGTGTAACATGTTTAAAGGGACAAATATACTGATAATCGTTTTGAAATAATTTTTATAAAAAGTGTTTTTAGCATGTCAAGTAAATTTTAAGTGGACAAATATACTGATGATCGAAATAACACTTACCGTTCCTAATAAATGCATGTTATTCCAATATGATCCCTAACCAGATTATATCAACTCCGTCACCAAAAAGAATGTGTAAATTTTATATTTGTAAATTTGCATTCCTTTATGTGTTATTATATTTTCCCTAATTTAGTTTAATTTTTGATTTTAACCAAGTTACAGTTACCTTTTCAAATTTGAGTACCGAAATCACAACACAAAGATCGATAAAATCGCAAACTAGTGACGCTACTTCATGAGTGACGCTACTAGTGACGCATACCATACTGCATCACTTTCACTAGTGACGCTGTAAGTGTCGGGGTAAGCTACGCTACAAGTGCTGGGTTGAGTGACGCATATTAGGGTTTTCGTATAAATATCCTTTCAAATGACATTCAACCTCACCACTTTTCAAATTCACTTAGCGTCACTCTCTCTGACATACCGTCACTTCTTGTGTCCCTGCGTCACTTCCTCTGTGCGTGTTTGTCGATCTGTTCGTGATTTCTCAAGCTTTAGTTGCGCATTCAATCGTGATATTCTTGTTCCCCTCATTCATACGACTCTATTGGTACTACTTTTAACCTTTATCTTTCTGTATTCATGCTTTAATCGTATTTTAGGGTTACGGGTTTTAAGTTTCATCGAAATCACACGATTTGGGGTTTAGTTTGTCAATGTTTTCTGTTAATAATTAGTGCATTTTACTCGTTTTTATCATGCGCACATTGTGGTAACTACGGTTTTCAAAAACCCCAAATTTGGTTTCTGGGTATGAACAGTGACACGATGATCTTCATCTTTGCATCACTTCATGCGTCACTTACAGCAAGTGACGCTACTTGGTAATTTAGAACCCATACCGTCACTTCTTCAGTGACGCTTATTACTGCGTCACTTCTTAAGTGACTTTCTTAGTGACTCATTTGCATGTATTACTTGTTAGCCCGTCACTCCTCTAAGTGACGTCCACTTATGCGTCACTCTCTTAAGTGACTAATTTAGTGACGTCCTTGTCTATACCGACACTTATACCGTCACTTCCTAAGTGACTCACTGGGTTACCGTCACTATGCTAAATGCCGCATACTTTTGACCCGACACTTCTTAAGTGTCGTATCTAATGACGCATGATTTGGCAACGTCACTTACACCAGTGACGCATGATAGCATCACTTACCCTAAGTGACGCTATACTTAATTTCTGATTTTGAGCACTGTTTTCTGCGACACTTCCTAAGTGTCGGTAGTGTTTATGCGTCACTTCCTAAGTGACGCCTAAATCAGAATTTTGTTTATTAGGTTATGCGTGTTTGTGCTAATTCTATAACGTTTCTGGTTATCTTTGTTTCGTATTTTAGCTTACAGATGGCTGATTTACAAAACTACTATCGCCGCACCAACACTCGTCACAATATCACAGCTTTCTTGGGGTCCACGCATGCAAACTCGGCTCCCTTCAGACCTATGATTGAGTTCTTAAGACGATCGAGGATTCATTATGCTATCACTGCATCTACTCCGGTCATGAATCAGATCGAAGAGTTCTATGATCACGCTTTTATTCGAACTCAGGGTGACGTCCCGAGAATAGTTTCTAAGATGTTTGGTGAGGAGATTGAGATCACCGAGAACTCTATTCTTCCGGTTCTCCAATTCAACGATAACCATACAATGTCGACTATGTTCGAGACATCATTTATCTACGGCGGACTTCAACATATGGGTTATCCGGCAAATCAGCTTTCCGATTTCCGTAAACAATATCTATGCCGGGTTTGGAGATATTTGTGTCACATTGTGATCGTCTGTTTATCTCCGAGGAAGGGAGGATATGATGTTGCGAGTCATTTGACTCTATCTCTCATGTTAGCCTTGATCTACAACAAGCCGTATAACTTTAGCGGATACATCTTTGGCAACATGGTTGAGAACATTAGGGCCGGGAAGGATAAGTGGCTGCAATATCCACGGTTTGTGCAGCTGCTGTTAAATGATTTGAATCTTGATATTGCTCCTGATCAACGATCCCTTTTGGTTCCAACGCCAATGCTTCTACGCATCTTCAACGACTGCAAATTAGCGCCAAAGGGTGAACAGGTGTTGGCCGATCGTGAACTGTTCGGGCACATAGTCAATGAAAACTATGTTGCGCCGATAAATGACGGATTTGAGGATGATGTGATTCCTCCGATAAATGAGGATGATCTGGTTGACACTGAGATTGCACAGGATTTGGACGATATTGATCGTGTCGAGCGTGTTGATGAGGATACAGATGATGGGGACCTACACCGCCCGATTCTGAGGGTGATGTGCCCCCACCGGCTGCTTTGGACGGAATCCAGATTGCCAATCCTAGACGCTTCAAGCGTATCTTGCGTAGGATTTCTGAGGGCAGGGTTCACGTGCCGAGGAATACAGGTAAACGTCCTGCTGGGTCTTCTCCTTCGTATGCTGATTTACCTCATAGGAGACGCCAAAGGACTAGTGTTGTGATTGAGGAACCAGATCAACGTACCTCTCAGCGACCACAACCTCCGCCACAGCCTGAGATACCATCTATTCAGCAGCTACTTGCTCAGATGGAGTTTTTGGCCAAAAGATTTGACGATCAGAAGGCTGTTATTGAAGCTCAGGCCTCCCAGATAAAAGATTTGGAGCTCAAAGCTGCTGAGGTCGACAACCTAAAGCTTCAAGTGACGAATCTGTCATCTAGGGTGTTAGAGTTGGAGTCCGTTACAATTGTTTCGGGGGAGGAAGGTCCCAGGGAGTTAGAAACAAATGTAACTCCTCCTCCGGAACCAGAAAATGTCCAAAGTTCAGATATTAATGAAAATATTGCTTTAGATTATTTCGTTGATGTTCCAGGACAACCGACTCCAATTGCAGCTGACTATTCAAATGTCAATCTGACATATCTGCAGAGTTTGGTTAATCAATTTGATGAAGAAGATAGATCAGTTGAAACTGATGATGTTGAAATGGATACAGAGGTTCCAGGGTCGGATGAGGAATATATGGATAATCCAAATCAAGAACCGGCGCCTGAACGTGAACCGGAGCCAGTGTTACGATAACCTATTCAAGCATACAATTTTGATGCTCCAGTTATTGAGACAGATTCTTCTGAAGATGAGGCAGAACCTGCAATCGAACAACCTGCTGATGAATCAGTTCCTGCGTCTACATCTTCAAGAAGTTCAAAACCACAAGTAGAGTACGCACCAATTGCCCCTGATTTGAAGATTTGCAAAACTTATCAAGTTAAAGGTGAATTGACCGGTTTGATCAGAAGTTGGAAATTCGATGTTGACAACTTTCTCATTTTGATCAAGAGAAGCGATGGCGTGCAATACTTCAAGCCAAGATTCAATCATATCAGCACATTGTCGAAGCTCGAACTTAATCATCTTGCTTAGTTGAATATTGTAAATCATTCTGAAGATACTCAAGGAGTTCTCTTTCAGAAAATTCTGAGAAAAGAAATCTACAGCAAGAAATATATGTGGATTACACCAGAGCTGGGAGTTCGGTATTCTTACAAGAAAAAGATTGATCTAAGAACTCAACAACCGATTATGAAATATCATTATCCACTAGCTGCTAGTCTCAAGACTGTTCCCTTACAGGAGTTACCACTGGATTTCTTACGAGATTTAAAGTATTGGTGCTTTGATCCTGTCACCCAAGAAGATGTAATTGAATATTCTACCAAGATTGTTGTGGTACAAACACAGGGTAAATGGGGAGAATGGCCAAGTAAGGAATTTGTGGGAAAGTCTGTTCGATATTTTTGATCCGATCAGCCTGATAAATCTGACAAAGAAAGATTTGAAAGCTCTCTACAAGAATAAACTTCAGTATAATCAAGCTGATTTAGAGGAAGCTTCAAAGTTTATGAGGGTGGTCGAGATTTGTTTGAAAGTGGGAATCCATGCAGGAGGAACATTCCCAGAAGGTTGGTGCTGATTAAAGTTTTGAAGTTTAAAGATTTTGAAGACCAAGCTGAAGACACGAGGGAGTTTGTTGATGCATATCAGTTTGTCTGTCAGTTGGTCTATCGAGTTGTAAAGTGTCGATTACTCGTTTAATAGAAATATAGATTTTGTACCTAGCGACACTTAAGTTTTGGTTTAGGCGACACTTGCCTAAGTGACGCATAGCGACACTTAGGTAAGTGACGCATGAAGGCGGCCACATGCGACACTTGCCAAGTGACGCATGTCTGCCGGTTTTAGTTTAGTATAAATAGAACCTACGGGTTTTTGGCTAGGGTTGACGAAACCCTAGCACCATTTGTCGAAATTACATCCCTGTAAACAGTCTAATCAGTTATAATCATCAATACAACTTTATATTTGATTCGTTTACTTATTTTCGGTTTGTGATTAAGAGTTATTCGTGTGATTGTTTGATTCCGCCTTACAATCACTGTCATCAATCATCTAGATCCACGACAAGGTGAACTCACAACTGGTATCATAAATGGTCAAGGGTGAAGGTAAACAAAACACCACTAGCGAATATGGGAGATATACCAGAACGGATTTTTTGTCCACTATTCTACCCAATGAGTTCGAACAATTTGATATTTTGACTTGGTGGAAAGAGAGGGAATCTCAATTTCCCATTCTAACCATCATGGTCCGATATTTACTAACCGTCCAAACTTCTACGGTAGTTTCGAAATCCGCATTTTCTCTTAGTGGCAGGGTATTATCCATACGAAGAACAAGACTCACATCGGCCTCCTTAGAGATGTGTGTTTGCTTGAAGGATCACTTAAACGTCGCGGAACGTATACAAAATGTTTCAAGTCTTGAAGGCGAAATGGAATACGAACAAGATATACACAATATCGAGGAGGAAGAGGGTGTGGTAATATCATTTTCCGGCGAAGAAATTGCTCTTGATCAAGCTTCGCGCGAGGCTACATCTGAAGAAGATTTTGACTTTTCAAGACTTGAAGATTAATAAAAGTTGAAGACTTAGAAGATTATGAAGACTTTTTCGATTCAATAATATTTTTAAGAAGACTTAGAAGACTTTTGTTTAAGTTATTGCTCAATTATGTTTCCTTTACTAATATTCTACGAATTTAATAAAAAAAATTTGACTCAAACATTGTTTTTCCTTAAAATGCTTAACGTTTGAACCACTTTGAATTGGAAGCTGATAAATGCAAGGAAGTTTTTACTAAATTCACGGAAAAGTACAACTCTTTATGCTTACTGTATCACTTTTTATGCACATGTTTCCTTGAATGTATCAGCTCACTTTGAATTATATAGACTTTTTTCGATTCAATAATTTTTTAAGAAATTTTAGAAGCCTTTTGGTTAATTTATTGATCAATTATGTTCCTATTACTAATGTTCTACGAATTCAATGCAAAAAATTGACCCAAACATTGATTTTCTTTAAAACGTTTAACGTTCAAACGTGTTTGAATTATATAGACTTTTTCGATTCAATAATTTTTTTAAGAAGATTTAGAAGCCTTTTGGTTATGTTATTGATCAATTATCTTACCATTACTAATGTTCTACGAAGTTAATTAAAAAAAGTATGCCCAAACGTTGATTTTCCTTAAAACGCTTAACGCTCGAACGTGTTTGAATATATAGACTTTTTCGATTCAATAGTTTTTTTAAGAAGATTTAGAAGCCTTTTGGTTATGCTATTGATCAATTATGTTACCATTACTAATTTTCTACAAAGTTAATGAAAAAAAATTGGTTCAAATGTTGATTCTCCTTAAAACGCTTAACGCTCGAACGTGTTTGAATTATATAGACTTTTTCGATTTAATAATACTTTTAAGAAGATTTCTAAGCCTTTTGGTTATGTTATTGATCAATTATGTTTCTATTACTAATGTTCTAAGAAGTTAATAAAAAAATTGGTCCAAACGTTGATTTTCCTTAAAACGCTTAACGCTCGAAACAAAATACGAATTATATTACCAAACCGGTTTCAACCCGACCCAAACCGGTTAGCGTCGGGTCCTATGTTGTGCATCGGATTGAACCCGAACCGGTTTTTGTGAAAATCGATTTTGACTTCGTTGACCAAAACCCAATTTCGGGTTCGTGTCGGGCTGATTTTTTGAAAAACCGGTTTTTGTGCACCACTAGTTGATGACTTGATATACCTTATTATTTTTTTTTTCACAACTAAAAATCTAATGGACTACAATGGGCCTATATGTATCGTTGAAAGTTGAAACAGTGGGCTAAGTGTAGAATGTCGTTACATTTATGGACTCTTTTTTGGGCCTTAGTTATTCTTTTTTAAGGTTATTTTTTATAAATCTTGCTTAGGTCTTACTATTTCGTACATCATAGGCTAATCCGCTAACTTATTAATCAAAGCAGGGTATCAATTTGACTAGGGCTGGTACTTTCCGACACGACCCAAAATCCGACACGAAATCAACTCGAAAAAATCAAGGTTGGATTTAGGTTTTTTGACTCAAGAACCCGTCAACTCGAAACACTGAAACTTGACTATTTTTCATTTTTTTATCAGGTTTTAGTCACCTAATGAGTTTTTGGGTTGACCCAACAACCCGAATAAATATTAAATGTAGTAAAGTTTTAGAAGTTTTTTTATATAATAATCTGATGTATTTAATGGTGTTTTGGTATTAATTTTTGATGAACTTAATAGGTGATACATAGTTTTATAATTTTATAACCAATATTATTCTTATTAATGTGATCTATTTAACTTAAAATTGATCTGTTAACATATTTTTATCTAAAAATATCTTATATCTGATTTTGATATGTAAAGTATGATAATTTAAATTATTAATCAAAGCCACAAATTTATTTTGTGAGTAAAGTGGTGAGAATTGACCAAAAAGATGTAAATTAGTGAGATTAATTCAACTGGGCTAACAACAGCCCATCGGAAACATACACCAAGTTATCAAATAAGCCCAACTAGCATCTGCGCAAGAGCTTAACTACCCGTATTTTGTTTTGAGTAATTATTATTCATAGAAGTACACTAAGAAATCAACTTAAAACTTTACTTAGTTTCTTAAAAATTCACTTTGACCACATCATTTTTCTATCGATTACGACGACCTGGTAAATCCAAAGGGTGGATGGTGGTTGAGGAGAGGGAAAAGGTATGTGGGAAAGAAGAAAATAAAAACAGTGAAAATGCTATATTGCTCTCATATATCTTGCATATTTTAGATTCAATAAAATATATAACGTAGGTTAGTGGGAGCCTGGGAGGGACTGTCGTGGTGCACACCTTAAATAAATAGGATGATCGGTATAATTACCAATATATAGTGACATTTGGTGTAATTTAGTGTAAACCATAACAACTATAGTTGTCTTATACTCATAATTATATGAGAAAGTCAGAGTTATATTTGTAGATGAAGTAGTTGTATACTTGTATTTGAATATATGAATTGGCGTATATAGATATTCTTGTAATTTAATTTCTCATAAACGTTAAACTTTCTGTATCCGGATCATAGGGGAAATGTGTTTGGCGAGAGCATAGAGGGGAAGAGACATCTCACCATCCATTTATTATAATCGACGGATTATATTATTTGTTTCATTTTTAATAAATAAAATGTTTTTCCTAATAAACTTTTAAGAGCTAGGGGTATAATGGTCATTTTACATGTGACACCATCAATCACATCCGGACAGAATTCACAGCTTTATTTACTTTCCTTTCTTCACACATTTTTCAATATGGTTTCACAATAAAGTTTCTCTCAACTTCTCAAACACTCTCAAATTGGACTTTCTCTCATTTTCCGTTTCACAAATACGATTAGATTGTTAAATAATTTTAAAAGTTCATCGTTCCTTGTTCGGCGTTCGTTTGTATCGTCTTCGATGATGAAGATGCTGAAAGAAATATCGATTTCTGGAGCTTCGTAGAAAGCAATCTCGAAAAATAAACGGAAAGCGATTGTCACCCCTCGTAAGTATTTTTCTGTAGATTTGTTCGTTTTTTTTTTTGTAGGTTTTTTTTTTAATTTTTCGGTTTTTTGATCTTCTATGTGTTTGTATAGCAACTAGGAGGAGTCAGAGGGCAACTCGGTATATATCTGATGCACAAACGAAAGTTAACCGTAAAGCGATCTCCGTTAAAGATTCCGATGTTGAAAATGATGAAGTTCACAGTGTGAATAAAGGTATGATTGTTTTGTTGAGTAGGTAGATAGTTTACTGCATGTTTGGGTTGTATAGGTTTTTGTATTTTGTATGTATGATGCAGTTTGTGCATTCTCAAGATCATTTTATGTTTTTGTAAATATGTATGATGCAGTAGCATATTTTGTGTTTTTTATACGTATGATGCAGTAGCATGTTTGTCTGATACAGTTGTTAATTGCTTATAGTGCATGTTTTCTAGTATGTTACTGCATCATGATTGTTCATTTGTATGTTAATAGTTAACTGCATCATTACATTTTTTAGTACTAAACTGCATCATGAGTTTTGTTTATTTTGAATGTTTTTGTTGTATGTTGATGGTTAATTGCATCTTGAGTTAATAGTTTGTTGCATCATGATTTTATTTGTATTTTTTGTTGTATGTTAATATTTAACTACATCATGATTTTTCATTTGTAAGTTTTTGTTGTATGTTAATAATTAGTTGCATCATGATTTTATATATGTTTACTGCATCTAGTATATATTATTGTATGTTAAATAGTTAACTGCATTATTATATCTTTTTGTTTTTTCTGTTATTCGTTAACTACTGCAGTTTGTATATTCTCTGGATCACATTTGTATGTTAAATATGCATGATGCAGTAGCATATCTTTTCTTTTCTATATGTATGATGCAGTAACATGTTTGTCTATGTTTTTGTTTTTAACATCATCTACGTATGTATTTTTTTTGCATGATGCAGTTGTTAATTGCTTAAACTGTATGTTTTTTAATAGTTTACTGCATCATGTTTTATCCACTTATATGGTTTTTGTTGTATGTTAATATTTAGCTGCATCATTATATTTATCGTGTTTTTAAGTGCATCTTTGTATGTAAATAATTAAATGCATCATTACTTTTTTTATTAGTAAATTTCATTATGATTTTTTACTTTAGTTTATGTATTTACTTTATTTTTGTAGATAAGTTGAAAAAACTTATGGCTGTGAAGGTGGAGGTTGATTCTAAGTTAGTTGAAAGAAAGAGGAAAAACATATCATGCAAAAAAAAACAAATATAATAAAAATTGATGGATTACGATCAACCAGTTTGTGTTATACGATTTTGATTTTTTAATATGCATGTATTATACTCCATCATGTTAGTTTGTTTGAAATTTTGTTCTATTTATTTCGATTTTGTTTTATATTCAACATTGTGTACTATGTACTGAAATACAAAAAAGTAAAAAAAAAAAAAAAATCGGGCAACTAGGGCTGTTTGTTTGTGGTTGTCTGTCGAAAATACCCTCTGTACTTTGACAAATGGTGCACTGTAAGTGGTTACTTTTTCTGCCTTCAGTCTCTCTCTCTTGGATGTGACTTCTTCTCTGATCCGTTCTCAAACTTTCTAAATATTTGTATCAATTAATGAATTAATTAACTTATTTTCTTAGAGATTATTTGTTAATAAAGCTCTAGATATTCTTATGTTTGAGTGAGAATAGCATCTGCGTTTTTTTTTTATTTAACACGTCCAGCTACAGTAAGTGAATGTTCAACTTAATTTCTTAAATGAATAAATTCATAAGAAATGAAATTACAAAAGTCGATTTTTACTCTTTTTATCTTTTTATATTCAATTCTCACTTATTGATCAGTTTGTATATTAGAAAGTCATATCATTCATCTTGTTTAGTTTTTATCAATAAGTTTTTAATCGCGGTGAAAAGAGAGAGGTACTATACAGCTTAACCACATATAAGTAAATGTGGGTTTCGCTACATTATGTGAGCAATGTGATAGAGTATTAGTTCAAATAAATTTAGGATTGTTAAACTAGTTACATATAAATTGGGTCAAAAGTCAAAAGAAAGTTAATGAAAGAATAGAGTTCCACATTTGAATGATTAGATTGAGTCCTAATGACACCCATCCATTTCTACATCATACTTCCATTTATGGCAACTCGAATAAATTTATAATAAATAAATTAGTAGAACATTGAATTGAATCAACAATGAAAAGACCAAAGGAATCCAATTAATTTCTTTTGACCAACAATAGGTTTATATCTTTTATGTTCATGTGTTAATATTATTATTGTGTGGGACATTTCATAGAGTGGGGGAGGATTTTGTTTGAAAGAAGTGTTAGATCTTACACACTTATGCATAGAATCTCTTAATAGTATTTCTAGGATATTATTATTATTACATACTTTTTATTAAATAATTATTTAAATTTTATTCCCTAAGTTGTTTAAATTTTTATTGTAATTGTAAATTGTAAATATACAATAACAAACTCTTTGACGTGAATATAAATCTTTAGGTTCAATTTTAAGAGTTGCATGTAAGAGAATTTACCGTACTACCTTTTTTACAGCGACGAATTTAGAAATCAAAATAACCTATAACATGATATTTTCATTGTCATAAATCAATTAATTTTTAATGAACACATGATCACATATGATTTTAAAATAAAATGATCTATTTAGTAGTTCCTAAACGAATATCATACAAACGGGTTTTAATTTATTGAATCATGAACACAAATTATTTTGACCCAAAGCACTACTAATAAATTCAGCTATACTTTACTCTGTAAAAATTTATACTTCGCATGTTAAATAGGTCCATAGCTATAATTACTTTATATTTCTACTTTACTCCGCCCCCAATCTTCACAGATTCACATTTGATGGCCTCAAATTCACAGCATTTCGTAAACCATTTACTCACTTTGTATCTTCTTATGCTTTGCAAATTACGAACTTTAAACGTTTTGAAAATTATCACAAGTTTAAAATAATCAAATAAATCATTGTCAATTCCTATTAATAGACATCCCAACTAATATGCAACTTTCTATAGTAGTATTATATAATATTAACGATTAACGATAAGATCTGTTTTTTTTTTCCTTTTCGCTTAAACGTGGCTTAAGTTGAATCGTGTTTTGTGCGTTAAAAGTCATTTTTTATAAAAGTGTATTTGACTTGCCAATGAGGTGTCTCTTTATATCATTACTCTTCTCATTCTGTTGGTGTGATTTATTATTGCCACGTCATAAACTAGTAATGATTTTTGCTAAAAAATGAATATATATTTAATATTTTATTCTCGACTTAAAAAAAATAACTTTCTTCCTTTGGTATCTTTAATCTTTATACTCCTTATATAAAAAAATGTAAGTGATATATACAACACATAACTTAATGCATACAATACAAATATGCAATGATATATTTGTACTGTCTACTTGAATACTTATATAATAAAGTGTGGGTATCACTTTTTTTATTGTATATATCAACTCCCATAAAAGAACCATATCATCTAATATTTTGACACAATGACATCTATAACGATGTCATGTGTCATACAATGAAAAATAATGGAGTAAATAATAATAATAATAATAATAATAATAATAACATGTGTTGTTATGTTGTGTTTCAGACAAACTAAAGACTCAGTGATATAAGACTTTTGAGTTTGGAGCTACCGAGGTATCGGTGAGTGGATTTGGAACTCACCTTTTGATTTAGTTGTAACTGTTTGGTTGCGACAAGTGAACGTAGATATATTTATTAGACTTATTCGTCTGAATTGTTGATTGTGAATCTACGTGTTATGTGACCTTTGGGCATTAGTTGTTATTGAGGTCAATAAGTTGGTTGGGCTAGTTGGTTATTATATTAATTACACAGGGACTTGATTCATTCGTTGTGTGTAGTACCTGTTTATGATTATAACAACCATTAGCTATCGGTCTCGTCCGTTATGGTCATACGGTTAGGTTGGGTAAGTATTCTTAGAGAGCCACCGATCTTCATTGTTGATATGTTGTATTATGTATTATTGGTTTACTGTTATTTGATGTACACAAGTGGTTATGCTAAGTTGAATTGTGGGTGACGAATTCATTAACTTAGCTTTGTGCTAATCCTTCATTTTACTTCCTGCAGGTTATGTTTATTATGTGGGTGGTTAGGAAGTGGATGCTTTTGAAGTAGGGAATGTTTGACACTGTGCTACTCTGATATAGTTTTGTTATAAACTAAAGATGTTAGTGTTAGGTCACTGACCCTGCCTGTATGATTTATGTATGACAGACTAATTCTAGGATGTTGATATGTCTCAGTGTCCCTTACCTTTGTGGTCTCGCTGCATGTGTACTAGCGTGCCTTATAGCGTGCCTTACCTTTGTGGGCTCTGCCCCTTGGACCCCGCCAGGGTTCCTGTAGGTTATGTTTATTATGTGGGTGGTTAGGAAGTGGATGCTTTTGAAGTAGGGAATGTTTGACACCGTGCTACTCTGATATAGTTTTGTTATAAACTAAAGATGTTAGTGTTGGGTCACTGAACCTGCCTGTATGATTTATGTATGACAGACTAATTCTAGGACCTTGATATGTCTCAGTATCCCTAACCTTTATGCTCTCGCTGCATGTGTAGCAGCGTGCCTTATAGCATGCCTTACCTTTGTGGGCTCTGCCCCTTAGACCCCGCCAGGGGTTGCCACCCTTGGAACCCCGCTAACCAGGGGCGCTGCCCCCGGACCCCTGTCAGCCAGGTTTCGAAAATACTTTTCACAATAAGTGTTGTACACTTACTATCACAAAACCTTATACGATGATACTCGTACACAATATACATATACTCTGATAAGTATACGATACAACGAAACATATGAAACATATGTACTTTTATAAGTATACAAAAAACTCAGTTATAATAATAATAGTGGACATTATTATTACGAACAATCACCAACGGGTCGTACACGTTTTCAAAACTCAAACTAATCAACCAAATCGAGTCATTTAGACATTCTAGTTGGATAAACAACTACATAGGTGATCTTTCTAGATACCTACTCACCTTTATATCCATCTCGCGTATTGGACGCCCACAGGTTACAAGTCTTCGGACATCACATACTTTACTCGCTAACCTTAACGCATCAGACTCAGGTGAGTCTCATGGCCCCTATTTTACTGTTTTCTCATGGGTGTGATACATTGCTAGTTTTATTTACAATATGAACGCAAGTTCTAAACTAAACTTCATACTACATGAGTTTTCACAACTAATCATTTCAAAGTCCTTCACAATATAGTTTGGTAATACTGCTATAGCGTGAATTCTAGTGTATGGTACCATATAGGATTGACAATCCTCGTGCGGGTTAGCACGCACTAACTTAGTAAACGAACGCATTAGTATTTGTTCAGGCGAGTGTAGATTAGGCACTCGTGGGAAGCACCTCAATCGGATCCTTGAATGTGGATCTGACACCTCAAGTTAAGCTCAGATTGTGTGCTCATGGCTATATATTCTCTTTTATTTTGCTGTTGCAACTTAAATACAATTAAAATCTTGCGGTTCATACAATATGTTTTGACATACAAACCTGTGAGCTCACCAGCTTTTAGCTAACCATTTTTAGCATGTATCACAGGTACTCATCAGTTGGTTGGACTGCCCACACAGGATACTTTAGCTCGAGTCATCATGTAAACAAATTAAAGATTTAGCTGCATTATTATATTTTGTATAAATTAATTATGTATATAAATCTCTCATATCAGAACACGAGTTGATGTAAACAGTACTTTTGATGTAAACTTTTATTATATCAATACATTTTGTAAAATGACACATATAGAGTCGTTCATTATGCCTTTGTGTTGTGATTACCGTAATTAGTCATGCCACGACCCGAACCTCTTCCGCATCATAATTTGGGGGTGCGACATACGGTTAGGTTGGGTAAGTATTCTCGGAGGGCCGTGTATTATGGTATCTCAAGAGCCACCGATCCTCATTGTTGTAATGTTGTATTGTGTAATATGTGTTTACGATTATTTGGTGTAAACAAGTAGTTATGCTAAGTTGAAATGTGTGTGACTTACTCATTCACTTAGCTTTGTGCTAATCCTCAATTTACTTCCTGCAGGTTATGTTTATTATGTGGGTGGTTAGGAAGTGGATGCTTTTGAAGTAGGGAATGTTTGACACCGTGCTACTCTGATATAGTTTTGTTATAAACTAAAGATGTTAGTGTTGGGTCACTGACCCTGCCTGTATGATTTATGTATGACAGACTAATTCTAGGAAGTTGATATGTCTCAGTGTCCCTTACCTTTGTGGTCTCGCTGCATGTGTACCAGCGTGCCTTATAACTTGCAAAGCCTTCATCAGCGTGTCCCTGACACTGATTATACCTTGAAGAAGGAAAGTTATCCATAGATGCTGGAAGACACTGACACCTTGTTGAGTCATTGATCGTTGACCAACTCAATGATGACTAACTCAATGAAGAAAATGATTAAATCAAAGCTGCTGTTGCTAAAGTTATTACTCGCTGGTCACTGATCACTCTAAACTTTATCATCAACAAGTTTGTCTAGGGAGCTTTGATCACAATCATTTAAGGGGAGATTGTTGAGTCATTGATCGCTGACCATGATAAGTCATTGGTCGCTGATCAACTCAATAATACACAAATTGGTGAAGAAATGATTTGTGTCAAAGCTGCTGTTGCTGAAGTTATACAATTTATAATCAACATAATCTATACTTATTTCTGCTTATAAATAATGTAAGTATTTAAAAATGATAAATTTGATTTATATCAATGCTGTGACTACATCTCAATGATTTATTCAGTATTCTAAGTTGTGTTTAAATCAGCGAGTTAGACTCTCAGCCAGATAGAAGATTATTTTTATTTCTCTTTGATACTTACATTTCTTTTTGGTAGATAATCAACTCTTGTTGATTATATATATATATATATATATATATATATATCAGTGACTCCCTGATATATTGGCTAATTGCAGTTTGATTACCGATTTCAAAATGAATCATTTTGAGGTACAACGCAAAAGTCGCACATTTTTCCGGCACACCTCTCCAATCACCATTAATGCAACCAGTCCACCATCATTACCCCTACGCCACTACCACCACTACTCACCATCATCATCGACCACGTTGATTAAGTTTTAACCACAAGAAAATCAAGATGTGCCTCTATAAATCAGAAACTTAATCCCATCTTAATCTTTACGCCTTCTTGATTTTCATAAAACTTTTTCTCTCAAAAACTTTAAGCGAAAATTCTTCTTTTCTGTAATGACGGAATCAAAATCTTCTAACAACACTTAGTGCCACTGCAGAAATTAAAACTCTTTGAACTTCTGCAGTGTGTGAGGATTTTGTAATTATAGTATTAAAATCATATTGTTCGGAAAATCATTTTTACCCAAAAATAGAGTATGTGGAGATACTAATCTTTTTTGAACAAACATCTTTTTTCTCCCTGCTCTTACAAATCACCAATACTTTGCTTGCAAATATTATTCACTTTTTGGGCACAGATTAACTGGTCACTAATCAACACTCTTAGAGTTGATTATGCAAGTGTGACCTTTGAAGAACTGATTGATAGAGTCACTGAGGCTACCAGGGTTAAATATGCACCTTACTCTAAGTCCCTTTCACTGATCCTTAAAAATCAGTTCAAGACTTATGATAAAATTTCATTCAAATCTTTTGAAACAACCCTGGTAGACAGTCAAAACTTTTCTAAACCAGTGACAGTGTCTCTATCTGTTTTCATAACAACACAGGGGATATTTGCACCCCAGTCTGTAATTACTGAACAACTGTCAGATCATGCCCCCCAATCGACCATGTCACTGACAACACCCCCAGTGACTACAGTTGGTCAACCACCAAAGAAAAATCCACCAACCACCAAAAGAAAGACCAAACTAGGGTCCCTGACATTAAAGGATCAGGGACATAGCAAAAAGAAGACGTCTAAGGAAGCCAACGGTGAAACAGAGACTGAACGTTCAGTCTCTGCGGGCACTCTTGCTGACCCTAAACCTTCAACTGCTTCACTGAACTCCTGAAAGTTCAATGACTCTAAAAAGGGAAACCTACAGACAGCTACAATGGCTCAACCCATTGTTAGCAGTGATTCGGGTGCAACCCACACCCCCTTATCAAGTCAACCCATTAGCCACTCATCATTCTCACAAAAGGATGGTGTTGTAAACAAAGGGCAAGTGGCATCTGTGGGTGATAACACACCCATTGCTTATGTCACATCACTGGCAACAGACCCTGGCCACTTCTCATCTAGCACTGCACCAGCTGTCAATGTCTCTCCCCAGTCACAGGGAAAGATACAGGCTGACCTTTCTGTATCTGATGATCCACCAGCTAAAACACAAGCTGGTGATGACGAGGATACCCAATCCAATGATATAATTCAACAAGTTATTAACAAAAGCATTTCGTGCTACCATCAAGGGGGAGAAAACGTGCAAATGAATGCAAAAATCAATGTTGCTCATGAAAACGTGCAAATGAATGCAAAAACCAATGTTGCTCATGAGAAAAAGCTGCTGATGTTACCAGAAATGCTGATTTGGAACCTTGGATGTAGAAACCACTAGAAACATGTTCATCCTTAGGCTCTGGTTTGCATTCTCCAAAGTCAAACAATGCCTGAGCATCAGATCTCTCAAACTGAGTGGGTTCGACATCCTCCCTGAATGTGTAGCAGGTCTCAAGATGACTTCAATTATTAAGGATCGCTGAAGATAGCAGGTTTGATATGTCAAGAGTCACTACAATTCATGATCGCTGAAGATAGCAGGTTTGATATGTCAAGAGTCACTACAATTCATGATCAATTGAAGATAGTAACTTAAAGCACAACAAGATGATCTACAGAAACTTGTTCATTTTTATCATTGAGGAAGCCATGACCAGACAGTTCAGATACCTTCCATCCACAGAGAAATACGAGCTAGCTGATGAGCTTGGTATTGTGAAAGAAGAAGAAATCTGGAGCAGCCTGTAAATAACTTTTGTAATAGATTAGATGAATTGTAAACTGATCTCACTTGTAATATCTTTCATTTACAGTTTCAATAATATCTTATCCTTTGAGAAAACCAAAGAGCAAAACTCAGATCATGTTAAAAGAATCCATAAAGGAAAATGAATGGAACACAAGTATAAGTCACTGAATGCTTTAATTCTTAAACACTGACTATAAATTTCTAAAGCAACAAGTTTGTCTAGGGAGCTTCGATTACAATCATTTGGGGGAGATTGTTGGGTCATTGATCGCTGACCAACTCAATGATGACTAACTCGATGAAGAAAATGATTAAATCAAAGCTGTTGTTGCTAAAGTTATTACTCTCTCGTCACTGATCACTCTAAACTTTATCAGCAACAAGTTTGTCTAGGGAGCTTTGATCACAATCATTTAAGGGGAGATTGTTGAGTCACTGGTCGCTGACCATGATAAGTCATTGGTCGCTGATCAACTCAATAATGCACAACTTGATGAAGAAATGATTTGTGTCAAAGCTGTTGTTGCTGAAGTTAACAATTGATGATCGCCATTCATTCTACTCCTGGATTTAACATACTGAGGAAGATTAAAACTCGACTTTGTGTGTCACTGATACAAGCAGCGAGAGTTTTACACCTTCATGTTGAATAAGGCAAAAGTCACTGCCCAATTAACAGCTAGTCACTGAAAAACAATATTTCAAGTCATTCTACAAGAGCATGTTAGCTCGCAGTGAGTGAGGAGAGTTACTGCTTATTCAGTGACTATTCAATAAAGTACGAAGTGCTCTACTCTTATATGTCAGCAAGTGTTCCTCATACTTGAAGAATGTTTGAAGGATTACGTGACAGTGAATGATTGGTTTTAAGGAAGACGTGATATTCGAGGTAACAGAATTTGGGACCACAGAATAATCAAGGATCAGAGATCAAACCAATCAAACAGCGACACGTGTCATTCCAAGATCATGATTTTCCACAAGACATTTGCACTATAAATAGAGCAGTACTTTGTACTTAGAAGTTTGCCGTTGATACGTATTATTCACTTGTTTGTCAGTGAATACAGTTTGTCTAAGTGTGTATCTTCGAGCAGTGAGTAAACAGTTAGCGTCTTTGTCCACTACTGTTCTGCTCAAATTGTAATAGTTTAGCAAAAGTGTTTGATTTGGATTAGCCTTGGCTAGTTCATTCCGCAATCAACACTTAGTGAGTTTATGATCAATAAAATCATATTTTCAGCTACTATCTATTACTTGCTTTGATATTGTCATATCTATCTTTTACATACTCTGTTATTATTAAACAATTAAAAATTGTCTAAATAACTTGATTAAAACCAGAGAAAAGTTTTTTTAATTGTATTCAACCCCCCTTCTACAATTAAACTTTACTTATTGCGATTCCATTTCACTAATCAATAGTGAATTCGGGACTCTCACACCTATAACTGAAGTCAAAGACTAAAGATATAGATGGAATATTTCTTATTGAAGTGGAAGATCAATGGTTATCCTAACTACTCCAGCAACTATTCCCTGTGTAAGCGTATGGGTTAGGCAGATACCTGTGCACTTTAGAAGGTGTATTCTATGTAGCACCCCCAAATTTATAATGCAGCGAAAGTCAACACGGGGCGCTACTAATCAAGTATCATAACACATAATCACAAGCAAACGACCTCTAAATGAGACGTTTGTAGAAAATAGTTACATTTCATAGTAAATCATTTGAAAACATATTGTTTTCGATACAAAAGTTGTAATTTCCTAGAGTCCACGCGCAATGCGGGAGATTCTATTACATAATCAAAATATACAAAAGATAATGCTAAGAATCTCCGTTAATGCAGTTATGTTGAAATCATGCGACTCTAGCTATGTCCGGGAGTAATCCTACTCCGTATGCGTACCTGAGAATACATGCTAAAAAGGTCAACACGAATGTTGGTGAATCTCATAGGTTTGTAAGTAATATTAGATTTTGAACACAAGATTTTATCAGTGATGCCCGCAGGCGTAAATCAAGTATTTGCAATCCTGCAAATGTATGTAAATTTATACCATTGCCATGAGGCTCACAATCGAAGCTTAACCCGTAAGTAATAAGTTACCCCCGCGACATGCTCGAAACTGAGCAAGTGTAAGTAACGAATGCTAGTTGCCCGTTTATACAGAACGGTTCGTGGTAGCGCTACTACCCCGGGCGGGGAGGGTCATTTCCCTAATGGATCCATTAACTAGTGTTCGCGCTTAAGTCCATAACTAACGATGTATGATGGAGGGACTTCAGTAAATGGTAAGTAAATCATGCAATACCGTATAGTAAAATGAGTAGTTCAATACTTGTGTTTATGAAAAGTAAGCAATGTATCTCACCCCGTAAGTAAAAACAGTAAAAGTGGGGCTGTAAGACTCACCTGAGTCTAGTAAGCACGTATGTGAAATCAACCAAGTAAAGCGGATGTAAGTTCGCGTATCGGTTCTAAGAACCCTGCAACCTTCTGGCGTCCAAAATGCACAAGGTTGTAAGTAAATAAGTTGGTGTCTTAAAAGATCACCCATGCTAGTTGTCCACTCAACTAGGAAATGTCCAAGTGTTTGTTTAGTAATCCGTTTGTAATTTGAAAACAAATATGGCCCGTTGGTGACGGTTTGTAATAATAATCCAAAGTGTTATTATTATATGTATTGTTGTATCAGGTTTCATTATTTGTAAGTGTTCGACACTTAGTGTGAAAAGTATTTTAAGTTCCTGGATGACGGGGATCCGGGGGCAGCGCCCCTGGTAGCAGGGTCCAAGGGGCGGCAGCCCCTGGCGGGGTCCAAGGGGCAGAGCCCCTGGCTGGGGTCGAGCTGCCAGGTCATCTTGGAAAATTTTTATTTCTAATACATTGTTTTGGTGAAAAACGCACCTGGACTTGGATTTGGGTGAAATCAAATAATAAAATTTCAGGTCTCGACACTTAGTAAAATCTGTGTTTTCTGTTTCATGCGACACTACGTACGACATAAGGCTTGTGTCGCTAGGTGCGACATGGTCTATTGTGTCGCAGATCATATCTGCGACATAAGGGCTTGTGTCTCTAAGTGCGACATCCGCAATTTATGCGACATAAAATGTTGTATCGCTATATGCGACGGAAATAGGTTTTGCGACATAGTGTTTTGTGTCGCTAAATGCGACATCCGAAGGGTTTGCGACATAGTCACTTGTGTCGCTATATGCGACATAAGTGGGGGTTTAGCGACATAAGGGCCTGTGTCGCAGGTGGCCTGGAGCCTCTACGACACAACGAACTGTTGGCCGGAATTTGAGCCAAAAACATGTTTTCCGGTGACCGTTTGATCCGATTCTTTTACCCAACCCATATTCGGACATTTCAAGCTTAGACAAACCATAAACATGTAAAAATAATTGAAATCGATGGGTTTCGGAATTTTGTCGGGAACTTACAAGTTTGTGCGAGGAGAAACCGAAAAAATGGGAAGGTATATCGTGATGCGGTGGTTCTTTTCTTCCAAACGGGTGAGGTGATCCGATGTCATTTCGTGGTAGTAATTGGTGATTTAGTGAGGTGGTGGTGTGATGGTAGTTTGAGAGAAAAAGAGGAAGGGAGAAAGAAAGAAAAGTGAGAAATAAGGAGGGAAGGGGAGGTGGTGGGGTTTTGACGAAAGCCTCATATTCAGTCTCCGCAATTGTGCTCCGTGCGGTGTTCGTTTTCCCGATCGTCTAAACGTTTAATTATTTTTATATGTGTTGAGATGTAAGTTTTAGAATATAAATAATTATTCAGTATTCCTATTTAAGTATTTCACCAAATTCTTTATATTTGAGCTATAAAACGTATATAACTTGGCTCTATTTCGATTGTTTGCGCATTTAATGTTTTAAGTCACGTAGGCATTTATTTACACGATACGAAATAATTAGAGAATATTATCAAAATAATATTTTGGATATAATAGCGTTATTAAATAATGTTATATTATTTAACAAAGTTGTTCACCAACATCCGTATTTAATTGAACCGAATTACATTCGATTTAAAGAGCATACGATTTAATCAAATCGTATATTTGTTTATATTAATCAATATATATTTCGATACATTAATTAGCCTAACACAAAACTAATTACATGTATTAACAACTGATTAGGTACTAATCACTAGTCCTAATTTGGAGGGTGTTATATTCACCCCTTGTTAAGAGAATTTCATCCCGAAATTAAGCTCAAGTTATATGAGTAGAGTCTGTGAACAGGTGTGGGTATTTCAGTTTCATTTGGTCTTCTCGTTCCCAAGTAAATTCAGGACCACGTCTAGAATTCCACTTGACCTTTACGATGGGAATATGACTCTGTTTCAGTTGTTTGACCTCGCGGTCCATGATTTCCATGGGTTCCTCGACAAAATGAAGTTTATCATCGATTCGATTTTCATCGAGCGGTATAATCAGTGCCTCATTAGACAGACATTTCTTCAAGTTAGAAATGTGAAAGGTAGGATGCACGCTACTAAGTTCGATAGGTAGCTGCAGTCGATACGCCACTGGACCAATTCTCTCGAGAATTTCAAACGGTCCAATGTACCTAAGGTTCAGTTTTCCTCATTTTCCGAATCGAATGGCACCCTTCCATGGTGCCACCTTAAGAAGTACCTTGTCCCTAACCTGGAACTCAATGTGTTTGTGTCTCACATCAGCGTAACTTTTCTGACGATCACGTGCGGCTTTCAGCCGGTTTTGGATACCAACGATCTTCTCGGTGATTTCATGAATAATTTCCGGACCAGTGAGTTGGGTATCTCCCACCTCAGTCCAGCAGATAGGTGATCAGCACTTACGTCCGTAGAGTGCCTCGAATGGTGTAGCCTTAATGCTTGTATGGTAGCTGTTGTTGTATGAGAACTCACACAATGGTAAGTGGTTTTCCCAAGAAATATCGAAGTCAACTACGCAGGCACGTAGCATATCCTCTAGTGTAACCAAAAGAAAAGAAAAAGGTTTTGTAGCTGCGCATAAAGATGTTGCAACAATCAGTGTCACTGACGAAACAACCAGCGAGTCTTCATCTGATTCAGAACTAGCTGGGTTATGTCTCATGGCTGACTCAGACAGTGACCTCAATTATGATGGTGTTTCTGATGAATCCGGCCAAGCAACCACAAATGACGTGTGGAATTTGTTTGAAAAACTTGTCGCCTCTCCTACAATTGTGCTTGAATTTCCCGAATCAATATCATCTTCATCTGAAGAAGAAATTGAGGAAATTGAGTGTTTGATGGCTCAAACTGAAGCTGACACCATCACATCTACTGAAGCTGACACAACCTTTGCCTCTGTCTGGAACAAGGAAACTCTTACCAAGGTACATAAATTTCATCTGCTTTCTGAAGAAGAAAAGGTTGACACTCTTGAAACTCTAGTATGTGACGTAGAATGTGCTCACAAAATTGAAAAAGATTTAAAAGAAAAAATTTATCTTTTAACAAATGAACTCTCTGCATGTCACAAAGAAATACTAGAACTTAAGAATGCCAAACATCAGCTAGCTGAACAGCGCCATGCTAATGCTGTTCTCATGAAAGAAACAGCTCAAGCTCAAAAGGACTCGGCTCATCTCAAGCGAGTATGTGAATCATGGTGCAAATCAACTCAAATGGTGTCCGAATATGTCAATAATCAAATACCAAGACAAGTTCAGGCTATCATCGGAGGAGATTATGAGCTCGCTGCTACTATAGCCGATGAGCC
Source organism: Pseudognaphalium luteoalbum (assembly GCA_963422505.1). Taxonomy (NCBI): domain Eukaryota; kingdom Viridiplantae; phylum Streptophyta; class Magnoliopsida; order Asterales; family Asteraceae; genus Pseudognaphalium; species Pseudognaphalium luteoalbum. Next base: position 109,688,193 of record OY730195.1, read on the forward strand.
AGTAAAACCTCATGATGATACATCTGATAATAACTCTTGTCCCATGACCAGTTACACTTGGGGGGATGCCAACAGACCAAATAAATTTGTCAAAGCCTCAAAAAACTATGGTGAGGAAGCTGATGATGAAAAATCAGTAAGTACAATCAGTGAACTAAAAAAATGTGACATTCTTTCACCCACTTTCACTCTAACTACCATAAAAACCAAAATTTATGAAAAAACAAATAAAGGCAAATCCATAAAAAGAAACACGAAAACTGAGGGTACATCATCCTCGGGAGTTAACTCTCAGATTGACTCACTGAGCAATCAGCTTCAGCTTCTTACTAACTATGTAGTCAATGAAAAGCAAAAAGGAATCCTTGGACCTATTCCCACACAACCATCATCTTCTGCCTCCTTTAAACGCAGAAAATGTTACAAATGTGGGGAAAAGTCACATCTAGCCAATGATTGCAAGGCTGATGGACTTGTGAGATCCAAAGTATCCATCAGCAATGAGAAGTCAAAAGAAAAACTTAGTGTTTCCATTAATACGTCTAAATTATCTACCCTCAACATAACTGCCAAAAAGGCATCTGAACCCACTACAAAGTGGGTTCCCAAAAGAAATTAATTTTGTTTTGTGTGCATGAGGGCAAGAACACTTGGTATCTTGAAAGTGGGTGTTCTAAACATATGACTGGATCAAAAGCTCTCCTCAAAATTTATCAAGAAAAAGAAGGTCCGTCTGTCTCTTTCGATGATAATTCAAAAGGCTTTACAAAAGGTCCTGGAACAATTAGCAATGGAAACATCTCTTTCTAAAATGTCTCATATGTTGAGGGTTTGAAACACAACTTACTAAGTGTAAGTCAAATCTGTTCACTGAAAAACAAAGTGTTGTTCGATGAGTACGCTGGAACCATTCTAAATAAGGAAGGAATGCCAATTCTCGCTGCTAAAAGAAAAAGAAATGTGTACACCATCAACATGGCTGAGGAAAAATCTCAAAAAGGTCTCTATCTCTATTCTTGATCTGTAGCTGAGAAGAATTGGTTTTGGCATAAAAGACTCTCTCATCTAAATTTCAAAACTATAAACAAGCTCACAAAAAATGAGCTAGTTTATGGTCTTCCTTTCATGAATTATTTAAAGGACAAACTGTGCTCTGCATGTGAAAAGGGAAAACATCACAAGTCATCTTTCAAACTAAAACAATATTCTTCCATTACTGAAGTATTCCAATTAAACCACATGGATTTATTTGGACCTGTCAGCACCACCAGCTTGGGAGGAAAGAAATATGCCTTGGTAATGGTCGATGAATACTCTAGGTACACTTGGGTCTCCTTTCTGAAAAACAAGAGTGATGCAGTTGATAAAATTATCAGCTTTGTAAAAAGAATAGAGACGCTAAATGGCAAAAGAATCAGAATGATGAGAAGTGACAATGGAACAGAATTCATGAACAGCTCACTGGAATCCTTCTGTGAAGAAATGGGCATCTCTCAAAACTTCTCAGCTCCTAGAACCCCAAAACAGAATGGAATCGCTGAAAGAAGAAATAGAACTCTTGTTGAAGTAGCTAGGTTCATGCTCGCTGAAGCTGGACTTAAAGGATATTTATGGGCTGAAGCAGTCAACACAGCTTGCTTCACTCAAAATAGATCTATCATCGTGAAACGACACAACAAAACTGCTTATGAAGTTCTAAGAGATAGAAAACCTGATATAAGCTTCTTTCATGTCTTCGAAAGTACATGCTATGTGCTTAACACTCGTGATCAACTCAAGAAGTTCGATCCAAAGGTTGATGAAGGCATATTCATTGGATACTCATTAGTATCCAAAGCATTCAGAGTGTACAATCTCAGAAGAGAATGTATTGAAGAATCTGTTCATGTCACATTTGAAGAAAGTTTCAGTTCTCAAAGAATTGAATCTAATGATGATATGTTTCAAATAGAGGAGTCATTTGACATGCCTCTGATTAACTCTGTGCTTTCAACACCCTCAAATCCAATCTTAACCATACCTGATTTGTCTCCACCATCCTCTCCTGAAGTTATTGAAGACTTTAATCCATCTGAACTTCAATTAAATGATACTTCAGCCGAACCTCATCAAATGTCACTGATAACGATGTCCACACACAGATAAATGAAGTCGATGAAGAAGAAATCAACTCTGCTCCAATCAAAACAACGAAGTGGACTAAAAATCATCCAATAGAACAAATTATTGGTGATAGGGACACTGGTGTTCAAACGAGAAAAGGTGTGTCAAGCAATATCTGACTCTATGTGAACTTTGAGTCACTGATGGTACCCAAGAAGATAGACGAGGCTCTCAGGGACCCTGATTAGATTAGTGTCATGCAAGAAGAACTGCTTCAATTTGAAAGAAACAAAGTTTGGAATCTGATACCACGTCCATCAAAGAAAACCATAATTGGCACAAAATGGGTGTTTCGAAACAAAATGGATGAACATGGCATTGTAACTCGGAACAAAGCTCGATTGGTAGCTCAAGGGTATCGACAAGAAGAGGGAATCGATTACGATTAGACCTTTGCTCTTGTTGCTATACTAGAGGCAATTCGTTTATTCCTGGCCTTCGCTGCTCACAAGAACTTCAAAGTCTATCAAATAGATGTAAATAGTGCATTTCTGAATGGTGATCTTCAAGAAGAATTTTACGTTATGCAACCACCCGGGTTCACTAACCCTCAGCATCCTGACTATGTTCTTAAGCAAGCTCCGCGTGCCTGGTATGAAACACTTTCAGAATTTATTTGCAAATCAAATTATTCACATGACATTATTGATAAACATTGTTTTACAAAAGAGTAAACAAAGATTTAATCATGGTACAATTTCATGTTGATGATATAATTTTTGGTGCCACTGATGAAAAACTTTGCAAAGAATTCTCCTCTCTTATGTCCAAAAGATATGAGATGAGCATGATGGGTGAACTAACATTTTTCTTAGGATTACAAGTTAAGCAATCTGAACAAGGAATTTTCATAAATCAAAGTAAATACATAAAAGATCTCCTTGTAAAATTTATCTTTGAAAACTGCTCAATCATGAAAACTCCAATGGCTCCTCCTGTTAAAATGGATGCTGACACTGATGGAAAATTAGTGGATGTCACCTTATATAGAGGAATGAGTGGATCTCTTCTCTATCTCACCGCAAGTAGACCCGACATTATGTTTTCTACTTGTCTATGTGCTCGCTCTCAAGCAAATCCTAAAGAATCACATCTAATCGCTGTAAAAAGGATTTTCAGGTACCTAAAAGGTACTCTCAACATGGGTCTCTGGTATCCCAGAGGCTCAGGGTTTAAGCTAATTGGTTTTTCAGATTCTGATCATGCAGGTTGTAAGATTGATAGAAAAAGTACTTCAGGAGGATGTCAACTTCTTGGAGGAAAATTGGTCAGCTGGTCCAGCAAGAAACAACATTCTGTTTGAACTTCCACTGCTGAAGCTGAATACATTGCTGCTGGTCATTGCACTGCTCAGGTTCTCTGAATGCAATGTTTTGAAAACCGGAAATTGAATCGGACCGGAATCCTTCAATTTCTGGTCAAACCGGTTGGACCGGTCCGGTTCAACCGTCCCAAAACCGGGCCAAAATCACTTTTCTAAAAAAAAAAAAAATTCAAAAACCGGTCGGACCGGTCCGGTTCCCGGTTGAACCGTCCGGTTCGTTGACCGGTCAACTCTTGGTCAAAACCGGTTTTCAACCGGCCAGAAAACCTCAAAAATCCAGTCGAACCGGTTCAACCCGTTTTCAAAACATTGTCTGAATGAAAAATCAGCTAGCTGGTTATGGTATTGTACTGAAAAAGATACCTATTCTCTGTGACAATCAAAGTGCAATAACCATTACTAATAATCTTGTTCATCACTCAAGAACCAAGCACATCGATGTAAGATATCACTTTATTAAAGATCTTGTGATGAAAGGTGATGTGGAACTCCATTTTATTCCAACTGAACATCAGCTCGCTGATATCTTCACCAAAACTCTGGATGAAACTAGATTTAACTTTTTAATCAGATAGCTCGGCATGTTGAATGTATAATAAGTTTATGCACTCCTCTTTTTCAAAATCACCTCTTAATCAGTGTCATACAGTAAACTTCTTTTCTTTTTCACTGTGAATATTGTGTCCATTTATCAAATTATCATATTTTATAATTAGTTTAGTTTTGAAACAAGTTATTCACATCTTTTTAGAAAAACAGTAGTTCACAGAGATACGTCTTTCAGTTCACAATTTTCAAAATGTTCTTTGCACATCTTGTTCTTTAAAAGGGCATAAATTTTTGCACAACGAGTATCATATCTTTACTCGCACAACTCTCAAAAAAAGGGAATAGAATACCAATCCAATTCAACCACTCCAGAACATGAAATTCAGGATGAACCTCATCCTGAATTCATTAGTATGGACGAATTTGGAGATGTCAGACTCTTTGATATCATGAAAATGCTCATGCATACGAAACCTTGCAAGAACAAGTTACTCAGCTAAATCAACGAAACTGGGAACTAATGCACAGGTGCAGAGACATTGAAACTCAACGAAGAATTGCCAAGCGTTCCATTTCAGTTCGAGTTAAGGATAGAGTCAGTTACTGGAAGAAGGTTGTGAAGCGAGCCAGGAAAACTGCATCAGCGTGGATTAAAAGAAAACTTAATCCCATTGCTGATGCACCTACAAGCTACTACTCTGCTGCTCGTTTTAAAGCAGGGCTTGAAGAACGATACTATCCTCAAGACATGATGTTCTCTGACTCAAAGGAGGTTTAAAAAAAATGGTCACTGACCTTATCAGTGGTTTTCAAAGATGATCTACACCTTATCTTTTTCAAAAACGATCAAGGAAAAAAGTATCATTGAAAGGCTGTTAAGTTATCTCCAACTGATTTATCAGCGAGAATAACTTTCGAGCCTCTTCTTTTACTTGTTTTAATTTATCGTTAAACAAAATCGAAGTAATATTATTTCATATATATTACTTTATTTAAATAAAATATCTTTTCATTGAAAAAGAATCTTTTGTTCCTCTTTTATCTTATTGAAAGACGATCAAGGAAAACAAAGTATCATTAAAAAGCTGTTAAGTTATCTCCAACTGATTTATCAGCGAGAATAACTTTTGAGCCACAACCTGTACTTGTTTTCATTTATCGTTAAATAAAATCAAAGTAATATTATTTCATATATATTACTTCATTTAAATAAATTTCTTTAAATTGCAAAAATTTTGAAAACGAAAAATATCTTTTGAAAAGACGTGGGCAGTCCATCAGCCCACTTTTTCATCTCTCCTCATTTTCTCTCACCCACTTAACCAATCAAACCACCCAAATATCTTACTACCAAATTCTCTCCAACAACCCTAATTTCACAAATTCAACTCAAAACATGCCTCGTGCCAAATCTTCGCCCACGGATGGGATTCCATTTGTGCCAAGCGCTAAAGTTAAAGCGCTCAAAGCTCCGCAAGTGCAGTTTGAACCTAGTTCAATTACAATTAAGCCTAGCAACTATGTTGCTAATTTTGATATTCCTCCCGGCATTCGGACTATGAGGATATGGTTAATTGCCTAATCTTTTCTCCTATCTCCAAGGCAATTACCAGAGATCCTAAACCTATGTGCATCCCTTATCTTCATGAGCTCTGGTATACTCTTCGGTGGGTAGATGGCACAGACGAAGATCACTATAAAGGTTTTAAGGGTACTGTGAATCAGGGAAATACGGAGATATTCTTTCAGCTCGGCCGATTTAGGGCAGCCGTGGGTTTAAATTACAAAAGAGTTACTAAAGGGGAAGTAACTTAGGAAGAACCTATCAGTGGTACTGCATCAAAAAGGGTAGTTGATCTAATTGACTATGATCATAAAGGCACTGATGCGAAAGTTGTTCGAAGTAGAATGAGTGGAGAATGGAACCTATTCTTAGCCCACATTATACAATGTTTGGGAACAAATGTGGGCTCTCATGACCAAGCAAATGCCACTCAGCGTCAGATTGCTCATGCCCTCATTACGGGTAGCAATATTGATTTTGCAAAGCTACTCTTTGATGATCTGAAGGCTAGAGTACGTAGTGGCCAAAACAAGAGATACAATTGTTCCTTATCCAAGATTTCTATCCTCGGTCATTAAAAGAATCATGGAAGGAGCATATGGTCAAAATCCAGCTGGAGAGCCATATGGAGTTGGCGCTACTCTCCCTGTCTGGAAGATTGGCAAATCTGTATATATGAACAAATCAGCGTTTAAAGAACCGGATGATAACCAAGCTACAACTTCTACCATTCCAGCAGTGATGCTTGCTTGCATACCAGCATCAGAAGATGAAGCTGAAGAGCATAGGCAGCCTGCAGAAACCACTAAACCTTCAAAACCAACTGAAGAGAATGTGGAACCTGAACCTACAGCCATACAAGTACCCGTACCTGAAGAGATTATTGTACCTAATCCTTCAGCGTCAGTACTTTTCAACATTCCTCGACGACCACGCTCCAAGGCACCAAAAGAAACATCCGCCGCTGGTTTGTCATCTGAAGTGATCCCTATGGATATATCCCTTTCAGAACCAGAGGAAACTTATGCTGCAAATCTATACTTAGAAGGGCTCTCTCACTATGGTCTGTTGCCCACTGAAGTCACCACTGCATTTTTTGAAGATACTGTAAACATCAGTGACCTCTCTGGACCAACAACAGAAACAGAAGACATTCTACCTGATGATATTGCGCATGGAACTCAATCAGAAGCAGATTCCGACTATGATTATCAGGTAACCAACATTACCTATGATCAATTTTGACCTGCTTTACCTATTGTACATATTTCTAAACAGCTTCCACCATCTCCACAACCATCACCACACAACACACCACCTCATCCTTCAATCCCACCACCTGAAAGTGGTATTGCTCTTATCTTGAAAAAGCTTGATCAGATGGCATCAATACAAGAAAACCAAATGATTGCCACTGAAAAGTCATTCACTGAGCTAAATCAAAAGGTTGTATCCCTTACCACTGAACTCTCAATGCTTCAAAATGAAGTAAAATCACTCAGTGCTCCCATCACTTCATCAATTAAAGAATCCACAAATGAGTATCTGAGTGAACTGAAGAAGCTACAGGGACTACTTTGCATACAAGGTTGACAAAATGACCATTGTTGTTAATCCTGTTCCCTCCAAGGTTGAATCCATCATCTCCAGTGTCACTACATTTGAGGTACAAGTCAAGCAGACATTGAATGACACCAGATTCACCACTGATGATCGAGAAGTGCTTAGTGATGTTAGGGGATTTCAGCTTGCTACCATGGTTGCTTTCGAGCATCTTGGTGATGTTAGGGGATTTCAGCTTGACACCAGATTCACCACTGATGATCGAGAAGTGCTTAGTGATGGTCACTAAAAGGTGTTCTCAAGCGTATGGTCTCTAAATTGATCTCCAAGGTTCCAGCTGCTGGCGCTGCTCCTCCATCAGCTGAGGGGGAGAAATTTATTATCGTTGACGTTATAGAAACTGTTGGTGCGCCAGCTGAGGGGGAGCATACTGCAGAAGCTGAATATGAGCGCTTAGTGAAAATAGTAGAAACAACACCAGTTGAGACCACACGAGCTGAGGGGGAGCATACTGCAGAAGCTGAATATGATAAAATAGTTGAAAATGCTCAGCCCTTCCAAACAACAGAAACTGACAAAGAAATGAGCCAAATCAATACAACACCCGAAGACCCTTCAATCTCTGTGAAGCCTTCATCTGACGCTGCAGCAACAAGCTCACATCCAGTGCAGTCATCCAGTCGAAGAAAAAGAAAATTAATCATGGATGAGGATGATGAAGGATCTGATGATGATATTATTATCAATTAGAAGGGAAAGAAGATTAGGGTGGAAAGTTTGAGCTCTGATGAGATTATGGGAGAGGAAGAAAGATTAAAGAAAGCAGCTAAGAAATTAAATCTTCCACTATAAGACATTCAGGTTGCTTATCTACAAGAAAAATGCAAGAAACTTGAAAAAGAAAAGGCTGTTGAAACTGAAAAGCTAATTTCTAAGCTGAAAGTAGGAGTGGAATCTGAAGTTGAAAAGAAGGGCACTGATGCTCTAAAAATTCAAGAACAGGTACTGAAACAGGGATCACAAAATCTTAAAGATAAGAATGAACAAATAAAGTTCATTCAGAAGTTCATCTCCTTCAGAAGATTTCCACATAAGATTGTCAAAGTTGTCCCAAGGTTCTTCAAAACTCAGCGAGCAAGAAACAACTTGGAACTATTTAGAGAAGATAAGAACATAATAGATATTGTTACCTTATCAAAGATAAAGACGACCTTGGGCTTCTCTGAAATCTGTGAGATCTATACCTGCATTCAAAACAGCTCCACTTCTTATAAACAAGTCTTGCTACAGCTTCTAGATAAAATCTTTGCCGACATAAATGAAGCTGAGAAGACCTTGAAACTACCGCTCTCTCATCCTCAAGTTGAGCTAAAAGGTACCTCCACCAGATCTAGCAGAAAAATCACCAAGAAATCAACCAAAGAAGACAGGTTGAAACAAACAAAGATGCTTCAAAAGATGAGCTTTCTACCTGACTGTGAAGGAACAAACCATATTCTTTCTGTTGGTGTTCATTTTATGCCTGGAAGAGTGATCACGAGTCCTGAATTTGGAATGTTCTACATGGATCCCATCACCAATCAAAGCTTTCAAAGGGCCTCTGAAATCTCCATTGCCAAGACAGAGCATCTTGCTGCTGTTAGATTCATAGGGAGATCAAGCAACGCTGATGAAGAATTTTGAAGCTAATCGATGAGGAACTAAAACTAAGAATGACTCAAGACACTACTGACTCATATGTAAAAATCAAGCAAGAATATGAAAATGTAATGTCATAGTGTCTCTTTTGTAAAACTTTTGATTATGATATAAAATCAAAGTTGTCTATTTTCTGCTATCTATTTATGCTTAATGTGTAGTCTCATCAATGGATAGCTAGTAAAAAATACTTGATGTCATAAATAAATAGGGGGAGATTGTTGGGTCACTGACCCTGCCTCTATGATTTATGTATGACAGACTAATTCTAGGATGATGATATGTCTCAGTTTCCCTTACCTTTGTGGTCTCGCTGCATGTGTAGCAGCGTGCCTTATAACTTGCAAAGCCTTCATCAGCGTGTCCCTGACACTGATTATACCTTGAAGATGGCAAGTTATCCATAGATGCCAGAAGACACTGTGTAACACCCCCAAATTTACTGTTTAGCGGAAGCATACATTGGGTGTTACTAATCAAATATCACAAGCACAAAGATATAATGAACGACCACTATATGCGTCGTTTTATATTTGTATTAATAAAAACCAAAGTTTGCATCAAAATTAGAGTTACATTAGCTCGGTGGAAATTGAGAGATTTAAGTACATAATTAATCTATACAAAATATAATAATGCAGCTAAATCCCTGATTGTTTGCATGCTAACTCGAGCTAATTGATCTTGATTGTGCAATCCAACCTACTGCTGGTCACTTGTGATACATGCTAAAATGGGTCAGCGAAACGCTGGTGAGCTCACAGGTTTGTATGTCAACACATAATTGTATGAACCGCAAGATTTATAATTGAATTTATAAAGCAATTAAGCAAAATAAAAGTTATACAGCCATGAGCACATAGTCTGAGCTTAACTTGAGTGTCAGGTCCAATTAAGGAAACCCAACTTGAATGCCTCCTACGAGTGCCTAATCCACACTCGTCTTCCCAAATGCTAATACGTCCGTTTGACCAGTTAGTGCGTGCTAACCCAGACGAGGATTGTCAATCCTATATGATATCATATACTAACATTCACGCTACTACGTATTACCAGACTATGCTATGGAGGGCTTTAAATTGATTAGTTGAAGTAACTCATGTAGTATTTGATTTTGATTTGTACTTGCGTTCAACTTGTAAACCAAAACGAGCAATAATATCACACCCCTGATTGAAAAACAGTAAAATAGGGGCCATGAGACTCACCTGAGTCTTGAGAGTTTAGTTAAATAAACTTGAGTTGATTAGCCGAGAATCGGTGTCCGAAGACTTGTAACCTGAGGGTGTCCACGACACGCGATGGTTATAAACGGGAGTCGGTATCTCAAAGGACTACCTTTGTAGTTGTTACACAACTATATATGTCCAAATTACTACGATTTGGTTGATTATTTGGTTTGTGTTTTGAAAACGTGTACGGCCCGTTGGTGACAGATTTATAATAATAACCTTAACCATTATTATTATACTTTGATTTATCCATTTTTGCGTATTAATCGTATCCTATTTGGTTTGGTTAATAAAAGTGATTTTTAAACATTTAGAATGTTTTTGGCTTCTGTTTTTGGGTTTTTGCGACACTAAATGCGACATAACCCTTGTGTTTCGCAACACAAGGCTTGTGTTCTGCAACACAAGGCTTGTGTCTCATGTCTGCGACACAATATGCGACACAATGCTTGTGTTCCGCAACACAAGGCTTGTGTCTTATGATATGCAACTTAATGCGACACTAAATGCGACACAATGCTTGTGTCTTATGTTTTGCGACACTAAATGCGACACAATGCTTGTGTCTTATGTTTTGCGACACTAAATGCGACACAATGCTTGTGTCTTATGTTTTGCGACACAGTGCTTGTGTTCCGCAACACAAGGCTTGTGTCGCAAAGATGAACACCAGCCCAGAACCCAGCGGCTGTCGCGATTTTTCAACCCAAAACCCAAATCTAACTCATTTTTAGGCTGCAAAATCGTGTTTCCCTCATACATTTGGACAATACTAAGTTGTGTAAACATTATAACACCGAAATAATACACCAAAATGAGTGGATTTAAATATTTAGAGAATTTCTTACAATTGCAAATCGAGACAAAACGAGGAAGAAAACGAGGGTGGTGCCTTTGTTAATCTTGTTCCTCTCTTGATGGTGATTCCGAAAATGTAAATTTTGTTGTCGGTTATGCTAGATCCGAAAATATGGTGGTGATGGGTTTGAGAGTGTTTAGTGGTGTGTGTGTGTGTGTGTTTTTGTTGAAATGGAAATGAAAGAAAGAGGGAAAGAGGTGGGGTGTAGGTGAAAGCCTCACCTTTTTCAGTCCCTGCAATCGCGCTCCGTGCGGTGTTCGGTTTCCCGTTCGTTTAAACGTTAAATGTTTATTTTATACGTTTAAATATACGTTTTAAAATACGAATAATTACCCAATATTTTTGTTGAAGTATTTTACCAAATACTTAATGGTTGCGTTAAAAAATATAACTTTAACTTGTTTCGATTTGTTTGCGCGTTTAATAATCTAATCGTGTAGTCCTTGTTTGTACGATACGAATTTGAATTGAAATATTATCTAAATAATATTTTGGATATAATTGTGTTATTAAATAATATTATATTATTTAATAAAATTTTCACCAACGTCCGTATTAATTGAATCGAATTGCATTCAATGTGAAACTCGTACGATTTAATCAAATCGCATACTTGTATATATATTCATCAATATATATGTTGATACATTAATTAGCCTAACACAGAACTAATTACATGTATTAAAACTTGATTAGGCACTAACTACTAGTCCTAATTTGGCGGGTGTCACATTCTCCCCCTGTTAGAAGAATTTCATCCCCAAATTTAGTTTGAAGTCGTGTTTGAAGTAGCTTCAGTGAATAACTGAGGGTACTTGAGTCGCATCTGGTCCTCCCGCTCCCAGGTGAATTCCGGCCCACGCCGCGAATTCCACCTGACTTTGACAATGGGAATACGACTTTGTTTGAGTTGTTTGACCTCACGGTCCATGATTTCTGCGGGTTCTTCAATAAAGTGAAGCTTATCGTCAATACGAATTTCATCGAGTGGAATGATGAGTGTCTCATCAGACAGACACTTTTTCAGGTTTGAAATGTGAAAAGTGGGGTGCACGCTGCTGAGTTCGGATGGCAGCTGCAATCGATATGCCATTGGACCTATCATCTCGAGGATTTCAAAAGGTCCAATGTATCTTGGGTTCAGTTTACCGCGTTTGCCGAAACGAATGACACCTTTCCAAGGTGAAACTTTGAGTAGTACTCGATCCCCAACCTGGAATTCGAGTGGTTTGCGTCTCACGTCAGCATAACTTTTCTGACGATCACGTGCGGCTTTGAGTTTGTTTTGGATCTCGAAGATTTTCTCAGTTGTTTCGTGAATGAGTTCGGGACCAGTGAGTTGACTATCTCCCACTTCGGTCCAACAGATAGGTGATCGGCACTTACGACCGTACAGTGCCTCGAAAGGAGCAGCCTTGATGCTGGTGTGATAGCTGTTGTTGTACGAAAACTCGCACAACGGTAGATGTTTTTCCCAGTTTACACCGAAGTCAACTACGCAAGCTCGTAGCATGTCTTCTAGTGTTTGAATTGTTCGTTCACTTTGGCCGTCGGTTTGAGGGTGGTATGCGGTACTCATATCAAGACTGGTACCCAATGATTTCTGGAGTGATTGCCAAAAGTGAGATGTGAAACGACTATCCCTATCGGAGATAATCGAGATTGGAATACCGTGTCGAGAAACAACCTCTTTGATGTAGATTCGTGTGAGGTGTTCCATTTTGTCGGTTTCCTTGATTGCCAGGAAGTGAGCAGATTTCGTGAGACGATCGACGATCACCCAAATGGTATCGCAACCGCTCGATGACTTTGGTAGTTTGGTTATGAAATCCATGGCAATTTGTTCCCATTTCCATTCAGGAATGCTGGGTTGTTGGAGTAAACCAGAAGGTTTTTGGTATTCAGCTTTGACTTTCGAGCAAGTAAGACACTTGCTGACGTATGTAGCGATTTCAGCTTTCGTATATTGCCACCAATAGAATTCCTTGATGCCATGATACATTTTGTCGGATCCAGGATGGATAGAATATTTGGACTTGTGAGCTTCATCCATCACTAAGTCTCGTAGGTTTCCAAAACTGGGTAACCAGATTCGGTTTGAGAAATACCTAATCCCGTTAGGTTTGATTTCGAATTGTTTGTCCATGCCTCGCAAGGCTTCGTTCTTGATGTTATCGGGTTTCAGAGCTTCGAGTTGAGCAATGAGAATATGAATGTTTAGATCATTGTGAATGGTCATACTGAGGGCTCGGACTCGAAGTGGTTTCGTTCGTTCCTTTCGACTGAGGGCATCGGCAACAACATTTGCCTTGCCCGGATGGTATTTGATTTCACAATCATAGTCGGTGAGCAACTCGACCCACCGGCGTTGTCTCATGTTGAGATCCTTCTAATCGAATATGTGTTGGAGACTTTTATGGTCGGTAAAGATTGAGCACTTAGTGCCATAGAGGTAATGTATCCAGATTTTGAACGCAAAGACGACAGCTCCTAGCTCGAGATCGTGGGTGGTGTAGTTCTTTTCATGAATTTTGAGTTGTCGCGAAGCATAAGCAATAACTTTGTCCCGTTGCATCAGCACGCAACCGAGACTTTGGTGAGAAGCATCACAGTATACCACGAAGTCATCGGTGCCTTCGGGTAATGATAGAATCGGAGCACTGCAAAGCTTTTATTTCAGAAGTTGAAATGCTGACTCTTGTTTATTAGTCCACTCGAACTTTTTGTCTTTCTGAGTCAGGGTTGTGAGTGGTTGAGCTATCTTTGAGAAATTTTCAATGAATCGCCGATAGTATCCGGCAAGACCCAAGAATTGACGTACTTCGGTTGGAGATGTTGGTGCTTGCCAGCACTTGATGGCCTCGATTTTCGATGGATCGACATGGATTCCTTGACTATTAACAACATGTCCAAGGAATTGAACGGATTGTATCCAGAACTCACACTTGGAGAATTTGGCGTAAAGCTCTTCGTGTTTAAGTAGCTCTAGGATGGTTTTGAGGTGTTGCGCGTGTTCTTGTTCGTTTCGCGAGTATATGAGAATGTCGTCAATGAAGACAATGACAAACTTGTCGAGATATGGCTTGCACACCCGGTTCATAAGATCCATGAACACGGCCGGTGCGTTGGTTAGACCGAATGGCATTACTTGAAATTCATAATGCCCGTAACGAGTTCGGAAAGCAGTTTTCAGGATATCGGTGTCGCGAACTCGAAGTTGATGATAACCTGACCGAAGATCGATCTTTGAATAAATACTTGACCCTTGAAGTTGGTCAAATAGGTCATCGATGCGAGGAAGTGGATACCGGTTCTTAATGGTTAGCTTGTTCAACTCTCGGTAGTCGATGCACATTCGGAAAGAACCGTCTTTCTTTTTCACGAATAAGACCGGAGCTCCCCAAGGTGAAGAACTCGGTCGAATGAATCCTCTATCCAGGAGTTCCTGTAACTAGGTGGACAACTCCTGAAGTTCGGTTGGGGCTAATCAGTATGGTGCTCGGGCCACAGGCGCAGCACCTGGCACGAGGTCAATTGAGAATTCAACATGTCTTGGCGGTGGCAGACCAGGCAGTTCTTCGGGAAAGACTTCTGGAAAGTCTCGAACGATGGGCACATCCTCAAGTCGCTTCTCCTCCGACTGTTTCTCCATGATGTGTGCGAGGATTGCCGGATAACCTTTTCTCAGGAATTTCTAAGTTTTCAAGCAAGATATGATGTTTAGTCTCGTCCCACCGGTCTCCCCCTGTATGACCAAGGTTCTACCGACGGCGAGAGGAATACGAACGAGTTTATCGTAACAAATGATTTCAGCGCGGTGTCTGGACAACCAGTCCATACCAATGATGACGTCGAAACTTCCAATTTCAATAGGCATAAGATCGATTGAAAAGATTTTATTGGCTAGGTTCAGAGTGCAATTAGGTATCACACTATCGGTTTCTATGAGTTTACCATTTGCAAGTTCTACGGTGTACTTAACATCTAGAGCAATAGGTGCGATATCAAGTAAAGGGCAGAACTCATCGGAAATAAAACTTCTATCGGCACCAGTATCAAACAGAATAGAAGCAGATAAGTTGTTGAGGAGGAACATACCCGTGACCACATTTGGGTCCTGACGGGCATCCCCAGAATTGAGTACGAATGCTCTTCCCCTTGCGTTGTTGTTGTTGTTGTTGTTGTTATTGTTGTTGCCCTTGTTCTTGTTTTTAGGAAATTCGTTCTTGAAGTGTCCTGTTTCTCCACACCCAAAGCAGGATTTGGGTTGGTTGGAATTATTGCGAGAGGTGTTGTTGTTGGATTTGGGGGATCGGCAATCTCGGGTCAAGTGCCCGTACCTCCTGCAGTTGTTGCAGGGAGTACTGCATGGACCGTCGTGGTGGTAGTTGCACTTGGAACAATATGGCCTGTCCCCAGTGTAAGCACGTTTGGGTTCAGAATTGGTGTTGTAAACTTGGATGATGTTGGATTTCTTGTTCTGTTAGTTGTGGTGTTTAGAAGGTTTGCGTTTGTTGTTGTTGGAGGAGGATGTATTGGATTTCTCACGGCTGACAACCATTGCCATGAGTTCATGTGCTAGCCGGATAGCACTTTCAGAAGTGGTTGGCTTGGATGAAGCGACGTTCCCCTGGATATTTTCCGGGAGGCCGCGGATGTATCTTTTGATGCTCTTCTCCTCCGGATCAACCAAACCCGGGCATAACAGCGCAAATTGCTAGAATTTGGTGGTATATCCAGCAATGTCAGTTCCCTGCACAGTCAAGTGCCAGAACTCTTCCTCCAACCGATGCAGTTCTTCTTCGGGGCAGTATTTTTCCCTTAGCTTTTTCTTCAATTCAGCCCAGGAGAGTTGGTTTGCTATTTCGATGCCTACAGAATTGACGTGGGTGTTCCACCATGTAAGTGCACTTTCCTAAAAGGTGTAGGCAGAGAATTTGACCTTGTTTTCCTCAGCACAGTTGCAGAGGTTGAAGACGGATTCCATACGTTCAATCCATCGGATCAGACCAATGGCACCTTCCGTGCCTTTGAAGTAAAGTGGTTTACAGCTGAGAAAATCCTTGTAGGAACAAGGCTTGATGACAGGGGTAATGACTGGGGTTTCGTCATTACTTTGGGAGTTTCGAGGTGAATCCCGTGCAGCCAAAGCATCGGCCACTGCTCGGGATACGATAGCAGCAAGTTCGGTATCACTGTAACTTTTCTTCTTTGGCGGCATGATTCTTCAAGAAAGAAACAAGAGGTTCATGAGAAGTTGTTCCAGAACGATAATTCGACAAATGTATATATATATATTAAAGCGGTAATATACAATATCACAAAGAGAAAATTAACAATGTAAGATAGTCGAGAGAAATTGTCGATTGATATTACGATGTTAAACGATTTAAGACAATTTCGAGTTATGAGTTTTAAAAGTTACTAACTTAGAAGGTTTTCAAAAGTGCCGGGAATTGTTACATCCGGTCGAATTACATAGGTCCTACGAAAGCATGATAAAGTACAGATTTAGCCCTAGCTAATCCTGTCGTAGATTGAGTTGTGGCAGCAGTGCGGTGAGATGGTCTACAGATTCTGCAAGTCTGCTAACCATTTGGAGGGCATCTTCGGTTTCCCTTAGATGTGTCTCGCACTGATTTAGCCTTGACTGTAGGACGGAAATTTCATTTCGGTTGCCAATCACTTGGTTGTGGACAATCTCCATAGTTTCGATGGTTTCACCCAGACGGTTGTCAAGGGTGTCCATGTGGTTGATGGTATTTTCGTGATCTTCGGAGACTTGGTTGATTCGTTCGAGTGAAGTGAGTCTCCAGTTTTCGTTGGTTTCTTGGAGTTCGATATCTATAGCGTTAAGTCGTTGCTCGTGGTGGTGTACTCTAGCGGCTAAATTCGGTAGAGTAAGGTAAGCAGGATATGGGCTAGCCCGAGGCGACCTGGGGTCCCTCCTAGCCACTCTTGGGTTTCGTGATCCATACGGATGAGAGCGTGATGAATTGGGTGGTGTGTTTGCCATTCTGAGATAAAGCGTTAGAAAGAATGAGGCCTATATCCATATAATACATATATAATATGGCCTAAGATATTGAGTGTGAGAGAGACCTATCTATGTATATATATATATATATATATATATATATATATATCACATAATAGCCTAAAGTGTCTAACACAGACATGTTTGAGTCTCGGTTCTCTCGAGGTCAGAGTCAACTAGTGTATCCTGTTCAGTCATGACTCTTTTCAGATCTCACATCATATTCTTTTAATTGTACATAGTTGATCAGGCTATGTTAACTTAAACCAATACAATGCTGTCACTGAACCTAATCATACTTAATAAGGGATACTGCCTAACGGTCATAGTCTAGGCCCACTAAATGCAACCTAGTTCACTATAACCTTAGGCTCTTATACCAATCTGTAACACCCCCAAATTTACTGTTTAGCGGAAGCATACATTGGGTGTTACTAATCAAATATCACAAGCACAAAGATATAATGAACGACCACTATATGCGTCGTTTTACATTTGTATTAATAAAAACTAAAGTTTGCATCAAAATTAGAGTTACATTAGCTCGGTGGAAATTGAGAGATTTAAGTACATAATTAATCTATAATAATGCAGCTAAATCTCTGATTGTTTGCATGCTGACTCGAGCTAATTGATCTTGATTGTGCAATCCAACCTACTGCTGGTCACCTGTGATACATGCTAAAATGGGTCAGCGAAACGCTGGTGAGCTCACAGGTTTATATGTCAACACATAATTGTATGAACCGCAAGATTTATAATGAATTTATAAAGCAATTAAGCAAAATAAAAGTTATACAGCCATGAGCACATAGTCTGAGCTTAACTTGAGTGTCAGGTCCAATTAAGGAAACCCAACTTGAATGCCTCCTACGAGTGCCTAATCCACACTCGTCTTCCCAAATGCTAATACGTCCGTTTGACCAGTTAGTGCGTGCTAACCCAGACGAGGATTGTCAATCCTATATGATATCATATACTAACATTCACGCTACTACGTATTACCAGACTATGCTATGGAGGGCTTTAAATTGATTAGTTGAAATAACTCATGTAGTATTTGATTTTGATTTGTACTTGCGTTCAACTTGTAAACCAAAACGAGCAATAATATCACACCCTTGATTGAAAAATAGTAAAATAGGGGCCATGAGACTCACCTGAGTCTTGAGAGTTTAGTTAAATAAACTTGAGTTGATTAGCCGAGAATCGATGTCCGAAGACTTGTAACCTGAGGGTGTCCACGACACGCGATGGTTATAAACGGGAGTCGGTATCTCAAAGGACTACCTTTGTAGTTGTTACACAACTATATATGTCCAAATTACTACGATTTGGTTGATTATTTGGTTTGTGTTTTGAAAACGTGTACGGCCCGTTGGTGACAGATTTATAATAATAACCTTAACCATTATTATTATACTTTGATTTATCCATTTTTGCGTATTAATCGTATCCTATTTGGTTTGGTTAATGAAAAGTGATTTTTAAACACTTAGAATGTTTTTGGCTTCTGTTTTTGGGTTTTTGCGACACTAAATGCGACATAACCCTTGTGTTTCGCAACACAAGGCTTGTGTTCTGCAACACAAAGCTTGTGTCTCATGTCTGCGACACAATATGCGACACAATGCTTGTGTTCCGCAACACAAGGCTTGTGTCTTATGATATGCAACTTAATGCGACACTAAATGCGACACAATGCTTGTGTCTTATGTTTTGCGACACTAAATGCGACACAATGCTTGTGTCTTATATTTTGCGACACTAAATGCGACACCATGCTTGTGTCTTATGTTTTGCGACACTAAATGCGACACAATGCTTGTGTCTTATGTTTTGCGACACAGTGCTTGTGTTCCGCAACACAAGGCTTGTGTCGCAAAGATGAACACCAGCCCAGAACCCAGCGGCTGTCGCGATTTTTCAACCCAAAACCCAAATCTAACTCAAATTTAGGCTGCAAAATCGTGTTTCCCTCATACATTTGGACAATACTAAGTTGTGTAAACATTATAACACCGAAATAATACACCAAAATGAGTGGATTTAAATATTTAGAGAATTTCTTACAATTGCAAATCGAGACAAAACGAGGAAGAAAACGAGGGTGGTGCCTTTGTTAATCTTGTTCCTCTCTTGATGGTGATTCCGAAAATGTAACTTTTGTTGTCGGTTATGCTAGATCCGAAAATTTGGTGGTGATGGATTTGAGAGTGTTTAGTGGTGTGTGTGTGTGTTTTTGTTGAAATGGAAATGAAAGAAAGAGGGAAAGAGGTGGGGTGTAGGGGAAAGCCTCACCTTTTTCAGTCCCCGCAATCGCGCTCCGTGCGGTGTTCGGTTTCCCGTTCGTTTAAATGTTTATTTTATACGTTTAAATATACGTTTTGTTAGAACATGTTGTTCTAACATTTTGTGACAATAGTTTGTATATTCTTTTAGCTATTGTATTGCGACTATAGCCATACGACAATAGTATTGCAACAAAGCTATTGTCGGATGGTTAGTCAAAGCTATTGACTAAGTTTGACTTCATTAAGTCTTATTGTTGCATGTATGTTTGGAGGTCTATAAATAGACTTCCTTAGGTCATTTTGAAATAGGTTTTTTGAGTGAGTTTTGGAGAGGCTCTTCAATTGTAACACTTTCACTTCCATATCTAGAGAGAGTTTGAGAGAGAGCTTAGAGAGAGAATTCAAGCTGATTTTGTATACTTTGTGATATGAAATAAAAGTTCTCAACTTTTATTTACATCTTGACATTCCGAATACGATTTATACTTTGATTCACGTTTTACACTTGTGATTGATTTCCGCTCAATTGCAAGAATTCGATCAGCTGTAGATCCTACGGCGTTCTCAATTGGTATCAGAGCCGGAACAGCTCTTCGAATAGGTGAAAAACGTGTTCTGTAAGAATGACTTGAACTCATCAGTTAATGTTTCATTGATTTTGAGTTGTTTGATTGAATTCTGGTATTCAATTTTTGTTCAAAACTTGAAGACGAGTACTTCTGTGATCGAAATTCATTTGAATTCAATCTGAGGCTCTAATTTGATCTGAATTCGTAAGAAATTGATTACGTACTTATCGTTAAATTTGGAAAGTTCAGAAATTTGACGGTAAAATATCAAATTGAGTGTATACGAGCGTCGGAAATTGAATTCCGAGTTCATTACTTCAATTTTTAGAAAAATCGAGCTAAAATTGAAGATTCTACAGCATTTTTACGATTCTGGAAAATTACTCCGTGATTAACATTTCCGACAATAATGATCTATTCCGTGATTTGCATTCCGTGAATAAGTAATTGTCGGATGAACAGTAGTGTTTTTCTTCCGTGATTAGTAATTCCGTGATTAAGTATTCCGTGATTAATTCTGTGTGTGGTCCGACAATAGCTTATTGTCGCATAAACAGTACTGGATCATTCACGGATTGTTAGTGATTAATTCCGTGATTAGTATTGGACTTGTATTCTCGGACTATCATTGTCGTATAAACAGTGATTAGTATTCACGGATTGTTAGTATTCACGGGTAGTTTGTTATTCACAGAAAGTTGATATTGACGGAGTGTATTATTCTCGCAAAAAGAGTAGTCGTAAAAAAAAAAAAAAAAAAAAGAGTTATTTGGCGGGAAAATTTGTATACTTCCAAAAATTTTTCTAAGCCTTAAAAGTGATAAATTTTGGCTTTGAAAAAGTTTCATTTTACCCGGGCGTTTTTGAGCGTTTTTGGACGTTTTTGAACGCGATTTTGGAGGGAAATTTGTAAAAATTTTCTTATTGCAAAATTTTGTTATTAAGATTAAAATTGTTCATTTTTAGCTTGGGAAAAATTACATTTTATCCAAGTAATTTTGGACATTTTTAACAAAATTTGGTGGGAAAATTCAAGAGAGGTGAAGATGGCATCTTCAAAGTTTGAGCTTGACTACAATGGAAATCTCCTACCTCCAAGATTCTTCTGTAATAATGATTACACTAGTTGGAAGACTAGATTTGAAGAATTTATTATGTTCAGCAATCCTGATTTGTGGATTCCCATTATCAACCGATATGAGAGGCCAAAAGCAAAAGGGACGTACTTTGGTATTGTTCCATTTAAATCGGTGAAATTAATGGATGAACAGGAACGCAAGGAATTTAACAGAGACAAGAAAGCCTTTGAAACAATTAAAAGTTGTTTATCAGAAGAAGTGTTTCATGCTTTCTCAGAAGCCGAAACCTCCTATGATTTATGGATTTCTTTGTCAAAAAGGTTTGGGGGAGAAGATTTGTTGAAATTGTCAAATGTTGATGACAGAATTAAGGATGAATCAATACAGAAAGATGATGAGCTTAAAGCCTTGCAATCTAAAGTTCTAATCGTGGAAACTGAACGTGATGAAATGCGTTTAAAGATTGTTAGAATGGAAGAACAGATTCTAGAACTTCAGAGTCAACAAACGGAGCTAATCAAGCTACAAGAAGATCATAGTCTTGCTTTGAAGACTATTCAAGATCTTCGTGGTCAACTCTCTCAAAATTCTCACTTTGTAAAACAACCTGAAAAGGTTGTACAACCTGCAAAGGTTGTGAAAAAGATTTACACAAGTAAATCTTCGTATGAGAAAAAGATTTCTCAGTTTACTAATTATTCTTTGCAAAAGAATAAGAAGTATTCTAAGAAATCACAATTAACTTCTAAAAAGGTTGATTGTTTGGATTCTGTAAAGGTCAAGAATGTTCACAAATCGGTTTCAGGACAACAAAAGAAGACAAAAAGAGCTTCTTCAGCACCGATACAACCTTCTTCAGAATCAAGACAAACAAAATCTTGTGCATACACACGGGCACAGATGTTTGCATTAGCACCTTCACGATGTTATCATACGATGTTAAAGCAACCTCCAGATTTTGTTCCTTTCTCTCAAAGGCGAACTTCTTTGTAGGTTCCAACTATTCGGACCAACACGAGTAGCTTGCTTGTAAGTAAATGCGGAAATTAAACACAACAAGTTATGCAAGATTCAAGCTAGATATCACCACAACACAAAGATGTATGTATATATATATTATCAACAAGTAAACATACACTTTGACAAAACACACAAGTAACAAAATAACCCTACCAATGACTTTTTCTCTCTGGATAGTGAGTTATGTGTGTGTAAAGTGGCTTTTTTTAACAGAAGCTGACGAACTTCTATTTATAGCCCAAGTTAAGCTTTCTGCGACACAACCCTTGTGTCGCATAGACTGATTCTGCGACACAACCCTTGTGTCGTATGGACGGGTTCTGCGACACAATGCTTATGTCGCAAAGAGTGAATCTGCGACATAATCCTTGTGTCGCAAGATTACAAAACTTGTAATTAAACTATATCTAATCTATACAATGCGTAATTACAATAATGACACAATTACAGACTGAGACCAACTGACAGACACATCTAGATGTACCAACAAACTCCCCCGTGTCTTCAGCTTGGTCTTCAAAGAATTTCTTCAATTAGCTTCAGTCTTTAAACCCATCCAGGTGGAAAGTTTCCACCAGCATGCACACCAAAAGAGAAACATATATCAACGATTTTCTGAAATCGCTTCGCCAGAATTGTGTTGAACTCGTTGTCAGGATTGTAGCGAATACGATTGTTGAATAGTTTCTTCATGTCATCCTTTGACAAGTTTATTATGCTCATCAGGTCAAATATCCTGAATTCTGCTTTAGGTAAACCCCACAGAGAAGTAGACCCAGTTTGAGGCACAGAATCAGGCACGTGGACAAGAACGGCTTCGCCGGTGTGAGCATCCAGTTCCCAGTAATGAAATCGTTTCAGCAAATTAAGGGGAACAGATTCTAGCGAGACTTCACGAAGACAATTAGCAGGAGGATAGTGATTTCTGACGATTGGCTGATTTGTCTTTGGGTCAAGCTTTTTCTTGAAAGTAAAACGAGTACCCAGCACAGGTCTGACATAATGATATTTCTTTGATCGAATCTCTGCTCGCATGACCTTCTGAATAACTTCAGCTATTCCGTCTTTATGAGGATTGATCAACTGAAGTCGAGTAAGACGAACCAGGTCGTGCTTTGGCAACGTACTCAATTTCTTCAGAGATCGACGAAAGTACTGGATACCGTCACGTCTCTTGATCATGAACCTTCCCTTGTTCACCTTCCAACTTTTAATAAGGCCGGTATAATCACCGCCTACCTTGTATTTCTTGCAGGTAACAGGAACAGGTTCGATATTTTTACCTTTGATGAACCAGTTATCCCTGATGGACATTTCCCTGTCAACAGGAACATGTTCGAACGTATCCTGTGGGAAGATGTCATTGTAATTTGTCCTTGAGAATCCTGTGGGAATTGGTAGATCTTGAGAAAGTCCGATAGGTTCAGACGATTCAGGAGCAGAGGTAGCCTGAGAAGAAGATCCTGAGGTGGATCGCGGTACGTAGTTGAATGCAGGCTCTGACTCATCGTCTGAAGAATCAGATACAACAATACCTTCTTGTGGGTGAGAGGGCTGATCAACATATTCTTCATTTGGGTCAAGCCCTTCCTGCTCAATCTCAATGTCATCATTATCATTTGCAGCCTCGAAATCAAAAGGCTCTTCAGGCACAACCCCATCCTCATAAACCGCAGCTTGAAAGTATGTCAAATTGCAATAGGTGTAATCTACAGCTAACGGTTTCGGTTGCCCTGGTAACTCAAGAATGTAATCTAAAATAGGAGTTTCATTGATAACAGAATCATTTACATTTTCGGTATTTACATTATCATCGCCCTCGGCGGAAACCCTAGGTGTTGATTCTAAAGCCGGTTGGCTTGACTCCCCCGAAGCAATAGCTTGGGTTTCCAGCAGTAGAATCTTTGATTTCAGCTCAGCATTCTCCTTTTCCAGGATAGAGATTCTGGCATCTTGAGCTTCGAACACCGTGAGTTGAGCTTCCATGTCATGCTGCATTTTATCAAGCCTGCGCAGGAGCTCTTGAATAACCGCCGGGTGAGGGGTGATAGGAGATTCGGTTCTCGGGAGCTCAGAAGATGTAGAAGTCGAAGTGCGAGAGCGGCGAACCGGAGGATCCAAAATATCAGCCTCAGAAGAATCACGAGGCCGTTTACCTCGGCTGGAGGATTCAGGAGGTGGAGAGGGTGGCTGATATGCGTCGATCTCACGATCGAGATCGACAAACTCCTGATCTAGAGGATCTGGCAAAACAGACGGTTGCGGAGCTGCAGGTGGTTGAACTGGTGGTGGTTGTTGGGCCGGAGGTGGTACTGGGGTTGGTGGAACAGTAGGCCTGGGGGCTGGATCGTTAAACTGTTCACCAGGAGGACCAACATAAGCCGGATCAGTGATATGACCGAATAAGTCAACCTCCCTTTCTGGTGCCTGACCCTGCTTAGCAAAAGAGGTACAGATTGTGTAGATCCTGGTGTTCATCGGTGTCTGCTTGAAGGTATGAACAGTGGCCACTGGAAGACCAGGAAGCAGATGATTCAGCAGTAACTGAGTGAACCTTGGATACAAAGCCCACTTTTCTCTAGTGTCCAGTGCGTTGCTGACAAACCCTCGGAAGATATAACCAGAGAAGTTGAACGGCTTGTTGTAGATCAACGCAAGAAAAGCTGAAACAGTGGCGTAGCTCATTCCCTCGAGGCCTGCCCTTCGGCTGGATAGACACACAATCACAATGTGAGCCAGATACCGCCAAACCTTTGTCATATAGGTTTTCTTGTACTGGTCCACTGGGATGTCCTGATAACCAATAGATTGCATCCCCTGAGCAATGGCCGCAGCAGAAAACTGAGTGAACATATCAGGGTTGTCTCCAAATTCGAAGAAATCCTGAATCAGCTGCTCAGAGAAGATAACCTCGTGACCTCGAACCTTTGAAATAATACGAGTATCCTGTTCCTCTTTGTTGACCACGGCATTATCCCAAAACTCAGTAATGTGATCTCGCAAAATCCGCGTGTCAGCAGTAATGGCTTTGTGGATTCGAGACCGTCGTAGAAAAGATATCATCGGTCGATATGGACGCGATGTCTCGACAGCGGTGTTCAGGAAAGCCACAATGTTGTGACGCGGTTCCCAAAAGTACTTTGTGACATCAATCTCAGGAAGTGGTGCAACGTGTGCAGGTTGTTGATCAGCCATTTCTGAAAAATAATCAGTAATACAACCAAAAACTCGAGCAGCGTTAGCGTTAGTACAAAAAAATAATCGCGTTTTTATTTTACAAAAGTTCTGCGACACAGTAGTTGTGTCGCATAACGGAGATACGACACAGTACTTGTGTCGTAGAGGAAGACTACGACACAGAGCTTGTGTCGCATGACACGTGTCACGCGGACAGAGTTTCCCTTGCATTTAGCATTTTTTGAGAAATTAATCTCAGATGCGACACAACAGTTGTGTCGTAGGTTGTGTCGTATAAAATGATACGACATATCTATTATGTCGTATGTTGTGTCGTACATGATACGACATAAACGGAGGGAATCGATACGACATAGCACAGTTTGATCTATGCGACACAACGCTTGTGTCGTATGTTGTGTCGCAAAGATGAACATCAAAACAACCCAGAAATGGTTTTGACCAAAATGTTGGGGTTTTCGAAAACTAATCATATCCCAGGGTTCGCAAACAGTAAGGGAGCAAGAATACCAAGGTTTCTAACCCTAGAAATCCCTAAACCCTAAATAATTTAAAAGAAATAACCGTAACCCTAAAACCCGTAATATCCACAACAAGGTATACTCATGATGGGCAAAGAAAATACGAGGGATCATACCAAAAGGAGCGTAAGGATGAGACGAGTAGGAATCGAGCAACAAATCTCTGGAAATAGCTTCGAACCAACAGAATCGAAAAGAAAAACGACTGTGTCGCAAAATCGCAGTTGTGTCGCAAAAACGCCTTTGTGTCGTATGAGTTGTGTCGTGAGTAATTATGAAAGCGTAATTAGTTATGTCGTATGTTGGGAATAGTTAACCCCAAACTCGCATGCGACATAAGATACGACACAATGGTTATGTCGTATAGAAGAGATACGACACAATGTACGACACAATTCTTGTGTCGTATAAATGGAATACGACACAATGCTTGTGTCGCACAGAAGACAGAGCAGATTTTAGCGACATATAATTTGATTTAGAATTCGATTTTGATTGAGACAAAAGAATTTTCGCAAGAGAAACGATTTGTGACAAACAAAATAAAGATAAGATAAAGTTAATTACAACTATAAAAATAAAGTTTAACAAAAATATCTACAAGCACAAAACCTTTTGGTGACGGAGTTATGATAATTTTGGTTAGGGATCATATTGACACAACATGCAATAATTAGGAATAGTAAGAGTTATTTCGATCATCAGTATATTTGTCCGCTTTAAATTTACTTGACGTACTAGAAACACTTTTTATAAAAATTATTTCAAGACGATTATTAGTATATTTGTCCACTTAAACGAGTTATACTCACATCTAGGAGATAATTTTATTATTATTGGACTGTTCATTTCGCTGTGGACACTACCATAGATATACATCTTAACTTGAGACATAGACCATGTTTCCATTTACAGAGAGAATATTAGAAAATCAAATTTAAGAATCAAGACAGCGGTGACAGGTCTGTACGTGCGTACAACAGAGCGACATAACTTGATTCAGGTTTAAGCAAAACCAAACATGGTCCAACCCTTTAGGCGACCTTGTAAGGTATCTTGATTTTAAAGACTTTTCAAGTACTTTGACTTGCGTTTGCTTAATTTTAAAATATATATCAACAGAAGCCAGGTCTATACTTACGTATAACAGAGGAAACTATCAATATATACCCCCAGATGATATCGAATAAACTTCTTTCACGAAAACATATCTAGTCTAAGTAAGATATTAAGACTTGTGTCATACATCTAATGGTGTTGGACCACTTGAAATGGACAATTATCATTTAAACTTCTTAATAATTCTCAAAGAGATTTGTATAACAAGCCTACTAATACATCGTATGATGAAGACAATGTTTATAAAAACTGATGTTAATATGTCAAATAAATCTACTGACACATCCAGGATAAATCTTAAAGTTTCCATATTCATTGCATGTCATTCAATGTACTATCATATCCCAAGTTGTTTACAGACACAACATCAACGTCTATTTTAGAAATGTAGCAACCTTGCATTTCTTTGATACTACATAGTATAAAGAGTGGCTGTTGCGATTTTTTTTTTCTTTTTTTTTTTTTTTTTTTTTTTTTTTTTAAATTTAAACAACGCTGTACATAAAACTAGTCACAAATCATTTCTTGAGATCAAGGGAAATCATCCCTATCATATCTATAAGTTCGTTGAAACGAGCACGCGAAAATGCTTTGGTAAAAAGATCGGCCTTTTGCATGAGGGTATCAATGTGAATAAGGTCTATCAAGTGTTTCTCATAGCAATCTCTTATGAAGTGAAACCTAATCTCTATGTGTTTGGTCTTAGAATGTTGAACAGGATTGCGAATAATAGATATAGCAGCAGTGTTATCAATATGAATAGGAGTCAAGGTAAGAAGTAACCCATAATCACGCAATTGGTGTTGTATCCAAAGAATCTGTGAGCAACAGTTTGCAGCATCAATGTATTCAGCTTCCGCTGTTGAAGTGGAGACTGTTGTTTGCTTTTTACACTGCCAAGACACCAATCTTGAACCGAGATATTGGCAACCTCCTGTAGTTGACTTCTTATCCGAATTGCAGCCGCCATAATCTGAATCAGAATAGGCAGAGAGAGAAAAATCTTTCTCATTTGAATACCATAGACCAAGTGATGGTCTATATTTGAGGTAACCAAATATTCTCTTTACAGCCTTCATGTGAGAAACTTTGGGCTTTGCTTGATACCTGGAACAAATAGACACAGCAAACACAATATCTGGTCTTGATGCAGTAAGATACATCAATGATCCTATCATAGAACGATAATCTCGCTCCTTGCAGTCTTCTTCGTGTTCAGCAGGCCCGAGTTTGTGATCAGTTTCAATAGGAGTACCATATGGTTTACAGTCATGGAGCTCATACCGAGTCAACATGTCATTGACATATTTGGACTGATGAATGTAGAGTCCTTTATCAGACTGCTCAACCTGTACACCCAGAAAGAATTTGAGTTCTCCCATGGCACTCATCTCAAACTCGGACTTCATAATTTTCTCGAAATCCCTGCACAAAGAATCATTAGTTGAACCAAATATAATGTCGTCCACGTAAACCTGTACCAGCAGCAAATCTTTTCCATCCCTTTTAATGAAGAGAGTGATGTCGATGTGGCCTCGGGAAAAGCCATTTTTCGTTAGATGATTTGCCAACCTCGCATACCAAGCTCTGGGAGCTTGATGAAGACCATATAAAGCTTTGCCTAACTTGCAAACATAATCAGGATGAATAGGATCTTCAAAACCTGGAGGTTGTTTGACATATACATCCTTCAGAACCTCTCCATACAGAAATGCGCTCTTGACATCGAGTTGATAAACCCGAAAACCTTTAAATGTTGCAAAAGCCAGAAAGATGCGAATAGATTCCAGTCTTGCAACTGGAGCAAACACATCATCATAGTCCAAACCCTCGATTTGAGTAAAACCTTGAACCACCAACCGTGCCTTATTTCGAATAACTACGCCTCTGTCATCCTTTTTCACACGGTATACCCAGCGAGTGCCAATAGGATCGACATCTTTGGGTAAAGGAACCAATCTCCAGACATCAAGCTTTTTGAATTGATTTAACTCTTCCAGCATAGCCTCAATCCAGTATGGATCTTTCAAAGCTTCGTCTATTTTCTTTGGTTCAAGCTGAGATAGGAAGCATTCTTCCATAGTTTCATCCAAGAAGGCAGGAGAGGCAGTAGAAGATTCCTCACGAATCTCATTGGCAGCTACCTGACCTCTAGTTAGAACACCTTGTTGAAGTTCACCAATGATGTTATTAGTGGGGTGGGAAGAATGAATTCAAAGTTGAGGAATCGGATCAGGCACAATGATCGAATCCAGATTAGAAGGAGCCGCTTCTGAATGTTCAATAGCAACTGAGTGATCAGTAGCACAGCTTTCATGGTCAACCGGTAAGATGATATCAGTTTCAGTTACAGGATTTGATTCAGTAGCCATCTGATCAGCGTCGGAGGGAATATCATCATAGACAATATTTTCAGGTGGTACAACTCTAGATGTTGAAGTAGAGACTTCAGAAGACAGATCTAAACCATGAAGTAAAGATACCACCTGATCTGCTTCACTAACTTTGGGAAGATTAAAAGAATCTACCAACTTGTCATACTCAAACAGGGATTCCGGTCCCTTGCCCTTTGGAGAATCAGTATACTTCATGAACCTTACTTCAAAATGTTCCTCAATTCTCCCAGTAGACTTGTTGAAAACTCTTTTATTTGGCGAGTTCACAGAATATCCCAAAAATAAACCATCGACCGCCTTTTCATCAAATTTCCCTGCGGAGTCCTTGGTAATTAAGATGGAACAAGGACACCCAAAAGGCTCAAGAAACTTCAAGTTTGGTTTGCGATTATTCAGCAATTCATAACAAGTTTTGTTTCGCTTCTTAACCATGGAGACCCGATTTAACACATAGCAGGCAGTGTTAACAGCTTCGGCCCAAAATGTAGTAGGTAGATGCGAGTCAGACAACATAGTTCTTGCTGTCTCAATGATTGTCCTATTCTTTCTTTCAGCGACTCCATTTTGCTGAGGAGTACGAGCGGCACTGAATTGATGGAAGATTCCTTTTCGAAGACAATACATTTCCAAGGTTCTGTTCCTGAATTCTGTTCCATTATCGCTGCGTAGTTTCTTGATTTTCAGGTTACACAGATTTTCCAGACGATCAAACAAGTAGGTTAAAGTATCGGCTGTTTCATCCTTTCCAGCCAAGAAATATACCCAAGAGAATCTTGAGTAATCATCAGTAACGACCAGACAGTATGACTTTCCTCCTATACTTTTCTTGTTCACCGGACCGAACAAATCCATGTGAAGCAATTCCAAAGGAGATTCAATAGAGTTCACCTGCTTAGACTTATGGAACTTCTTGTGTTGTTTCCCTTTGATACAGGAAACGCATTCATTATCTAATTCGAATGATTTTTTAGGCACACCTAACACAAGATCATTGTTGACAAGATAATTCATTCTGCGAAAATGAATATGTCCCATACGTCTGTGCCAAAGCAGTGAATCTTTAGAAGATGCTTTTGATAGCAAACAAGTATGTTCCTTTGTAGTAACTGTTTGCATATCCAAAATGTACGAATTGCGTACACGGGGTGCTCTCAGTAGCACCCATTCCTCGGGAATAACAAATCCCGGTTTCAAAATTAAACATTCAACATCTGTAAATGCTGTAGTAAACTTCTTGTCGCATACTTGAGAGACACTGATTAGATTGTGTTGCAGTTCCTCGACATAGTTTACTTTATCAAAACTTACTTTTCCATTAGTAAGAGTACCTTGTCCCGTGATGTTACCACCTGTATCTCCAGCAAAAGCAACATGTCCTCCGCGATATGGTTTAACATTTGACAAAAGAGACATGTCACCTGTCATGTGCCGTGAGCAGCCACTATCCACATACCATTTACTGCTTTGTACGTGATCTGACTGCTACAGCACAACACGAGGAGAAAGTTAGTTAGAAATGGAGACCCAGGCCTTTACAGACTTGGGTACTCCGGAGACCTCATCAATAATAACTACATCAGTTAAAATTTTGTTTTTCAGGAGATCAGAAGTATTTCCTGATGCAGTATTAACTGATGATGAGTCTTTTGATGACTCTTTTGGTCTCCAAACATTCACAGGAACAATATAGGGTTGCTTGTTAACAATGTTAGGCTTTTTAACTGGCGGGTTACTAGGCCTAGCAGAATTAACTTTCGAGATAGACGGTTGAGCAAGTGTACTTTTCTTTGAAAATGATTTTACAGTTGAATTTTTGGAAACACCTTTTGATAACATTTTTCTCGAAAGCAACGGACATTGATTAATCAAGTGACCTTGTTTCTTGCAGTAGAAACATGATCGTCTCTCCTTAAAGGTTTGGTCGTCTTTCCCTAAGAATTTAGGTGATACAGACATCTTTGAAGTGAATGTCTCAGAATGTGAAACAGAGGATTTGACAGAATTCTTGATTGATTTATAACCAGCATTCTTAAAATTATTCCTTTTAAGTTCAGCCTTAGCCTTAGTACTACTTTGTGAAGATTTATCGTTTGTCTTAGAAGTAATAAAGTGGTGATCAGGCTTAGAGTAGTTCTTTTCACATTGAGACACACACTTACAAGGAATATCTCCGACTTCGACCCTCTTTTCAGTAGTTTTAGAGGGAGCAGACTGAAAACTACCAAAGGAGGTTAACTGGACAAATCCTGATGAGGTAAACTTAACAGGTTCGAAAGGCTTCACTGGTTTAGCCTTGACCAACTTAGTTTTCTTTCTATCATGTTTGACCTCTATGTTAGCTTGATAAACTTCAGGTGACTTAGGAACAGTTAAACTAACAGATTCAACTAAGGGCGTCTCTACTTGCTTGATAGCAGGTTCATTAACCGTCTGTTCAACAGGCTTTGTATCTACTAAGATAGTAGGCACAAAATCTTTAATTTCATCCTTGGACGGTCTACACAAGTTTACATCTAAAGATGGAGGCGGTTGATTATGATAACCCAGACCGGATTTATCTTTAGTATTAGACCTACCCGTCTGCAGGATTTCAGTAAAGACCATGGATGAAGTATTGATATTCTTGAGTTTTCTTTTGTAATCAACAACTTCGGCTTGGGAGGCAGCCAATTCCTTTTTTAAATGAGCGATCATTTTTAGGTAACTGTCAATTTCATCTTGATTACTGAAAATTAGAGCCTTCAGCTCCTTTTTATCTTCTATTAATTGATTAATGTTACTTTCAAAATGTTTCTCATTATTTTTCAAAACTTTGTTTGCCTCCATTAGATTCAAGATATCAGACTTCAGGTTATCATTATGTTCCATAAGCCCATTTACTTTACCAGTTAAACTTATACAAGAATCACAAGAAAATGATGCAAATTGTACCTCATTGTTGATGGCCATGAAGCATTGTTCTTGAGTTTCATGAGCAGAAAAGTCATAAGCGTCACCATCTTCAATCAACAATGCAGCCTTAGCCGTAGAGTTCTCAATCTGTTTTGGAGTAACAGATGGCTTTGTGAAACCAGTGGCCGGCTGTCATCCTTTCTCGCATTCTCTGGCGAAATGACCAAGATTCTGACACTTATAGCATTTGATTTTGCTTTTATCGAATCCCATTGGTGTTCGGTCAGAAGCGTCTTCCAGAGATCTCTTTCCAGTTCTTCTTAGATAGTTCTTGGCTCTGCGAGTAAGCATAGCCATATTCCATCTAATATCTATTCTTTCTAACTCATCTGGATCAACTTGATTGAAATCTTCATCAGTCAGTTCCAGAGTACTGACTCTTTTAGAAAGAAAATCTTCGTATGATGACAGAAAAGCAGTGAACATTGCAGCATGCTCATCTGTGGTGGCTGAAGAAGGAACTGACGATGATGAACAAGGTTTACTTGAAGAAGTAGTATAAGTTGGGAGGGATGAAAAAGTTCCTACAGCAGGATTACTGTAAGAAGAAGATCTCTGGGAATTAACTTCAGATGAAATGAAGGCGACTCCACTATTACTTGATTCTGATGTACGAGCAGTGGATCTTGTTTCCTTCTTTTGAATATCTAAGGCACCAGCTTCAAGCTTTCCAACAAGATCATCTAAGGACAATTGCATTGTCTTAGGATCATTTTCTAACAACAAAACTCGCGTTTCCCAACTTGGAGGAAGAGCAGCTAAAGCCTTTTTGTTAATTTCAGAATTCTTCAGATTATATCCTCCAGCTTGCAATTCATTTACAGTACGTGTAAATCTGCACAGCATGTCTCTGACAGTCTCATTCTTCTGGATATAGAAGTAATCAAACTGAGTTTTGACTAATTCCAGTTTGCTCTCGATGAACTCTGAATTACCACCAAATCTCTTCTCAATAGCCATCCAAAGATCATACGCGATTGTTTGAGGAAACATATCCAAGACGTCAGTTGGAAGTGACATAGTAATAGCGGAGTGAGTTTTTCGTTCAATTTCCCATGCTTTTCGTTCTTCGGGAGTGTATGAACGAATAGGTTTGGGTGGAGGAATGCCCATGTGTTCTCCAAGAGCAACCGGAGCTTCATATCTTTCAAGAAGAGCCAATTCCATGACAGGATCAGTGAATAACACAAAAGATATAAATCGTTGTTTCCAAGCTCGGTATTCCATTCCTGGCGCAAAGTAAGGAGGTTTATTTGCACTACCGATTGTAGCATTATGTTGTAGAACTGCATCAACACTTTGAAGAGACATGTTGAAAATCTGCAAGAAAAGTTAGAAAATATTCCACAAACAAGCTGAAATTTTGTCTAAGTCTGGGAAAATGCGACACAGTGGTTGTGTCGCAGAAGGTCAATACGACACAAGAGAAGTGTCGCAGAGCTTAATTAGACAGAAGACAAAAATGCGACACAACAGTAATGTCGTATGTTATGTCGCAGCTTGTGTCGCAGACCAGTTAAGGTCAAAGAAGATTGTGTCGTAGGCTTATGTCGCACGTTATGTCGCACACTATGTCGTAGACAAGTTAATGTCGTATAGATGTGTCGTATGAACAGTGGTACGACACAGTGCTTGTGTCGCAAAGACGCGCGTGCAGACTGCCTAGAGCCCACAAAAATTTCAACTTTCAACACAAAAAATAATAAACAAGTAACCCATACTTTGCATCAGTTCTGAATACTAATTTTTTAAGCAAAAACTTACCAACTTTTGGGTAAACCAAATTTCAAGGTTTGACAAACACAAATACTTGAGAATTAAACACCTAAATAAGCTCAAATATGCCCTTTTTTACCAAGAACACTAAGATCACACAAAATAAAAATATCACTTTTTGGACTAAAATCTTGCAAAAACTAACTCGCAACCACAACTCAAGAGTATGTGGCTCTGATACCAATTGTAGGTTCCAACTATTCGGACCAACACGAGTAGCTTGCTTGTAAGTAAATGCGGAAATTAAACACAACAAGTTATGCAAGATTCAAGCTAGATATCACCACAACACAAAGATGTATGTATATATATATTATCAACAAGTAAACATACACTTTGACAAATCACACAAGTAACAAAATAACCCTACCAATGACTTTTTCTCTCTGGATAGTGAGTTATGTGTGTGTAAAGTGGCTTTTTTTAACAGAAGCTGACGAACTTCTATTTATAGCCCAAGTTAAGCTTTCTGCGACACAACCCTTGTGTCGCATAGACTGATTCTGCGACACAACCCTTGTGTCGTATGGACGGGTTCTGCGACACAATGCTTATGTCGCAAAGAGTGAATCTGCGACATAATCCTTGTGTCGCAAGATTACAAAACTTGTAATTAAACTATATCTAATCTATACAATGCGTAATTACAATAATGACACAATTACAGACTGAGACCAACTGACAGACACATCTAGATGTACCAACATTCTTCACAATCGATTCCTTGTCAACAATTTAGATATGAAACACCGTGTTTCTTATCTAGATGGAATTCGATTTCCTTGGATTATGTAGACACAACTTATCGATGGCTGTCAGGGCTATATAAGCCTGTTGGAACTATGCTCAGGTGGGTTCCAAAAGTTGTTGCTACTTGATTGATACAAGACCAAGGAAGATAAAATGTACTGTTCAGGGGGAGTTATGATCTATTCTGATGGTATCAGAATATGGAACAGTTAGATTTTGTGAAGATTGAATGCTTGAAGTTTATTCTCTCTCTCAACAAGTTTATCATCAATTAAGCTAAAGTCGAAGACTTATACAAGCTATTGACAAGGGGGAGTTTGTTAGAACATGTTGTTCTAACAGTTTGTGTCGATAGTTTGTATATACAAGCTATTGTCAAGGGGGAGTTTGTTAGAACATGTTGTTCTAACATTTTGTGACAATAGTTTGTATATTCTTTTAGCTATTGTATTGCGACTATAGCCATACGACAATAGTATTGCAACAAAGCTATTGTCGGATGGTTAGTCAAAGCTATTGACTAAGTTTGACTTCATTAAGTCTTATTGTTGCATGTATGTTTGGAGGTCTATAAATAGACTTCCTTAGGTCATTTTGAAATAGGTTTTTTGAGTGAGTTTTGGAGAGGCTCTTCAATTGTAACACTTTCACTTCCATATCTAGAGAGAGTTTGAGAGAGAGCTTAGAGAGAGAATTCAAGCTGATTTTGTATACTTTGTGATATGAAATAAAAGTTCTCAACTTTTATTTACATCTTGACATTCCGAATACGATTTATACTTTGATTCACGTTTTACACTTGTGATTGATTTCCGCTCAATTGCAAGAATTCGATCAGCTGTAGATCCTACGGCGTTCTCACGTTTTAAAATACGAATAATTACCCAATATTTTTGTTGAAGTATTTTACCAAATACTTAATGGTTGCGTTAAAAAATATAACTTTAACTTGTTTCGATTTGTTTGCGCGTTTAATAATTTAATCGTGTAGTCCTTGTTTGTACGATACGAATTTGAATTGAAATATTATCTAAATAATATTTTGGATATAATTGCGTTATTAAATAATATTATATTATTTAATAAAATTTTCACCAACGTCCGTATTAATTGAATCGACTTGCATTCAATGTGAAACTCGTACGATTTAATCAAATCGCATACTTGTATATATATTCATCAATATATATGTTGATACATTAATTAGCCTAACATAGAACTAATTACATGTATTAAAACTTGATTAGGCACTAACTACTAGTCCTAATTTGGCGGGTGTCACATTCTCCCCCTGTTAGAAGAATTTAGTCCCCAAATTTAGTTTGAAGTCGTGTTTGAAGTAGCTTCAGTGAATAACTGAGGGTACTTGAGTCGCATCTGGTCCTCCCGCTCCCAGGTGAATTCCGGCCCACGCCGCGAATTCCACCTGACTTTGACAATGGGAATACGACTTTGTTTGAGTTGTTTGACCTCACGGTCCATGATTTCTGCGGGTTCTTCAACAAAGTGAAGCTTATCGTCAATACGAATTTCATCGAGTGGAATGATGAGTGTCTCATCAGACAGACACTTTTTCAGGTTTGAAATGTGAAAAGTGGGGTGCACGCTGCTGAGTTCGGATGGCAGCTACAATCGATATGCCATTGGACCTATCATCTCGAGGATTTCAAAAGGTCCAATGTATCTTGGGTTCAGTTTACCTCGTTTGCCGAAACGAATGACACCTTTCCAAGGTGAAACTTTGAGTAGTACTCGATCCCCAACCTGGAATTCGAGTGGTTTGCGTCTCACGTCAGCATAACTTTTCTGACGATCACGTGCGGCTTTGAGTTTGTTTTGGATCTCGAAGATTTTCTCAGTTGTTTCGTGAATGAGTTCGGGACCAGTGAGTTGACTATCTCCCACTTCGGTCCAACAGATAGGTGATCGGCACTTACGACCGTACAGTGCCTCGAAAGGAGCAGCCTTGATGCTGGTGTGATAGCTGTTGTTGTACGAAAACTCGCACAACGGTAGATGTTTTTCCCAGTTTACACCGAAGTCAACTACGCAAGCTCGTAGCATGTCTTCTAGTGTTTGAATTGTTCGTTCACTTTGGCCGTCGGTTTGAGGGTGGTATGCGGTACTCATATCAAGACTGGTACCCAATGATTTCTGGAGTGATTGCCAAAAGTGAGATGTGAAACGACTATCCCTATCGGAGATAATCGAGATTGGAATACCGTGTCGAGAAACAACCTCTTTGATGTAGATTCGTGTGAGGTGTTCCATTTTGTCGGTTTCCTTGATTGCCAGGAAGTGAGCAGATTTCGTGAGACGATCGACGATCACCCAAATGGTATCGCAACCGCTCGATGACTTTGGTAGTTTGGTTATGAAATCCATGGCAATTTGTTCCCATTTCCATTCAGGAATGCTGGGTTGTTGGAGTAAACCAGAAGGTTTTTGGTATTCAGCTTTGACTTTCGAGCAAGTAAGACACTTGCTGACGTATGTAGCGATTTCAGCTTTCGTATATTGCCACCAATAGAATTCCTTGATGCCATGATACATTTTGTCGGATCCAGGATGGATAGAATATTTGGACTTGTGAGCTTCATCCATCACTAAGTCTCGTAGGTTTCCAAAACTGGGTAACCAGATTCGGTTTGAGAAATACCTAATCCCGTTAGGTTTGATTTCGAATTGTTTGTCCATGCCTCGCAAGGCTTCGTTCTTGATGTTATCGGGTTTCAGAGCTTCGAGTTGAGCAATGAGAATATGAATGTTTAGATCATTGTGAATGGTCATACTGAGGGCTCGGACTCGAAGTGGTTTCGTTCGTTCCTTTCGACTGAGGGCATCGGCAACAACATTTGCCTTGCCCGGATGGTATTTGATTTCACAATCATAGTCGGTGAGCAACTCGACCCACCGGCGTTGTCTCATGTTGAGATCCTTCTGATCGAATATGTGTTGGAGACTTTTATGGTCGGTAAAGATTGAGCACTTAGTGCCATAGAGGTAATGTATCCAGATTTTGAACGCAAAGACGACAGCTCCTAGCTCGAGATCGTGGGTGGTGTAGTTCTTTTCATGAATTTTGAGTTGTCGCGAAGCATAAGCAATAACTTTGTCCCGTTGCATCAGCACGCAACCGAGACTTTGGTGAGAAGCATCACAGTATACCACGAAGTCATCGGTGCCTTCGGGTAATGATAGAATCGGAGCACTGCAAAGCTTTTATTTCAGAAGTTGAAATGCTGACTCTTGTTTATTAGTCCACTCGAACTTTTTGTCTTTCTGAGTCAGGGTTGTGAGTGGTTGAGCTATCTTTGAGAAATTTTCAATGAATCGCCGATAGTATCCGGCAAGACCCAAGAATTGACGTACTTTGGTTGGAGATGTTGGTGCTTGTGTAACACCCGCCAAATTAGGACTAGAAATTAGTGCCTAATTCTCTGTTAATACATGTAATTAGTTCTGTGTTAGGCTAATTGATGTATCAAATTATATACTGTTGAATACATATATAAAAATACGATTTGTGTAAATCGTACGCAAACTAAATCGAATGTATTTCGGTTCAAGTAAAATACGGACGTTGGTGATTAATTTTATTGATTAATATAAAAATTATATATTGACAATAACATACCAAAAATATTATTTTGATAATATTTCGAGTTCACTTAGTATCATATTATAAGAGTCTACGCGACTTAGACATAAAACGCGTAACAAACGAGACCAATTGGACTATTAAATAAATGGTAAAAATACTTGAAAATTTTATTTAATTAACCTCTGTCTCCTTTAAAAACTTACACTTTAAAATAATTAAAATAATTATTTAACGATTAACGATCGGGGAAACGAACACCGCGCGGAGCGCGAATGCACGGAGCTAAAAGTGGAGACCCACACATGGGTGGATCCCCACCCAAAAATCTGCCTAAAGGGTGAGGTCATCACCTCCCCACCCTCACTTTACTCTTTCTTCTTCTCTTTCTTCTCCCCTTTTCTCTCCACAACAACACCACCACCATTTCTACCACCACCTTCCACCACAAAATAACACCATAAAAACACCTCAAATCACCACGCTCATTTGGAGAAAAAGAAGCATCTCGCAAGGATCTACACTTCTATCTTTCCGGAATCCCGATTCATCGCGTTGTAAGTTTCCGACAAAATCCCGAAACCTTTCGATTTCGAGTATTTTTGAGTTCTAGTTGTTTCTTTGAGCTTAAAATGTCCAAATATGGGTTGGGTAAAAGTTTCAGGTCGAACGGTGGCCGAAAAACACCTTTTTGGCGAAAATTCCGGCCAACAGCCCGTAGTGTCGCAGAGGCTCCAGGCCATCTGCGACACTAGGCTTAGTGTCGCATGAATCACCCTAGTGTCGCACAGTGCGACACTAGTAATAGTGTCGCATAAGTTCCTAGTGTCGCATATAGCGACACAAGCGTTAGTGTCGCATAATCTGTTAATGTCGCATGATGCGACACTAGTCGTAGTGTCGCATAAATTCTTAAGGTCGCATGGTGCGACACTAGCCGTAGTGTCGCAGGATTCGTAATGTCGCAGAAACCTTTGTGTCGCATAAATCACTAGTGTCGCATGTAGCGACACTAGCCCAGTGTCGCATGAGTCAGAAAACACAAATTTTACCAAGTGTCGAGACCTAAAATTTTATCACCCGATTTCACCCAAATTCAAGGCCAGATGCGTTTTTCACCAAAGCAATATAGTAGAAATAAAAATTCAAGGCCAGCTCGACCCCAGCCAGGGGCTCTGCCCCTTGGACCCCGCCAGGGGCTGCCGCCCCTTGGACCCCGCTACCAGGGGCGCTGCCCCCGGACCCCCGTACTTAGATTCCGTAAGCGCGTTTCTCACCAAGTGTTGAACTTGCACAATTTCAAATACTCGTGCGATACGACTTCTATAACACGTTGAAACACACTATTCAAGTATAACGTTTCGAGACCAAAATTATAATAATGAGATTTTTATTACAAACAATCACCAACGGGCCGTACACATAATTTCAAACAATCGAACAAGTAACCGAATCGTAGTAATTTGGACATTATAAGTTGAACGAACAACTACAAGGTAGTCTTGATAGATACCTTCGCATACTTATAACCATCGCGTGTCGTGGACACCCTCAGGTTACAAGTCTTTGGACTTCAATACTCGGCTAATCAATTCCAGTTTATTGTTATAAACTCTAAAGGCTCAGGTGAGTCTTACAGCCCCACTTTTTACTGTTTTACTATTGGGGTGAGATATATTGCTTGCTTTTATGAACACAAGTACTGAATTACATATTTACCAAACGGAATTGCATGAGTTTTCTCACCATTTATTTGGGGAAGTCCCTCCATCATATATCGTTAGTTATGGACTTAAGCGCGAACACTAGTTAATGGATCCATTAGGGAAATGACCCTCCCCGCCCGGGGTAGTAGCGCTACCACGAACTGTACTGTATAAACGGGCGACTATCATTCGTTACTCAGCTTGCTCAGGTTCGAGCATGTCTCGGGGGCAAATTACTACTTACGGGTTAAGCTTCGATTATGAGCCTCATGGCAACGGTAAAACTTATTTACTTACATTTGCTGGATTGCAAATACTTGATTTACGCCTGCGGGCCTTACTGACGAAATCTTGTGTTCATATACCAATACTATTTATAAACCTGTGAGATTCACCAACCTTCGTGTTGACCTGTTTTAGCTTATATCTCAGGTACACATACGGAGTAGGATCCCTTCCGAGTACTAGCTAGAGTCGCATGATTTCTACAATTGCATTTAACGGAGATTCTTAGCATCATCTTTTGTATTTATTATGATTATGTAATAGAATCTCCCGCTATACGCGTGGACCCTAGGGAACCCCATTTTGTAACGAAAACAGTATGTTTTCAAACCCTATTTCGTAATGGTATGTAACTAATTATTACAAACGTCTCATTTAGAAGTCGTTTGCTATACTTTTGTGCTGTGATATTTGATTAGTAGCACCCCAAAGCTTGCTTCCGCTGAACGGTGATTTTGGGGGTGTTACAGATTGGTATCAGAGCCTAAGGTTATAGTGAACTAGGTTGCATTTAGTGGGCCTAGACTATGACCATTAGGCAGTATTCCTTATTAAGTATGATTAGGTTCAGTGATTGCATGGTACTGGTTTAATTTAACATAGCCTGATCAACTATGTACAATTAAGGGAGTATGATGTGAAATCTGAAAGGAATCATGACTGAACAGGATACACTAGTTGACTCTGACCTCGAGAGAACCGTGACTTTTACTTGTTTGTGCTAGACACACATTAGACTATTATGTGGTATATAATTATATATACATAGATAGGCCTCGTTCTCACTAAATATCTTAGGCTATATTATATATGTATTATATGAATATAGGCCCAATCTTTCTAAAGCTTTGTCTCAAATGGCATACCTTCCTACCGCTGCACCTACCAAAATAGGAAACAAAAATCGAAGCCTTATCTTCTACGGTAGAGGCAACCACAACAACCGCTCACACGAATGTAACAAGCAACGAAACTATAACCCCATGAAAGATCCGTCACACTGTTATCGTATATTCTATCATATACACATGAGACATATCATAAATTCGTACAAATCTCTTATTTCTCCTTTCTTGTTCTTCTTGTTAAGCATCATGCCTCCACGACGCCAGGTCACCCTCAGCGAAACCGAAATAGCGGATCTGATTGCCCGCAGTGTGGCTCAAGCGTTGGCTACCCGCGCACCTACTCCTAGTAGCGAAGATACAGCTACCAATGCTCCACAACCCAAACCCTGCTCTTACAAAGACTTTCAGAATTGCAAACCTTTGAGCTTTGCAGGTACCGAAGGAGCAATCGGTCTAGTACGCTGGATCGAGAAAATCGAATCTGTATTCCTTATTTGCAACTGCACAGAGGGAGACAAGGTCAAATTCTCCGCCAGTACGTTTTCTGACATCG
Organism: Pseudognaphalium luteoalbum; assembly: GCA_963422505.1. Classification (NCBI taxonomy): domain Eukaryota; kingdom Viridiplantae; phylum Streptophyta; class Magnoliopsida; order Asterales; family Asteraceae; genus Pseudognaphalium; species Pseudognaphalium luteoalbum. The sequence continues at coordinate 109,729,849 of OY730195.1, forward strand.
CTCTCACTTGGTGGAACACCTATGCCCAGACAGTGGGTATTGCAAACGCTTACAAACTTGCATGGGAGGAGTTAAAGCTGATGTTGAGGGGCGAGTACTGCCCCAGAGATGAATTGAAACAGCTAGAAGTAGAGTTCTGGAACCACAAAATGCAGGGAGATGACATCACGGGTTATACCAACCGTTTTCACCAACTGGCACTTCTGTGCCCATCCATGGTCGACCCTGAGTATAAGAGGATCGAGAAATACGTAGATGGACTCCCCGGCAGACTTCAAGACCTGGTGACTTCATCCAAACCGGGTACTATTCAGAGTGCCATTCGCATGGCACACGAACTAACGGCCAACTCTGTCCGCCGTGGCACAACTTCAACCCCAACAACAAACAATAAACGCAAGTGGGACGGAAATCCCAACTCATCAAATCAAACCACCAACAAGAAGCCTGAGTCTGTTAAGGCTTATTCATCGGGATCTGCAGAAGGGAAAAGGTATATTGGGAACAAGCCCTACTGTCCCAAATGCAACCGCCATCATGACGGTTCTTGCCCATGTTCCAAATGCAAACGGTTCGGGCACCTCGCCAAGGATTGCCGGACCAACATTCCTACCCCTGATTCCAACGCGCCAAAGACCTGCTTTGGGTGCGGAAATTCTGGGCATTTCAAGATTAATTGCCCTAAGCTGAAAAACAACAACCCTGCTCGCGGCAGAGCATTCGTTATCAAGGCTGGGGAAGCCAGACAAGACCCGAACGTGGTAACAGGTACTTTTCTTCTCAACAACCTTACTGTTTCGATATTATTCGATACCGGCGCTGATAGAAGCTTCATTTCTGAGAAATTTAGCCCTCTGCTTGACACCACTCCTACTGCCCTAGATACTAAGTACATCGTAGAGCTAGCTAACGGCAATCTAATTGAGACTGATAGCATTATACGTGGTTGTACGCTAAACCTCTCAAACGAACTCTTTTCCATTGATTTAATACCGGTAGAGATCGGCAGTTTTGACATTATTATCGGTATGGATTGGCTATCCATGCACCGAGCTGAAATCGTCTGTTTTGACAAACTCGTTCGTATACCTCTCGTCTCCGGTGGAACCTTAGTTATACAAGGGGAGACCGGTAAACAGAAACTGAATATCGTATCGTGCATGAAAACTAGAAAATACTTACGAAAGGGATATCAAGCCATCCTCGCACATGTCACCGAGAAGAAGCCAGAGGAGAAACGACTTGAGGATGTGCCGATCGTGCGGGATTTCCCGGAAGTCTTTCCTGAGGACTTGCCCGGACTCCCGCCACCTAGACAAATCGAATTCCAAATCGAACTTGTGTCGGGGGCTGCACCCGTAGCACGAGCTCCGTATCGTTTAGTACCCTCCGAAATGCAGGAGTTGTCTAACCAAATACAGGAACTCCTGGATAGAGGATTCATCCGACCAAGTTCCTCGCCTTGGGGAGCTCCAGTCTTATTCGTGAAAAAGAAAGATGGATCATTCCGCATGTGTATCGATTACCGAGAGCTGAATAAGCTGACCATAAAGAATCGGTATCCACTCCCTCGAATCGATGACCTATTCGATCAACTGCAAGGATCGAGTGTTTACTCAAAAATTGACCTACGGTCAGGTTATCATCAACTCCGTGTTCGTGACGACGATATCCCAAAAACAGCTTTTCGAACACGATATGGGCATTATGAATTCCAAGTGATGCCATTCGGCTTAACCAACGCACCGGCAGTATTCATGGACCTTATGAATCGGGTGTGCAAACCATATCTGGACAAGTTCGTCATTGTGTTCATTGACGACATCCTGATCTACTCACGCAACGAGCAGGAGCATGCTCAGCATCTGAAAACCGTTCTGGAACTTCTTAAACATGAGGAGTTATATGCCAAATTCTCTAAGTGTGAGTTCTGGATCCAAACCGTTCAATTCCTTGGGCATGTCATTGACAGCCAGGGAATCCATGTTGATCCCGCCAAGATTGAAGCAATCAAGGGCTGGGAGTCACCGACCACCCCAACCGAAGTGAGACAATTCTTAGGTCTCGCTGGGTATTACCGTCGATTCATTGAGAACTTTTCCAAAATAGCTGTTCCTCTCACGACACTGACTCAGAAAGATAAGAAATTCGATTGGACCGACAAACAAGAGTCAGCCTTCCAACTACTGAAACACAAACTTTGCAGTGCACCAATCTTGTCCCTACCCGAAGGCACTGATGACTTCGTGGTTTACTGCGATGCTTCCCACCAAGGACTGGGTTGCGTGCTAATGCAACGGGAAAAAGTCATTGCCTACGCCTCGCGACAACTGAAAATTCATGAGAAAAACTATACGACGCACGATCTAGAATTAGGTGTCGTGGTATTCGCGTTGAAAATCTGGAGACATTACCTCTACGGTACGAAAAGTACTATCTTTACCGATCACAAAAGCCTCCAACACATATTTGATCAGAAAGATCTAAACATGAGGCAACGTCGTTGGGTCGAATTGCTTAGTGACTACGACTGCGAAATCAAATACCACCCAGGCAAGGCGAACGTGGTTGCCGATGCCTTGAGCCGAAAAGAACGAGTAAAACCCCTCCGAGTCCGAGCACTCAGTATTACCATCCATAACGACCTCCTCGCCCAAGTTATTGCCGCTCAAATCGAAGCACTCAAACCTAAAAACATCATCCACGAAGCCTTGCGGGGCATGGATAAACAATTCGAAATCAAACCTGATGAAACTCGGTACTTCTCCAACCGGGTATGGCTACCCAAATTCAGAAACTTGCGAGATTTGGTGATGGCTGAAGCTCACAAATCTCGATACTCTATACATCCTGGTTCTGACAAGATGTATCACGACATCAAAGGGTTGTATTGGTGGCCTAACATGAAAATTGACATCGCCTTGTACGTCAGTAAATGCTTAACTTGTTCCAAGGTCAAGGCCGAACACCAAAGACCTTCGGGATTGCTCCAACAACCTGAAATCCCTCAATGGAAATGGGAACAAATTTCCATGGACTTTATTACCAAACTGCCGAAAACTTCAAACGGTTGCGACACCATTTGGGTGATTGTGGACCGCCTCACGAAATCTGCCCATTTCCTCGCCATCAAAGAAACTGATAAGATGGAGCGTCTGGCTCGCATCTACATCAAGGAAATCGTTTCACGACACGGTGTACCTATCTCGATCATCTCGGATAGGGATAGTCGCTTTACTTCCAACTTCTGGCAATCATTACAAAAATCCCTTGGTACTCGTTTAGATATGAGTACCGCTTACCACCCGCAAACTGATGGCCAGAGCGAACGAACTATTCAAACACTGGAGGATATGTTACGTGCATGCGTAATTGACTTCGGTAATTCTTGGGAAAACCACCTACCACTGTGTGAGTTCTCATACAATAACAGCTACCATACCAGCATTAAGGCTGCACCTTTCGAGGCACTTTACGGACGTAAGTGTCGATCACCTATCTGCTGGACTGAGATGGGAGATACCCAACTCACTGGTCCAGAAATCATTCACGAAACCACCGAGAAGATCGTTGGTATCCAAAACCGGCTGAAAGCTGCACGTGATCGTCAGAAGAGTTACGCTGACGTGAGACGCAAACACCTTGAGTTCCAGGTTGGGGACAAGGTACTCCTCAAAGTGGCACCATGGAAGGGTGTCATTCGATTCGGAAAACGAGGCAAACTAAACCCTAGGTACATTGGACCGTTTGAAATTCTCGAGAGAATCGGTCCAGTGGCGTATCGATTGCAGCTACCTACCGAACTTAGTGGCGTACATCCTACCTTTCACATTTCTAACTTAAAGAAATGTCTGTCTGATGAGACACTAATTATACCACTCGATGAAATACAAATCGATGATAAACTTCATTTCGTTGAGGAACCCATAGAGACCATGGACCGCGAGGTCAAACAGCTTAAACAAAGTCGTATTCCCATCGTTAAGGTCAAGTGGAATTCGCGGCGCGGTCCGGAGTTCACTTGGGAACGGGAAGACCAAATGCGACTCAAGTATCCTCAGTTATTCACTGACCCCACATCAAATGCTACGTTGAGTTAAATTTCGGGATGAAATTCTCCTAACAGGGGGAGAATGTAACACCCGCCAAATTAGGACTAGAAATTAGTGCCTAATTCTCTGTTAATACATGTAATTAGTTCTGTGTTAGGCTAATTGATGTATCAAATTATATACTGTTGAATATATATACAAAAATACGATTTGTGTAAATCGTACGCAAACTAAATCGAATGTATTTCGGTTCAAGTAAAATACGGACGTTGGTGATTAATTTTATTGATTAATATAAAAATTATATATTGACAATAACATACCAAAAATATTATTTTGATAATATTTCGAGTTCACTTCGTATCATATTATAAGAGTCTACGCGACTTAGACATAAAACGCGTAACAAACGAGACCAATTGGACTATTAAATAAATGGTAAAAATACTTGAAAATTTTATTTAATTAACCTCTGTCTCCTTTAAAAACTTACACTTTAAAATAATTAAAATAATTATTTAACGATTAACGATCGGGGAAACGAACACCGCGCGGAGCGCGAATGCACGGAGCTAAAAGTGGAGACCCACACATGGGTGGATCCCCACCCAAAAATCTGCCTAAAGGGTGAGGTCATCACCTCCCCACCCTCACTTTACTCTTTCTTCTTCTCTTTCTTCTCCCCTTTTCTCTCCACAACAACACCACCACCATTTCTACCACCACCTTCCACCACAAAATAACACCATAAAAACACCTCAAATCACCACGCTCATTTGGAGAAAAAGAAGCATCTCGCAAGGATCTACACTTCTATCTTTCCGGAATCCCGATTCATCGCGTTGTAAGTTTCCGACAAAATCCCGAAACCTTTCGATTTCGAGTATTTTTGAGTTCTAGTTGTTTCTTTGAGCTTAAAATGTCCAAATATGGGTTGGGTAAAAGTTTCAGGTCGAACGGTGGCCGAAAAACACCTTTTTGGCGAAAATTCCGGCCAACAGCCCGTAGTGTCGCAGAGGCTCCAGGCCATCTGCGACACTAGGCTTAGTGTCGCATGAATCACCCTAGTGTCGCACAGTGCGACACTAGTAATAGTGTCGCATAAGTTCCTAGTGTCGCATATAGCGACACAAGCGTTAGTGTCGCATAATCTGTTAATGTCGCATGATGCGACACTAGTCGTAGTGTCGCATAAATTCTTAAGGTCGCATGGTGCGACACTAGCCGTAGTGTCGCAGGATTCGTAATGTCGCAGAAACCTTTGTGTCGCATAAATCACTAGTGTCGCATGTAGCGACACTAGCCCAGTGTCGCATGAGTCAGAAAACACAAATTTTACCAAGTGTCGAGACCTAAAATTTTATCACCCGATTTCACCCAAATTCAAGGCCAGATGCGTTTTTCACCAAAGCAATATAGTAGAAATAAAAATTCAAGGCCAGCTCGACCCCAGCCAGGGGCTCTGCCCCTTGGACCCCGCCAGGGGCTGCCGCCCCTTGGACCCCGCTACCAGGGGCGCTGCCCCCGGACCCCCGTACTTAGATTCCGTAAGCGCGTTTCTCACCAAGTGTTGAACTTGCACAATTTCAAATACTCGTGCGATACGACTTCTATAACACGTTGAAACACACTATTCAAGTATAACGTTTCGAGACCAAAATTATAATAATGAGATTTTTATTACAAACAATCACCAACGGGCCGTACACATAATTTCAAACAATCGAACAAGTAACCGAATCGTAGTAATTTGGACATTATAAGTTGAACGAACAACTACAAGGTAGTCTTGATAGATACCTTCGCATACTTATAACCATCGCGTGTCGTGGACACCCTCAGGTTACAAGTCTTTGGACTTCAATACTCGGCTAATCAATTCCAGTTTATTGTTATAAACTCTAAAGGCTCAGGTGAGTCTTACAGCCCCACTTTTTACTGTTTTACTATTGGGGTGAGATATATTGCTTGCTTTTATGAACACAAGTACTGAATTACATATTTACCAAACGGAATTGCATGAGTTTTCTCACCATTTATTTGGGGAAGTCCCTCCATCATATATCGTTAGTTATGGACTTAAGCGCGAACACTAGTTAATGGATCCATTAGGGAAATGACCCTCCCCGCCCGGGGTAGTAGCGCTACCACGAACTGTACTGTATAAACGGGCGACTATCATTCGTTACTCAGCTTGCTCAGGTTCGAGCATGTCTCGGGGGCAAATTACTACTTACGGGTTAAGCTTCGATTATGAGCCTCATGGCAACGGTAAAACTTATTTACTTACATTTGCTGGATTGCAAATACTTGATTTACGCCTGCGGGCCTTACTGACGAAATCTTGTGTTCATATACCAATACTATTTATAAACCTGTGAGATTCACCAACCTTCGTGTTGACCTGTTTTAGCTTATATCTCAGGTACACATACGGAGTAGGATCCCTTCCGAGTACTAGCTAGAGTCGCATGATTTCTACAATTGCATTTAACGTAGATTCTTAGCATCATCTTTTGTATTTATTATGATTATGTAATAGAATCTCCCGCTATACGCGTGGACCCTAGGGAACCCCATTTTGTAACGAAAACAGTATGTTTTCAAACCCTATTTCGTAATGGTATGTAACTAATTATTACAAACGTCTCATTTAGAAGTCGTTTGCTATACTTTTGTGCTGTGATATTTGATTAGTAGCACCCCAAAGCTTGCTTCCGCTGAACGGTGATTTTGGGGGTGTTACAGATTGCCAGCACTTGATGGCCTCGATTTTCGATGGATCGACATGGATTCCTTGACTATTAACAACATGTCCAAGGAATTGAACGGATTGTATCCAGAACTCACACTTGGAGAATTTGGCGTAAAGCTCTTCGTGTTTAAGTAGCTCTAGGATGGTTTTGAGGTGTTGCGCGTGTTCTTGTTCGTTTCGCGAGTATATGAGAATGTCGTCAATGAAGACAATGACAAACTTGTCGAGATATGGCTTGCACACCCGGTTCATAAGATCCATGAACACGGCCGGTGCGTTAGTTAGACCGAATGGCATTACTTGAAATTCATAATGCCCGTAACGAGTTCGGAAAGCAGTTTTCGGGATATCGGTGTCGCGAACTCGAAGTTGATGATAACCTGACCGAAGATCGATCTTTGAATAAATACTTGACCCTTGAAGTTGGTCAAATAGGTCATCGATGCGAGGAAGTGGATACCGGTTCTTAATGGTTAGCTTGTTCAACTCTCGGTAGTCGATGCACATTCGGAAAGAACTGTCTTTCTTTTTCACGAATAAGACCGGAGCTCCCCAAGGTGAAGAACTCGGTCGAATGAATCCTCTATCCAGGAGTTCCTGTAACTAGGTGGACAACTCCTGAAGTTCGGTTGGGGCTAATCAGTATGGTGCTCGGGCCACAGGCGCAGCACCTGGCACGAGGTCAATTGAGAATTCAACATGTCTTGGCGGTGGCAGACCAGGCAGTTCTTCGGGAAAGACTTCTGGAAAGTCTCGAACGATGGGCACATCCTCAAGTCGCTTCTCCTCCGACTGTTTCTCCATGATGTGTGCGAGGATTGCCGGATAACCTTTTCTCAGGAATTTCTAAGTTTTCAAGCAAGATATGATGTTTAGTCTCGTCCCACCGGTCTCCCCCTGTATGACCAAGGTTCTACCGACGGCGAGAGGAATACGAACGAGTTTATCGTAACAAATGATTTCAGCGCGGTGTCTGGACAACCAGTCCATACCAATGATGACGTCGAAACTTCCAATTTCAATAGGCATAAGATCGATTGAAAAGATTTTATTGGCTAGGTTCAGAGTGCAATTAGGTATCACACTATCGGTTTCTATGAGTTTACCATTTGCAAGTTCTACGGTGTACTTAACATCTAGAGCAATAGGTGCGATATCAAGTAAAGGGCAGAACTCATCGGAAATAAAACTTCTATCGGCACCAGTATCAAACAGAATAGAAGCAGATAAGTTGTTGAGGAGGAACATACCCGTGACCACATTTGGGTCCTGACGGGCATCCCCAGAATTGAGTACGAACGCTCTTCCCCTTGCGTTGTTGTTGTTGTTGTTGTTATTGTTGTTGCCCTTGTTCTTGTTTTTAGGAAATTCGTTCTTGAAGTGTCCTGTTTCTCCACACCCAAAGCAGGATTTGGGTTGGTTGGAATTATTGCGAGAGGTGTTGTTGTTGGATTTGGGGGATCGGCAATCTCGGGTCAAGTGCCCGTACCTCCTGCAGTTGTTGCAGGGAGTACTGCATGGACCGTCGTGGTGGTAGTTGCACTTGGAACAATATGGCCTGTCCCCAGTGTAAGCACGTTTGGGTTCAGAATTGGTGTTGTAAACTTGGATGATGTTGGATTTCTTGTTCTGTTTGTTGTGGTGTTCAGAAGGTTTGCGTTTGTTGTTGTTGGAGGAGGATGTATTGGATTTCTCACGGCTGACAACCATTGCCATGAGTTCATGTGCTAGCCGGATAGCACTTTCAGTAGTGGTTGGCTTGGATGAAGCGACGTTCCCCTGGATATTTTCCGGGAGGCCGCGGATGTATCTTTTGATGCTCTTCTCCTCCGGATCAACCAAACCCGGGCATAACAGCGCAAATTGCTAGAATTTGGTGGAATATCCAGCAATGTCAGTTCCCTGCACAGTCAAGTGCCAGAACTCTTCCTCCAACCGATGCAGTTCTTCTTCGGGGCAGTATTTTTCCCTTAGCTTTTTCTTCAATTCAGCCCAGGGGAGTTGGTTTGCTATTTCGATGCCTACAGAATTGGCGTGGGTGTTCCACCATGTAAGTGCACTTTCCTAAAAGGTGTAGGCAGAGAATTTGACCTTGTTTTCCTCAGCACAGTTGCAGAGGTTGAAGACGGATTTCATACGTTCAATCCATCGGATCAGACCAATGGCACCTTCCGTGCCTTTGAAGTAAAGTGGTTTACAGCTGAGAAAATCCTTGTAGGAACAAGGCTTGATGACAGGGGTAATGACTGGGGTTTCATCATTACTTTGGGAGTTTCGAGGTGAATCCCGTGCAGCCAAAGCATCGGCCACTGCTCGGGATACGATAGCAGCAAGTTCGGTATCACTGTAACTTTTCTTCTTTGGCGGCATGATTCTTCAAGAAAGAAACAAGAGGTTCATGATAAGTTGTTCCAGAACGATAATTCGACAAATGTATATATATATATTAAAGCGGTAATATACAATATCACAAAGAGAAAATTAACAATGTAAGATAGTCGAGAGAAATTGTCGATTGATATTACGATGTTAAACGATTACAGACAATTTCGAGTTATGAGTTTTAAAAGTTACTAACTTAGAAGGTTTTCAAAAGTGCCGGGAATTGTTACATCCGGTCGAATTACATAGGTCCTACGAAAGCATGATAAAGTACAGATTTAGCCCTAGCTAATCCTGTCGTAGATTGAGTTGTGGCAGCAGTGCGGTGAGATGGTCTACAGATTCTGCAAGTCTGCTAACCATTTGGAGGGCGTCTTCGGTTTCCCTTAGACGTGTCTCGCACTGATTCAGCCTTGACTGTAGGACGGAAATTTCATTTCGGTTGCCAATCACTTGGTTGTGGACAATCTCCATAGTTTCGATAGTTTCACCCAGACGGTTGTCAAGGGTGTCCATGTGGTTGATGGTATTTTCGTGATCTTCGGAGACTTGGTTGATTCGTTCGAGTGAAGTGAGTCTCCAGTTTTCGTTGGTTTCTTGGAGTTCGATATCTATAGCGTTAAGTCGTTGCTCGTGGTGGTGTACTCTAGCGGCTAAATTCGGTAGAGTAAGGTAAGCAGGATATGGGCTAGCCCGAGGCGACCTGGGGTCCCTCCTAGCCACTCTTGGGTTTCGTGATCCACACGGATGAGAGCGTGATGAATTGGGTGGTGTGTTTGCCATTCTGAGATAAAGCGTTAGAAAGAATGAGGCCTATATCCATATAATACATATATAATATGGCCTAAGATATTGAGCGTGAGAGAGACCTATCTATGTATATATATATATATATATATATATATATCACATAATAGCCTAAAGTGTCTAACACAGACATGTTTGAGTCCCGGTTCTCTCGAGGTCAGAGTCAACTAGTGTATCCTGTTCAGTCATGACTCTTTTCAGATCTCACATCATATTCTTTTAATTGTACATAGTTGATCAGGCTATGTTAAATTAAACCAATACAATGCTGTCACTGAACCTAATCATACTTAATAAGGGATACTGCCTAACGGTCATAGTCTAGGCCCACTAAATGCAACCTAGTTCACTATAACCTTAGGCTCTTATACCAATCTGTAACACCCCCAAATTTACTGTTTAGCGGAAGCATACATTGGGTGTTACTAATCAAATATCACAAGCACAAAGATATAATGAACGACCACTATATGCGTCGTTTTACATTTGTATTAATAAAAACCAAAGTTTGCATCAAAATTAGAGTTACATTAGCTCGGTGGAAATTGAGAGATTTAAGTACATAATTAATCTATACAAAATATAATAATGCAGCTAAATCTCTGATTGTTTGCATGCTGACTCGAGCTAATTGATCTTGATTATGCAATCCAACCTACTGCTGGTCACCTGTGATACATGCTAAAATGGGTCAGCGAAACGCTGGTGAGCTCACAGGTTTATATGTCAACACATAATTGTATGAACCGCAAGATTTATAATGAATTAATAAAGCAATTAAGCAAAATAAAAGTTATACAGCCATGAGCACATAGTCTGAGCTTAACTTGAGTGTCAGGTCCAATTAAGGAAACCCAACTTGAATGCCTCCTACGAGTGCCTAATCCACACTCGTCTTCCCAAATGCTAATACGTCCGTTTGACCAGTTAGTGCGTGCTAACCCAGACGAGGATTGTCAATCCTATATGATATCATATACTAACATTCACGCTACTACGTATTACCAGACTATGCTATGGAGGGCTTTAAATTGATTAGTTGAAGTAACTCATGTAGTATTTGATTTTGATTTGTACTTGCGTTCAACTTGTAAACCAAAACGAGCAATAATATCACACCCTTGATTGAAAAACAGTAAAATAGGGGCCATGAGACTCACCTGAGTCTTGAGAGTTTAGTTAAATAAACTTGAGTTGATTAGCCGAGAATCGATGTCCGAAGACTTGTAACCTGAGGGTGTCCACGACATGCGATGGTTATAAACGGGAGTCGGTATCTCAAAGGACTACCTTTGTAGTTGTTACACAACTATATATGTCCAAATTACTACGATTTGGTTGATTATTTGGTTTGTGTTTTGAAAACGTGTACGGCCCGTTGGTGACAGATTTATAATAATAACCTTAACCATTATTATTATACTTTGATTTATCCATTTTTGCGTATTAATCGTATCCTATTTGGTTGGTTAATGAAAAGTGATTTTTAAACACTTAGAATGTTTTTGGCTTCTGTTTTTGGGTTTTTGCGACACTAAATGCGACATAACCCTTGTGTTTCGCAACACAAGGCTTGTGTTCTGCAACACAAGGCTTGTGTCTCATGTCTGCAACACAATATGCGACACAATGCTTGTGTTCCGCAACACAAGGCTTGTGTCTTATGATATGCAACTTAATGCGACACTAAATGCGACACAATGCTTGTGTCTTATATTTTGCGACACTAAATGCGACACCATGCTTGTGTCTTATGTTTTGCGACACTAAATGCGACACAATGCTTGTGTCTTATGTTTTGCGACACAGTGCTTGTGTTCCGCAACACAAGGCTTGTGTCGCAAAGATGAACACCAGCCCAGAACCCAGCGGCTGTCGCGATTTTTCAACCCAAAACCCAAATCTAACTCAAATTTAGGCTGCAAAATCGTGTTTCCCTCATACATTTGGACAATACTAAGTTGTGTAAACATTATAACACCGAAATAATACACCAAAATGAGTGGATTTAAATATTTAGAGAATTTCTTACAATTGCAAATCGAGACAAAACGAGGAAGAAAACGAGGGTGGTGCCTTTGTTAATCTTGTTCCTCTCTTGATGGTGATTCCGAAAATGTAACTTTTGTTGTCGGTTATGCTAGATCCGAAAATTTGGTGGTGATGGGTTTGAGAGTGTTTAGTGGTGTGTGTGTGTGTTTTTGTTGAAATGGAAATGAAAGAAAGAGGGAAAGAGGTGGGGTGTAGGGGAAAGCCTCACCTTTTTCAGTCCCCGCAATCGCGCTCCGTGCGGTGTTCGGTTTCCCGTTCGTTTAAACGTTAAATGTTTATTTTATACGTTTAAATATACGTTTTAAAATACGAATAATTACCCAATATTTTTGTTGAAGTATTTTACCAAATACTTAATGGTTGAGTTAAAAAATATAACTTTAACTTGTTTCGATTTGTTTGCGCGTTTAATAATCTAATCGTGTAGTCCTTGTTTGTACGATACGAATTTGAATTGAAATATTATCTAAATAATATTTTGGATATAATTGCGTTATTAAATAATATTATATTATTTAATAAAATTTTCACCAACGTCCGTATTAATTGAATCGAATTGCATTCGATGTGAAACTCGTACGATTTAATCAAATCGTATACTTGTATATATATTCATCAATATATATGTTGATACATTAATTAGCCTAACATAGAACTAATTACATGTATTAAAACTTGATTAGGCACTAACTACTAGTCCTAATTTGGCGGGTGGCACACACTGACACCTATAACTGAAGTCAAAGACTAACGATATAGATAGAAGATTTCTGATTGAAGTGAAAGATCAATGGTTATCCTAACTACTCCAACAACTATTCCCTGTGTAAGCGTATGGGTCTGACAGATACATGTGCACTTTAGAAGGCGTATTCTACAAGGTGGATAATAGTCGTATAACCAGTGTACAATAATGCACGAAGTCAACAAACCTTCACTTACAGAAAAAGTACCTTGCTTTTTCTGTAAAAACGTATTATTAATTTTAAACACCTTCCCCATGAATAAGTCATTAAAGATTTGATACTCTCCTACCTTATCTATCAAATCTTTAAAAGATTATTCACACGGTTAAAAATATTATCTCTAAAATAATATCGAGGACTATGGCTATAAATACTCAATCCAACAACTGTATTAAACACACCTTCAACCACATTAAATATAACATTTGATCTATTGCAGCCACTCCTGTTAGTCAGCGAGCTTTGTACCAACAGTTGGGTGTTAAGATCACTGATAGTCATCAGCGTCTCTGACTGAGTGACTTGTTATATTTAAATTTGTCATCAAGTTACAATTACTTAGATTAGTGTGTCTTTTCTCTTCCGCAAGTAATTGTTGTAAAGTATTATTTTGATTCAATCAATAAATCTACTTTAAACTTGAAAAATTGAATTCACCCCAACTCTACAATTAATTGTGTTAAGTAGTTATATATTTATTTAGTCAAAAGGGACCAACAGTTAGTATTATATAACACCTTGTTTATGGCTTCATGATTTTGAGATATTATAAACTGTAATGTGTCAAGTTTTGAAACAGTTATGTAGTTAAACTGTGGTGTATCAAAATTTGAAAATGTTTATGTACATTTTATAAGTTACAATAATGAAATATATTTTTAAATACGCTTCGGAGATAACTTATATATAATATTCATATATTGAATGATGGGTATTATAATATTGGTATATCGTTCAATAACTCTTTATATAAAAAGATCATATCTTCTACGGAGTGATATTTTGATACATAGCTAGGCATCTATAATGATGCATGTGTCATACACTAATAATAATAATAATAATAATAATAATAATTATTATTATTATTATTATTATTATTATTATTATTATTATTATTATTATTATTATTATTATTATTATTATTATTGTTGTTGTTGTTGTTGTTTTGTTGTTGTTGTTGTTGTTAGATTCAGGATCAGAGGGGAACAAGGGTTAAAGAGGGAAAGGAGGGTAAGGGCATGTGGACCATCCATTTCCTTCATCTATGGTCCATATCAAGGCAAGTCACGCAAAGGCTTTTGTCTATATATTATTTAGGGTGGAGGGACTGATTTGCAAATAATGAAAGTTAAAAAGATGGGGCAGATTTTGGGCTGCCTTTTACTCACTCACTTTCTCATTTTTCACAAAAAACACACACAATTTCTCTCTTCACAAAACACTCATACACCAACAAACCACCACCACCACCTCCTTCACCACCGTCGCCACCTTCTTTATCATCGTCACCGTCGCTTCACCATCCTCACCACCACCGTCGCTCGACCACCGTCACCGCAACCATCGCTCGACCACCGTCACCGCAATCGTCGCTCGACCACCGTCATTGTCACCGCCGCTCGACCACCATCACCGCCACCACAGTCACCGTCTTCGTGTTCGTGATTGGAGAAAAGAAGCGGAGAAATGAGCGTTTTTGTTGTCGGAGAGATGAGATGTGAACCACCACCGTTGGTAAACCGGCATCCACCGGACGTAACCAACCGTGATTTTATCCATCTTCTTCGGCCACTCCATCGCCTCTCCACCGCCTCTACCACCACCACTTACTTCATCATCTTAAAAATACCACCACTTTGTAAACATATTTAGATCTAAGAGTAAATAGATCTGAAAATTCGTAGATCTACACCTAAAAAGTATATCTGAAAAGTAGATCTACTTTTTAGATCTAGATCTACTTTTTAGATCTGAAAAAAAATCGACTACATCTTTCATTTTTCTACTGGATCTTGCATTTTTTACTGCATCTTGCATTACTACATCGTACGTTCAATTAATGTATATTTGTAGTATTACTTACTTACTGCATCTTGTGTTCTTTTAAAACTTTTATGTGTTTGTAAACTTTGATTTTATTTTTTAATTTATAAAGTTAGTATTACTTGTTTACTGCATATTGTATATTAGTTATTGCATCTTACGTTTTTAGCGATTTTATGTTTTTTACAACTTTTATTTTATTTTTACATTGAAAACTTGTTAATAGTTTTTTACTGCATCTTGTATATTGTTACTACATCTTATGTTGTTTTAGCTTTTTTGTGTGATGAAATAAAAGAACTACTTATATTTATTTTAGTGCATCTTATGTAAATCTTGGTTTTTATTCTTGAATCTAAAAAATTAATATTACATATTTACCACATCTTTGTATATTGTTACTGCATCTTATGTTGTTTCAGCTTTTTATGTATTGAAATAAAAATCTGTTTATACTTATTTTACTGCATCTTATGTAAATCTCGGTTTAATTCTTGAATCTAAAAAATTAATATTACATGTTTACTGCATCTTGTATATTGTCACTGCATCTTATGTTCTTTTATCATTTTATGTGTTCAAATAAAAAAAACTACTTATACTTATTTAGTGCATCTTATGTAAATCTCTGTTTTATTATTGAATCTGAAAAATCAATATTACATGTTTACCGCATCTTGTATATTTTTACTGCATCTTATCCTTTTTAGTGTTTTTGACATAATCTTTAATATTAGAAGTTTTTTTTTTTTTTTTTTGACAATTTTTGAATAAATTTTCGGACAGATTTTTGGACAGGTCCAAAACTTTGTTATACTTGTAAAATAGTCTCTGCAATCCCTTCCCCCTCCACCTTTTATTCTCCTCTGATTTGGACCCTTATTATTCTTGGTGTACTTTTATAAATAAATTAAGAAAAAAGAAGAAAATTTTCACTAATTACTTAATCTTTCAACTTATTTGCATACCTTATGCTACATGGTAGTAACCTTTCATTATACATGTACCCATTATTATAAGGGCATATGGCCCAAAATGACAGTGTATTTATCAAACTATGCTAATAAAGAAATTATAACTTTTGTCGATGCTCTAAGAGGCTCCTAATTTTATGATCGTGTCAAATTATTTTGTCAAAAAAGTTAATTTAAAGGTAAATTTATTGTTTGATTTTTTTTTTTCAATTTTTGACTGACTATATTATATATTCTCTAATTTCATTTTAAGTGTTAAAACCCTTTTATGACAATATTTCAAATGTTTAATCATTTTATGATATAAAATATATAATAGGCAATTATAATTTTAAATATATTAGATGATTCTATTAATATATATATATATATATATATATATATATATATATATATATATATTAATTTTATTAAATAACTAATTAACAATTAATAATATCTAATATTTAGGGGGTTTAGAGGGTAAAGTGTAAAGATAAAATCTAAATCGTTGGATCGATATAGAAAACATCAATTAAAGATTGAGATTGTCTTAAGCTATTTTGCTTTAAGTATATGTTATAGATAGATTAGTTTGCAGTGGTAATAATTTTTAGCACGATTCAAAATTTGACATGATATCGACACAATAAAATATTACTACAACAAAGATACGGAGTATCATTTATCAACATTTTTTCCACACTTTAAAAAATGTATGTAACTATATATCGAATTATTCACATTT
Organism: Pseudognaphalium luteoalbum; assembly: GCA_963422505.1. Classification (NCBI taxonomy): domain Eukaryota; kingdom Viridiplantae; phylum Streptophyta; class Magnoliopsida; order Asterales; family Asteraceae; genus Pseudognaphalium; species Pseudognaphalium luteoalbum. The sequence goes on from OY730195.1 coordinate 109,746,390, forward strand.
ATAATTGTGTAGAAAATTGTTACATCAATAAGTGTGTGAATCATCACAATTTCACATATATGAGTATGAGAACAACAAATTTACACTTAAAAGTGTGAAAAAATCTAAACTTATCAACATTTATAGGTGTGAACTTCAATTTGTAATATTTAATTTATCCACACTTACTCTTGCGTGAATAAGTCATATGTTACAAAAAAAAGTTCACATTTTTAAGTATTGATAAGTTGTAATTTATTTGCTTATAAGTGTGAGGTTTTTATATATAGGTGTAGAAAATCTTATCATTTGTAAAAAGTTTTATACATTTTTTTATAAGCGTGAAACAAATGTAGTAAAATACGGAGTAACATTTTTTATAAAGTTTGTCTTTTTGACAACCCACAAACTTTATGCGTTTTTTTTTTAAATCGGTTCATGTCACCAATGACTTGACCTGTCAACACTTACTTGAATATATTTATGTATAGTTTTTATTTTATTAATAATGATTTGTTTTAACTTAAACACGTACACATCAAGTCATCAACCCAATTATCCGAATAAGTTTTCAAAAGTAGTTAAAAATTTTCTTAATAATTTATTTAGCTTAATGAAGACTTTCATAATCATATACGGTTTTGAACTTTTGATGGAGAAAAATTATTTAAATAATGCATTTGAATTATGGGCTTTTGATTTGGACATATTTGATGTCTTAGTAATTTAATAGGGTGGATGATAAATCCATCAAGGATTTTGATAAATCCACCATAATCATGTAATACTGGTTTCTACAGTATAAATTGTGATTGCATAAATTTGATGGATTTATCAAATTGTTTTGTGGAAATATCACTACCCAAGTTAATATGTTATGGTAGAATTGTAATAAATGATGTCTTGATAGATGTAACTTGTAGGGTGTTTTTGGCAACCCGAGGAATATAAGGGATTCCAAGAGATTGGACTTTTAATTTTAAGAATATCAATATCTTACAAGGCTAAAATCCTTGTTTGGCTTAAAATGAAAAGTAGAAATTATTTAAGAAATAATCCATTGAAAGAAAAGCTCTTAAAACTAGTTTATTTTGAGAATCTTCATCTCCTACTTGTTAAATTACTACATTACCTATATTTTAATTGTTAAAAACTTGGAGTAATAGAATGTCATGTCCTTTTTGTGTCATTTTACATTCATAAGCTTCAACCCCGGCTAGTTTTTCAAACACGTATTCAAAAATATAAGCTCCAGCCCCCAGCCTAGCCACAAATAAAAGCTCTATCTCCGTCTTCATCTCCGGCTATTTTTGTCAAATACTATTAATATGTAATATGTAATATGATTTATTTGGTGTAAAATAGGCTAGCATGTTTTTGGTTGAGTTGAAATAATCAACAAAAATTTTTTAATCTAGTTGAGGTTTGAGTTATCTAAAATTTGATCCTTTAACCTAAATTTTCACCTTGCCCCAACCTGAATTATTACACCTAATTTTCACATTCTTTGAGTTTTCGGAGGCTCTAAGCAAAAATATAATTGATCGTCGAAATGAGACCCTTTATCGAGCAATATTTTTTTTTCTTATTGCAATTATTAATCAAATTATATGTATATGTATATACACAATTACATATACACAAACATATATATTTTGAGGCCCTTATAATTTGGAAGTCCTGAGCCGTCGACCACCCCACCCACCTTCAAAAACGGCCTTAGTCTATAGTCGAGCTTTCAAGTCATCTATTGAAAGTTAGATCCAGAACTTACTTTGACTTAAAGTGTATTCAATAAAATAAAGATGAAATAAAAGATTTAAAATGAAGACACAACGGTGAGACTGATATTCTCCATCCAACAAGATAAGAGAATATATAGAGACACAGATAGCGACATAAAGGTGACATCCTCTAGGAGTTGCGACGCGAGTGGCGATGTATATAACGTCGTTTTTAAAAATAGCGACATAAATAACGACAGGGAAATACATGTCGCTAAAATTTTTGCGTCATACAATCATTTGTCGCTACTGATGTCTTTAAATTAGCGACACGGTTTGAGACATCTCAAAAATCTACGACTTTTCTATACCGACATGTTACCTCAAGTCTGTAAACACGTCGCCAGGCTGAAATATGTCGCTAAACATGTCGTTAAATGACATTTTTCTAGTAGTGTCTATTGAAAGTTGATTCAGAACTTACTTTGACTTAAAGTGTATTCAATAAAATGAAGATGAAATAAAAGATTTAAAATGAAGACACAACGGTGAGATTGATATTCTCCATCCAACAAGATAAGAGAATAAAGATCATCTTTTATGTTGTAGGATCAATATGACGATTCACTAACACGTACTTTGGAGTTTTGATCTTTATCCAAATGACATTCAAACTTCTACAAAATGTTGTACATACCTGCAAAGATGTCCGTTTATGATCAAATTGCTCCCACTTATAATACCAGCCAATTGCACAAGCATGCGGAATACAATACCGACGTAAACGGTATACAGTCATTTGTTGCATAAAGTATGTCAACATTTTTCTAGTGAGATTGAATATTTCTAAAACATTCTATGATTGATTAAAACTAAAAATAAAAAATTGATTTTTCCCACATCTAAAAAATGAAATATGAAAATTTAAGTTAAATTAGGGTACTCGATCATCTGTAACAAAATTCTATAAATTTTATTTTATTTACTGTGTATATAAAAAACGTAATTTCTGAATATAACTTAACGGTGTGATTTCATGTTTGATTTTTGGAATAAAATAAAAGAGATTCCCATCCCATGGTGTTAACTCTACACCACAGTCTACAATACAAGCTTTCCCCTCCCTCTCTCTCTACAAACCAACCAGAACCCTAACTGTTCTTCTGTCACATATATACATACACCAACACGATATCTATATATCATCATTCGCTCATTCATATACTCAATCAATCATTTCATCTTTTTCCACCGCAATTATTCATCAAATATTTCTATCATCACACTATTTAACATCATAATTCACTTCTAATTGTACATACATATATATATAGATATCATGGAAGATATGTACGGCTTTCATTCCATCTCCGATTACACAATTCCACCGGAGACTAACCTAACTCCACCGCCGGAATTTCACGGCGTCGATCATTACCGGACGTTTTACGGATCGGAGAATCTATTATCAGCGACGGCTTCAATCATATCCGAAGCCGTTTCCGTCGCGGCAACGCCTGATCAGATTCATTTTCCGATTAGACGTAGAATTAACCGTCAGCGTGATCAGAATAAAAACGACGACGTTCGTCATGATGATGACGATGATATGATTAAAGCTAAAATCGCTAATCATCCTTTGTATCCTAAGTTGCTTGACGCTTTTATCGACTGTCAGAAGGTTAATTATAACCTAATTCACTTTAACTAATTTTTTTTGCTTGAAATTAACCATAACTAAAAAGATCTGTTTAGAATAATCGGTTCGTTTATAATAAGATCTGCACGTAGCATACGTGTTGGAATTCTTTTGAAACTAAACTATTCGCGCTTTTTAGCGTTTTTTTCGTTCAAAATTCGAAACAGTTATGTTTTATGGTAAATATATACACTGTGGTACGTGTAATATATGTATATATATACGTTTATTTATGTGTGTGTATGTATTCGTCAAATTGATGTTTAATATTATAATTTTACAGTTAGGTGCGCCTCCGGAAATAGTAGGTTTGTTAGACGAAATCCGTAGAGAAAATGGCGTTTGTATGCGAAACGCCGTCGTTTCGACTGGATTAGGAGCAGATCCTGAACTTGACGAGTTCATGGTTCGTATTGAGTTTATTTTTTTTTTTAGTTATGATAAATCATGATGATCATGAACATATATATAAATAAACTAATATTATGAATATGTGACTTTCTATTATAGGAGATGTATAGGCAAATATTAGTGAAATATAAGTCTGATCTAACGAGGCCGTTTGATGAAGCTACTGTTTTTCTCACCAACATTGAATCACAACTCAGCAATCTTTGTAAAGGTGCGTTTATCTATCTATCTATCTATCTGTCTTATACTCCGTAGTAAGAATTTTTTTTTTATTTCAATTTGAAATATATTCAATTTAGATTTTTATACACACACAGTTATATGTACTACAAAGTACAAATTTAAATAGCATGAATTATAGAAGTTGGATGTTTAGGACCAAAAGACTGTTGCTATTTTGTCTATTTTACTTGGAAATTATATGTAATACTTTGCCTGATTTAGGTGTTTTTCGGATTTTACTATATGAGTTGTGCGCTTGTGCACATAGATTGAAAGTTTTAGGAATATCTATATGTTTACAGTAAGTAAATAGTATAGTATAGTATGTTTTGATCATAAAAGAAAAAGAAATTAGAATTCAAGAGAGGCATGCAATCATGGACTTTTGAAGAGCATTTATTTTCTTTTTTCTGTTCTGGCTGTATTTCTGTCATGTACTCATGTTTGGAGTGTTTTTTTTTAGCTTTTGGTTATTCATTTCCTGTTCGAGTTGTCATGATAATTTCTAAATACAAATATAGTATCAGGAGTTAGTTATATACTTAAAAACAAAAGCTTGTTATATAGTTTCATACAATGACCGGATGTAAAACAATGGGTTAGTTAATAACTTTGAATGAGAGAACCTTCCTTTGTGAATCATCTTGTCAAAGTTTTAGAACCTCTTTTCCTTGCTCTATTCTTACCATCTGTTGGGTATCTTTTTTCGAGTCCGATTGTTTCTGAATAGTAAGTTACTTAAGGATTTGTTGAAATAGTCAAATTGTTAGGTCTTCTCTGCAAGTTTCTAAAGGTTATATATAGCTTCTTCTAGTAATTTTAAGAATTTTATATGTTTAGATTTCAGTGTGTTAGTGCTTAGTCGTATACCAGTGACCAGTTTTTATTATGAAGATGATATTTTATGTATATGGATTAATATCTTGAAGAACAGTAAATTAAAAGTCCATCTTGAACGATATGTATTCTGCTTTTTAATTAAGATTCATGTTAGATTATCACCGAATTTTTTTTGCTGTTGCCTTTAGGTTACTTTTCAAAGCATATTTGAATTTGATTTCAACATTGCTAAACTATCAAGATAAAACTTCCACACAATTCATATTGATTCCAGGTGTCGATGATTCTCATTAAAAATTATTGCGTTCATATGCTATTAATATTAATACTTGTTTTTGTCATAACTTTGCATCGGGAGCTGTTTAATAATTACTAAGTTTTGTGTGTTTACTAATTAAAGCTACAAATTCTGGACAAGTTATATAAAAACAATGCTTTTGTGGATTATAATAACTAGAATAAGTAAATTAGTAATGATAAGTACTAATAAGCAATCTATGCTCAAGGTACTGTTTTTTAAGTTGATACTTGTTTCAAGTGGTCCTGCATGTGAATCATGAGAAAACATTCCAAAAGAAGCTGATGTTAAGGTATGCGATGACTAGTTGCTGTTTCACCTCTTTGTTCATCATATGGATCCTATTGGTCTTATATATCTTAATAGTTAATTAATTATATAAAACAAAGTACAATGGATTTTTCAAACTTAAATTTGCCTTTTGAGTTCTTTAATTAGTGGCTTATATCTATTTATGCTTTTAGTTAACTTCAAAGTGATGAAGTTGTCATATTCCATGCGTCTCGGTCAGAATTATTCTATTGTTTGTCTCCATCTCGATGTGAAGTGGTGGAGATCATGCAATTCTTTCAACCTTTTTAGCAGCCTTTGATGTTCAAAGCCAATATTTAAAGGAAAGTGATTCAGATTTACAACAAAAGACTTGATTTGGATACTGAGATTTCTAAGGGTTGGCAACTAATATTAATATCTTTCAAAGTACAAGTTAACTTTTAGTAATGTGAAGATTTAATTCTTTGCTGGCCTCGTGTGCTATGTTATCTTTATTGAGCTCTACTTGCCTGTTAATTATATTTTTGTGCATTTTAGGCATATAATCACGTGCGTAGAAATTTTCTAGTTGATCTGTGTTCTGCATGCTTTTAATAATACTACTAGTAGTAAATTGGTATTTTATGATCTGTTGCTGCTGAGCGTATTACATGAATTGGCATGACTCTTTGCTTCACTTAAATGGAGTGTATATCTTATTATGCTTACATCATAATACCTTTTTTTTTTTTGAAAAGGTGAATATATATTAAACCAAAACTCATAAACGATTACATCATAATACTTGAACTGCAATTCTGTGGGGTTCGGAGTAAGGATTGTTGTATGTCCTACTTACTCTCGCTTGGTCTACAGTTTAGTGATAACCTTAGCTGTGTTTACAGCGGATTTCATCTGTAATGCATGCTGTATTTGATTGTATTTTATAAGTCATTCATCACAGTAGTCTATGTTGGATTATGCTGTTCCTTAATTGGCTCCGTAAGACTAATGAACAACCTAGAAATTATAAATCTGTTAAGATTGTGGAAAGTTGGAAGTTCCATGTTCAAGTCGATTGAACCAATTAGCTTTGGCCGAGAGCCAAGAACCTGGGAAATGGTTATCTGAGTATAAGAATGTGACTCATATAGTGACAGTTATATCCCGTGTGTAGCCACCATCGTCCGCAATGAGGTTTTGCTCTACTAGGTTGTTCGTCGGTCCGACCGATGCACAATAAATAAATGGGAGTTCCACCCAATTTACTGATTACGACACTTGTAAAAGTGTATGTTATATAGTCTTAGTTACGTTTTCGTGACACTTTCGAAGGCAAAAATGTATGAGGAGCCCAAATATTGCTCACGGACTCTTTGTGTCACTATAGCTATTGGTTATTCCTAAATATATATATTTAATAAAAATACATTTGTTGTGGCTTACCGCTTACCCCGTTAGATATCCGACCACCCAAACTGATGACCTCAACTCAACGGACCGTGTTAATGGCGTCAACCGACATGAATCTTAGTTATTTCTTCTTCTACCATTCATTTAGTTGCATCTACCTATCTTTAACCACATATTTAAGAATTACATTTTTTATGACTAGTGATTCAATCGTTATGACCGGTCCATTCCATCACCGTCTTTTGCGAATAGCATCACATGGTGTGAACACAACATAGGGCATAGGAGTGTCGTTGATTCTCTCATTGTTGTACGTTGATGCATCATTGTGTTTTATTTGATTTTGGTCTTTTGGGTGTGTTACGGAATGTATCCGATTTTAAGGGATTCTCAAATCTAATACAGTAGTAGTAAAAAGTATTGAAATTTTAGTTTTAATTCTTTTAATTATTAATTAATACCTTAGCCTTATTTGACAACAATAAATAGGTGAAATCTCTCAAGTAAAATAATTCAACCATAGTTTCCGATCACCAGCTTTAGTTCCAAACTTCCAATCACAACCTTCATGTATCAACTCCAACTCTAAACTCAGCCTCCATCCAAGTTAATTGCTTGTCAAATACACCTTGTGTGTTGAGTATTGATATATCCAACATTATATTTGACGGATCCACCTTGTACAACAATTGTACCATATGAATAATTAGTTGTACATTATGATGGATCTATTAAAAATCATGATGTAAATATTACCACCTTTTGTGTTGCTTAGACAATTGTGGTCGATAACTCTTGTTAATAATATATACGTCATTTTTGTATATATTTATGGTTGAAAACTTAACAAAAATTGTGGTCATTTTTATGTTACTTCGCTAGATTGTATATTCGTTTGTGTTTATGAATACACTTTCCTTTAAGAAAAACATCCGTTTCGATTACTCGATTGTATTCGTTCCTTTCTTCGTAAAACCTTAATGAACGAGGATGGATATGGTTCATCTATGTTCGATCGGTTCGTTTACACGACCGTAACAATAAATTTTTATACTCGATCCGTAGTGTACAATCGATATCTTAACCGTATTGAATATTGAGAATGTTTTTTAAGATATTATTCATAATTTGTTTTTAAAAAATACTTGACATGAATGCATGGGAAGGGATGTCTGGTGGGTTGATTTATAATATATATGTGTGGCTGAAAAGATTTCACATGGGACTCCCGTGTTTTCCGGTGCCTGCTTTCTGCAGCTTTCACAGAAACTGCTAGTCTCGCAGAACCACTGCCCTACTTGTTGTTGCTGCTGCTCTAGTGGTGGTGGTGTCAAGTCACTCCCGCTATATCCGCCCACTTGCTTCCTGTACGTTACACACGTGTCATCTTCTGCCGCATCTCATTTCTTGTTCCTTTGTTTCTTCATGGAAATTGGACTATCAACAGTCCATCAATCTTCTAAAACTATCCCATGCTATTCTCGTTACCATGTGACAATGCCCTTCTAATTTCCAAGCTCAAATAAACGTTGAAATTGAAATTATTATGAGTACATTTAGTTAACTTATAAATAATTTTACTTTTCTATTTTTATGTTATGGATATATAATAAAACTAATGAAAATTTAGTTAACGTATGTAAATGTAAGATGAGCTTTTAATCTCGGGATGAGAAATATATCATATATTTTGAATAATCAAGAGCGTTCAGTTTCAGTTTTAGGTTTTAGTTTCGATTTTTGGTTGTGCTCCATCTTAGAACTCTAAACTTTCTACTCTCTCCGTCCTATTTAACTTTACACGTACTTTTAAGATTCTTCACTAATTCCACTTTTCACCAATCATATAGTATTAAATTTACCTACTAAAGTCTTTTTTTATTAGTTAAATATCAAAGTAGACACTTATAATGGAACATTTTAAAATAGCAATGTGAACATTTCAAATGGGACGGATGTAGTAGTTTCTTAATTAAAAAAAAAGACGTGTGACGGTGGTGTAAAGATGTACTCCATCCGTCCCATAACAAGTGTCTGACTTACTATTTTGGACGCTCCAAAATAAGTATCCAGATTCTTTTTCAGCCAATCAAAAAAGAGTTTAGTGGTTATAGATAAGATGTTATTAGTAAATAGTGACTCTCCTTAAATTGTGTGCATTTTAAATGAAACGCTTATTTTAAGACGGATGGAGTAAGTTTTGTCCCGGTGATAAATGGAGATAAATGGAGTAAGTAGGTAAGATAGAAATAAAAAAGAAGAAAAAAAGAAATGAAGAGGTAATTGGGGTGGGGGAGTGAGTGACAGTTTGATTTGATGGTGGGGTGTGGTCTACCCTCTACGCCCACGTCAATCAGTCCTGTCTTATTACTCCTTACTGACACTGATTAGACTTAACGATAAATTGTCCTTTACACCCTTTTTTATTTCTAGTTTCATACATAATGAAATCCAAGATAAATAAATAAAACTTGGATAATAAACTCTTTTGTCCCGTGTATATTCGTGCTAGTTGGTTAAAAACATGCCACAAGTTAAAAGCAAATTATTTCCTGATGAATTAATTGTTTTTTATATTAACGTCTATAAAAATAGGGAAATAGGGAAATGATAAATACAACAAATAAACTTATACTTACTTCAAACTAATGCATTGATGTACTTGTAATATATGTAAAAACTGTTGTACCTGTGTTTAGGTATAAATTTTTTTGTTGTATTTATCAACTCCCATAAAAATAGTAGTGATAATGATCATTATTTTCTGTGTAAAGTAATGGAACATAATCTCTAGTTACAATCACAAGGATTTTAAAATAAATACTTACTCCATCTCAGTTTGTTTATGCATACAGCTTTGGAATTACGATAACATATATATTCACAAAAATTCTTTTGAATTGTTACATGAAATGATACAATTAATTGAGACACCTCAAAATAGTGGAAAAACACAATTGTATAACTAATATATATATATATATATATATATATATATATATATATATATATATATATATATATATATATATATATGTAATATACTAATAAACCTCACTTGACATTAGTATATTTTGTTGTTCCCGTCTACTTTAGTTTGACAGTAATTTACTATTTTGATGTATCTGTAATATTAGGGTTTGTTAACGATAGTCCGAAGGGCTGTTGTTAATATGTTTGGAGATGCATAATTTTTTTTATTTTCAAAGTACATATTTTTATGTACATCTTAACGTCTTAACGGAAGCTCTTAGGCTTCTCATTATCAATTTTCATAATATAATAGTGTTTTTTATTATTTGAAAACTTTTGTTTTGGATTTGAGGTCTGGTTTATTAGTCTGGAAAGTTTGACATAATTTACTTTACCGTCAGCTAAAGTAAAATTATCTTAGGAGAACGTTTTTCTTCTCATACATGTTCTATGCATCAAAAGAGTAACGTTTATAGTCTTAAAGTTAAATTATTTTACGAGAACGACAACCACGACAGACCAGAGGGTTTGTCAAACAAGTATCCATATCTGGATCATGGTCAATAGTGTTTAAGGATGAATTGATTGAAATTTCTAGTAAAGATAAGGGTTCCACCTTAAAACTTTTCATTATAGCATTTGGTGGAAGTCATAATCATAAATATTGTTCACAAATCACAATCCAACATATTAATCCTCTTTTATTTTACATAATAATGTAGCCACCTTTGTTTTATTGTCTTCGATTTGGAGTCTGTCGGTACTTATGACGTGGGACTCCATCCTAATTACTTTGTGTTATGATTCAAGTATAAATCCTTTTTAGGATTTACGTGGGGTAATGTGTCCAACTACTATGTGACATAATTAAGGACGTAACTTAAATCCTCCAGATTCTATCAGTAATTATCATTAATTTTGAGAGCTACATCTATTAGCAGAGTACCATATATCTTTAATGTTAATGTATGTAAGAATGACAAGTTGCCTGAAACTCTCATGTGGTTGGGACAAACTTGCCAGTTACCATGCTTACAAATCTGTAATATTAAACTCTATCCTCGATTATAAATTATAATTTTTAGTTATGGTTAATGGTGTTCAGAACTTCAGATGGTATGTGATGTTGCATATTCTAATGATATTTGCTAAATATTTCGTAACAAGTCTAATGGTTGGAGGATCGAATTAACATGTAACATGTTGAAATAGCTTTATGTTGGTTCTTATTTGAACATTATGACATTAACTATCTAATATTTGTACTATAGAAGACATTACCTACACTAAACTTATTCACAAGGGTGGTGATAAATCCACCACCACTTTTGATGGATCCACCATCAACATGCATTATTTACTTGTACAGTACAACCCTGTAATGCACATTCATTGTGTATCTATCAAAATTGATTGTGGAAATATCATCTCCCAATTCACAAGGGGGGAAATTGACGCTTGTACAGGTTATGATGTTGATCTTGTAAATTTGATTAACTGCCCATTTACATATAACATGTTCATGTAAGAATTATTGTGTTAAGCTCTTTAGTTTGCATTATATATATATATGTGCAACGCATGCAGATGATGTAGCAGTATCATCGGAGGAAGAATTAAGTGGAGGAGAGACGGAAACCACTCAAGCAAGCAGAGAAGACCAGGAGCTGAAGGACACCCTATTACGCAAATTTGGAGGTCATATAAGTTCTCTTAAGCATGAATTCTCCAAAAAGAAGAAGAAAGGGAAACTCCCAAATGAAGCAAGGCAAACTTTACTGGAATGGTGGGATTCGCATTACAAATGGCCTTATCCTACGGTAATGTTATCCTATTATCAACTTTTATCCATTCTCAATTTCACGTATAGTTGCATTTTGTTTGATTCATATAGCTTAGATTTTGAAACAGGTTACATGGTTAAAAAACAGCCACCACATTACTCTTTTGACCTTTTGGTCCATCAGTAACCTTCATGACAAAATAAATAAATTCGGCTTGGTTACCTTATGGGAATTTATTTTCTAAGAACAACTGAATCCAATTTGGTTGCAATTTATACAATTAGTGTTTAGTGACTATTGATCTGTCAATTATCGACTTTCAAGATTCTAGTTGATAATTTGCAGATAGGGAACTTGAATAGGTTCATGGATTTGTGTTTTGAATAATGGCTTTCGTTTCACAGTTTGTTAAACTAAAGTTTATAACGTTGTCTGGTGTAGGAAGCTGATAAAATATCGTTGGCAGAAACAACCGGACTAGATCAGAAGCAAATTAATAACTGGTTTATAAATCAAAGGAAGCGGCACTGGAAACCATCTGAAAACATGCAGTTAGCCATAATGGGTAGTTTTTCTGGTCAGGATTATTATGACGATTGAATATGTGCTCTCCTGTTTCATGCACTGATGCATGTATATTACAGAAACTGTATTTACTTGACTAATAATTTAACGTTAGGTAACACCATAACACTTGCTCATGTTATTTTCTAAAAATAAGAACAGATTAATGCACATAAATTCCCTTATTTCCTTTGTATTTTCTCATCATCTTGTTCTTGGCTTGGGAATGAATAGATTATGATCTCCCTATAGGAACAATTTATTTACAGTTTATTGTCTGTCGTTATCCTTACGTCATTCTTGGTTAAAATTTCTGGTTTTTTCATTAATTTGTCAAAGGTTGTAACACCCCATTTTCGGTGGTGAAAACGGAGGTCACAATAACGATATACAATAAAAGCAAAAATTCATTATTTTAAATATCTTATAATAAGTCATAAAATGTCTCTAAAATAAGTCACGCGAAATGTCTGTTACAAAATTTTAATACGAACGTCTAAATAATAAAGAAGCTAATAATAATCCAAATAATTGCTAACTTTCCGGCTACTTCAAAATCCCTCGACCTCCGTTCTTTATGCTCATTGATCACTTGCCGCATAGAAAGAAATGCGGCGGAGCTAAACGCTCAGTGCGCGGATACAAATAAAAACAAACGAATATGAAGATTTTATAAAAAAGATTTTTCAATGGCGAAAGCGGTTTATTCGTGATGAACAAAACAAAGAAAAATATTTATCAATGGGATTAAAACAAACAAGAGTCCAATGGGTAAGACAATCCGAGCTCAATACAATACAATGGGTACATGAACTGCAGAACCAAGTGTACCAATTACCAAACAATGGTGAATGGGGCGTTGGGCACTACACCTCCAACCACAACAATACAATAGCCTCTAAAATCCCTTATCACACCACAATGAGGAGATGCCGTAACAATCCACCATTACCAGAGTGTCACGCCATCGGTGCCACGATGACATGCCTGTGGTACCTCCATAGGAAATTAATAGCTCGTATACCCAGAATAGAATAATAACGTTAAACAAAAATTGGGTCAATTCAAATAAAGCAGTAACAATACGACAATAGTAACGAGATCAATAATTTAGGCAAATAATAGTCACAATGAAGGTCAATAAAATAATATGGGGTCAATTACATACGAGTAGGCCTGTAAGAGAACTGAACGTTCGGCGAACTATTCGTGAACTGTTCTGCAGGAAGTTCGTTTATGTTCGTTCGTTTCGTTTTATGAATGAACATGAACAAATTTTAACGTTCATTTAATTATATGAACGAACATGAACACATGTCTTGTTCGTTCATTTACGTTCATGAACGTTCGATAATATGTTCGTGAACGTTCGGTTAAATGTTCGTTTATTAACTAATAGTATAATTAAATTAATACATATTTATATATCTTAAGCTAATTTCTATATATAATATTATTATATATTTAGATATCATTTAATAATATGGAGTATTAAATATTTAATATATTTATCACACATTTTCTTCTCATAATTCACTCCACTCTAAACAAACCTCTACTCCCTCCCTCCTCTAGTTCCAGATTGGAAAAGTCTAGACTTACATAATTTTTACATAAAAATTTGTACATAATGAGTTGGCAACACATGTGGACCAATTACATGAATTTGTAACTTCTTTCACTTCATTATCTCTCATGACATTATTGGTCCACCTAATTGTGTAAACAAAATTATGTAAGATTTATGTATGTGTAGCATGGCTCTTCCAGATTTGCTCTTAACTACGATCGAACAAATGAGTTTATTTTCTTATTGTGATAGTTTTGTAATGTTGAATATGCATTACAAAGTTTCAACTTCAATAATATATATGTGTAGATGTGTATATATACATTCGTTTATGTTATTTGAGGTTCGTTTAATGTATTAACAAAGAAATGCATTAAATTATGTGTTTGTTCGTGTATGTTCGTTTGTGTTCGTGAACAAACAAATTTTCTTAGTGAACGATCATGAACAACAAAATCCGTTCGCTTATCCGTTCGTGTTTGTTCGTTTGTTCGTCAAAACCTTAATGAACGAACACGAACAGACTCTATTCGTGTTTGTTCGGTTCGTTTACAGGCCTACATACGAGTCCATATGCGATCTTATAATATTGAACAATAGCAATTATCAAACAATATAGAACGGTAAACGAAGAACAAAGAATCCGTACAAATTACCATACGAACAAAATAAGTTTAAAAATTAAATAGAGATCCGTACAATAATTAATGTAGAACAAAGGTTAAAGAGTCCGTACAAATTTTCATAAGACTCCTCCCAACCTAAAATCTAACGGACTGAAACTGACAAATCCACGTCAACGTCACGTCAGCTTTTTCAAAAAACTGATTGAAACTGACAGACCCCTCTCATCCCTTATCCATCACTTCATTTTTCTGGGACCCACTGACCAATTTTTTAATCAATTAAACCACAACTATTTAAATAAAACACAATAATTTAAATTAAACACATACCATTAAAGATAAAAATTACCACAATTTCTAAAAATAAAAATTACAACAATTCCTAAAAATAAAAATTAAAACAATTACTAAAAAAATACAACAATTCCTAAAAATATAAAAAAGAAAAAAAAAACGCTACATTTATTGGGGAAGAAACACAATTACATAACTAACGAACACGGTAATTTGGTGGAAGTTGTGAAATGTGTTGGATTAGAGCATTGTGAAATCGATGATGAACATCCCGATCCCGTAATTCCTTGTACATACGCAATGAAGTTGCAACTCTTTCTTCCCATGAGTGATTTGGTCTATTTGACGGCTCAGAGAGATAATCTTATTCCAGTTGACACATATTTCGCCCGTAGTCCTCCGTTATCATGTTGTGTAGAATTACACAAGCATACATGATTCTTTTTATCTTGTTAGTGCTATATGGTCTAGCCGGGTTCTTGATGATTTGCCAACAGCCTTGAAGCACACCAAATGCCTGTTCCACATCTTTCCTTGCAGATTCTTGATATCTCTTGAAGCGGGCCTCGGCTTCAGTTAGTGGATGCCAGAACGACTTTACAATAGTCGCCCATTCCAGATAATTTCCATCCCCCAGATAATACCCCTTTGTGAAATGTTGTCCGACAATCGCACAGTTAATTTGGGGAGCTCTATCTTGTAGAAAATCGGAGAATAAATCCGATTGATTTAGAACGTTAATGTCGTTGCTCGAGCCCGCTGGACCAAAGAAAACGTGCCAAATCCACAAATCATAAGACGCAACTGCTTCGAGCATGATTGTTGGATGACCTTGATCACCTCTAGTGTATTGACCTTGCCATGCTATTGGACAATTTCTCCAAGGCCAATGCATACAATCAATGCTTCCAAGCATACCCGCAAAACCATGCACTCGGAATGACGTTGATGTAAACGTTGCACATCTTGTAGTGTTGGTTTTCTTAAATACACCGTAGAGTACAAATGAAATACACATTTACAAAAATTATCCAAACACTTGTATGATGTTTGTTCACCCATATGCAAGTATTCATCAAACGCATCCGCGGGACAACCATACGCTAGTTGGTGTCCGGCGGAAGTGCATTTTTGAAAAACATTAAAATCGGGTCTGCCGAGTGCGTCAATACGTTGACGAAAATATGCAAAGTATTCCGGTAACGGATTTTGAGAATAAGATATAATATTTTGACATATACGGATAATAATGGCTTACTCATCCGAGAACGACGTCGAAATATGTCAGCCAGAAATGGGGTGCTGGCAAAGTAATCGTGAAACAAACGTTGGCCCGTTGCTTGGCGATCTCTTGGAAAGTATCGACGGGGAGCTCTCAGATCGGAATTACTTCTTCGTCTTCCGATTCGGAGGATATGGCGTTGATAACAGTAATCGCCCATTCCGGATCGAAAATGTCGTTGAGCGCCTGTAAATCTTCAAGATCGGAATCGGAAGACATTTTAAATTTTGAAAGTGTATAAAAATGTGTATATGAATTGTATGAAATAGCTCGAAAGATTGTGTGAATTGTTTGGAAAGGAGGTATGTATTTATAGTTGAAAAAGTGATATTTACAACAAAAAAAAAACCACAAACGGCTCTATGACCGTTAGGGGAATTTTTATTTTTTTATTCGACGGCTACAAACGAAAACAAAAAAAGAGGAAATGGGCCCCACTCATAACCGAACACACTTCGGTTATCCGAAGTAGCAAACCGACCGACGAAACCGATGAGGGCGTGCCATCATTGTCGGTTCGTCGGTTTCAAACCGATGAGAAGTGATGATCCGGGTCGGGAGGGGTCTAAGAACACAATAAATTGTAGTTATAAAATAGAGATCCGTACTATGGTAAATATAAATTAAAGCGAAGGAGTCCGTACCTTACAAGATCTACAAGAGCCAGCAATTGAAATCCGATTGTTTAAAAATCTAAACTCGTTGTTGTGCAATTTAGCCTTATAGTTGAAAATAATAGTTGATGGCATATATAGTAGGTTAATGAAAAAAGAGGATGCGAAAGAATATAACACGGTTTTTACTTCCGATATTTGATATCCACGACTTTAATTAAATTACTATTTATTTATTATATTTTAATTACTTATTTGTAAATTGGTCGAACTTTTATGTTAAGCAGAATTAGGTGACTTTATTTTAGTTTTCTAAATTTACAATTTGATCCCTTACTTTGCCAATATTATTTATCTACGTTTATATATTAACTTACTTTACTAAATAGTTTTAGTTTGAAAAAATAACTATGTAAAAATGACGAGTATTACACAGGTGGTGTTTGGTTGACGGGTATGGTATCTCAATATGTAAGTGAAACGCTGAATCCCTTGATTTATTTTTTCTATTAAACCTGGAATGTGTTTGGTTTAGAATATTGTTTCATGAATAGCTTTGTCATTTCTTACTATCTTTTGTCACTTGATCGATTCTTTCTAGCAAGTGTTACTTTGCAACTTGCATTCGACATCTTCTCAACTTGCATGTCGTTTTTCGTATGTAATCATATTCAAATATACATCTATTTTATCTTAATACTGTCATTATGTTTCGTACACGTAAGATAGCGAGAATGTTTTGTGCATTTACCTCACGCAACATGTAGCCTTACGTGTTGTGAACGGATTACTGGTAAGAAATGTGCAACTGATACGCATTTCTAAAAAACTAAAAACCATAGGATGATATACAAAATGAAGACAAAAAAATAAAAATAATAATAATAAAATTAGAAGTTTTTATCATTTATCTTGTGTTAATAACGTAGAAGATTCATTTAGGATCCCAGTTGCCACATATCATTTTTTTTTGGGAAATTAATAAAGATACTACTTTTTTCGAACGCATTTTTCGTTTTGTCACTTAAAAAAAAGTTGCCGATTTGCCCTACCCGTTCGCAGGTCGCAGTGTGCGACCTGCGACCCGTATTCTGCGACCTGCAACCCATGCGATTTCCGAGTAAAAGACAAGCAAAATGAGTCGTAACCCGTGGTCGCCAGTCGCACCATGCGACCTGCGACCGTCATACGAGTACAAGATCAACCATCTTCGAACGTTGTGTTCATTTAATATATTTTATGTTTTATATTTAATTAACGCAGTGTTTCGTTTTTCTTTGATAACTTTTTATATACAATGTATAAGATAATTCCGAATATATATTCATGATCAGTGTAATTTTATCTACGTTTCGACATAAATTTTATCATCCTATGTTATGTATTTAACGAAAGCATTTTTAGTCTCGAAATCAACTTTTTTTTATATCAGAATGTAAATAAAATTAAATTGATCATAGTGGTATATTTAGATTTATGTAGTATAACATATAAATCTAAATATAGAAATAAAAAAGTTTACTATATTTGGATTTAGTAAACTAAATGTAGTATAAAATATAAATCTAAATGTAGTGTAACATATAAATCTAAATATACCACTATGACCAGTTTATTTTTATCTACATTACATTCTGATATTAAAAAAGTTGATTTCGAGACTAAAAAATGCTTTCGTTAAATACATAACATATGATGATAAAATTTATGTCGAAACGTAGATAAAATTACATTGATCGTGAATATATATTCGAAATTATTTTATAGATTGTATATAAAAAGTTATCAAAGAAAAATGAAACATTACGTTAATTAACTATAAAACATAAAATATATTAAATGAAAACAACACAACGTTCGCAAGATGGTTGATCTCGTACTCGTATGGCGGTCGCAGGTCGCAGGTTGCATGGTGCGACTTGCGACCAAACGGCTACGACTCATTTTGCTTGTCTTTTATTCGGAAATCGCATGGGTCGCAGGTCGTGAAATACGGGTCGCAGGTCGCACCCTGCAACCTGCGGACGGGTAGGGCAAATCGGCAATTTTTTTTTTAATTGGCAAAACGAAAAATACGTTCAGAAAAAGTGGCATTTTTGTTAATTTCCTATTTTTTTTTCTTCCCGATATCTAAAACAGAACGCGGGTCGTGAGAAGCTCATTCTAGGTCTTATGGGCCTCTCTCTACACTGGTAGGCCCAAACTACCTGCATCCATTATTCTTGAACAATTTGCCCAGTTGTATTTAGGCCCAAATGACCTCTTCGAGTTTGTCACCGTCTATTATATCCATCTAGCTATTCTTTCTATTCTATTTCTGATTCTATTTCTTTTTTCTATATACAAGTTTATAACCCGCGAATTCACGAAATGAATTCACGAAATGTAACATGTTTGATAGATAAAGTATATATTTGTTCGAAGAAACATTTGTTATGGTCCCTTATAGGATTTGCATGTGACGTTCATGCACAAAATAAAATATGATATTTAAATTTACACACCAACAAAGTTTATAATTATGATATATAGATTTTCGCGTATCAGTTTAGACTTAAATCAGGAGGTGACATACAACCCATATGGTTATATGTTCAATTTGACCCGTTCTTTTGCCAAAATCTCATGCAATTAACTAGGGCGAGCACGGTAAATCGAAACCGACCCAAAAATCAAAATAACCGAGAAACCGAAACTGAAAAATCGTTCCATATCAATAACGACGGTTTGGTTTTTGATTTTTAGAAAAATCAAAGTATTGGTTCGGTTTTTGGTTTTAGACTGAAAAATCGACTGAAAAAACCGAACCGGATCATACGTAGAAAAACATATACTTGAAATTTTAGACTTTCGATTATATCTTTATAATTTGTATTTTATCAATAATATGGACTTTGCATTCATATAACTTAAATCGCAATAAGTTAAATAATTTAAAAAAATATTGTAAAGATATGATATGATTGGTTTGAATTAATTTGTTGGCTATATAAAACTAGCAAAAGTTAATGGACTTCATTGGCCCAAGCCCAAAAAATGTCAAAAATGTCAAAAATTAAAAAAAATCATAAACCGAATTCAAAACTGAAAAAAACGAACCATAAAAATCGAACGATTTCGGTTTTAAGTTTTCGAAAACCGAAGTCTATGGTTCGGTATTCGGTTTTAGCGAAAAACCGACCCAAACCTACCCATGCTCACCCCTACAATTAACCATGAACATTGATTTTAAACATACAATTACACAAAACCAAGGGAGCTAAAAGATTATACAAACATCACATAAAATCCAACAACAACAGAAATCTAATCCCTTACATAGTTAACTTTGGCTCACAAGTATAGGGATACCATTTGAACAAAAAGACTTCCCTTATATAAATAGAAAATTTGAAAGTCTTAAATGATGTCATCAGATATTCAATTAGCCAATAGAATTATTTAATTTTAACAAATTAGCAAAAATTTAGAAAATGATAACATCATAAATTATGATTTTAAAATTTCTTTAAACAATACAATTATCTTTTAACAAATATGATAATATTAAATTTAAAATCCATATCTACATATAATTTCAAAATGTCTCAACTTAATAACTAATAATTTTATACAAATAAAGGAGATACTATGACAACAGTTTAATAGGAGTGAGTTCTTTTAAGAATGAAAAAAAAATTAGAAGATGAGAGAATCAATAGGATTGCTCCATTTCTCTACAAAACTCACTTTAACTTTTACCCCATGGTTAATTATCTAACAAGCCGTAAATCTATAAATTATAAAAATTACATATTCGAAACCGGCGTCTTTTTACTTCGATTAGTGATGTCATATTCTATACTTTCGACGAATTTTTTCTTCTTTGTTTTTTACCCAATTCTGCAATATAATCACATGTAATTTATGATGAAAAATTAAAATTTGTTCACGATTATTTATTCATGGTATATGTTATTTAACACGTGATTATAACTGATGGGTTGCCGAAGCGTCGTATGAAGACGGTGCTCGGACCGCAATCGGGTTGTTTTAAATTTGTATTTGCTGGGGTCTAAGTGTGACTTACTAATAATGAACCAAAGGCTAGTAGATGGTAAGTATGACCTAGAGTCGTTCTTAAAGAGAAACTGAATTGAAACAGAGGTGATCCAATCAACCTTTCTTTTCTAGTAAATGTTTTAAAAGAGTGCGTTGGGGGTTTTTGGTTCAGCTAATTAAGTAAACTAAATAAAGCGAATAAAAGATAATGATAAATCAGATAATAAAAGGAGTATTTGTTGTGAGTTCATTAGCTTATAATGTGGGACGATGACTTGTAGGGAAAACGTTTATTAAATTTGGAATGTTCACTAAACTTGGTAGTTCAAGGTATAACCGATGGATTCCCTATTAGTCGGCTATCAACTAATATGTCACGAGGAACCATGGTTTCATAATTCTGATCAGACAGACAATGCTCAACTCTCCACACTCTCCTGTGAGGGAGTCAGTGGCCCTTGTTATTGAGCACATTTGCTCGTGGGCGAAGGAATAGAGTAGCAAGTCTACAACAAGTCTAACCCTTCTTAATACCATAAAGACTATAAATTTAGCAAACAACTAACTTAGCAAATATGTTCGGACTTAGTTGATCAATTCCCATTAATGAAGTTTAAGCATGGTAAGCAAAGGAAAGTGTTGAGATTTCTTGCGTACCTTACTTTATATTTCATAGGTTAAGGAAAAGTATCAATTTAAATTGGATTTTTAAACTTGCCTTTCTCAATACAATTAACAAATTCCTAGGTTTTCGTAAATGGTTATTTAGCCTATAGCCTACCTAATCTAATCTAAACTAACTAATCTAATTAAAACGTAATTAAAATGTTGACGGCTTTTTGCATAAAGTTAAACCCAGACCATGTCGGAAAATGCTATGGTAGTCCACAATGTATTTAATTGTTTACCGATGTTTCCATTGTGAATTCAATTGCTTCGCGATGTTTACATGATAAGTACATTGTGATTTCAAGTGTACAATACTCATGGCAATTCCACGTAATCACATTGCATTTTATGATGCTCGCATGACGTTACAATTGAAACCATAGTTTTACACAGATAACTATTGACCAAGTAGTAAGGTTCGCGACTCCTTTTTACAAGGTTACAATCACGTTTGTTCATCGAAAGGCGAATGTAAGTTTTAGGTTTAAAAATCATAAGATAAGTCCGTTCATAGAGTTTCCGTTTTATAATGTCGATCCATAATACAACTACCTTTGGTCGTTACCGGCTTCCATACGTATGTACTTTGCTTAAAAGCATTTCCAGCACTATACCGAGTAAACAGTCGAATAGGGGCCGTCATATTATTTCACGACATATTTAAAGTCATCCCACAATTATATATGCTAACTACATCACAACAAACACAATAGTAATCTACTCGCTAATCATGGCACAAACTATATCTAGCATAATTAAAGTATACATATTTAATCAAGATAGATAAGGATAGAAATAACCGAGATTAATATGCGAGAAGGAGTAGACTTGAATTAATAAGAGTTGCTCCAAGCGTACACCAACGATTACAAATACATTCCTCACCAAGGACTACAAGCATGTTCCTTGCTTCTATTTTAACTAGCCTAATACTAATTTAAAATAAAGAAAGAAAGAAAAGCTAGAAGCTAGAGAAAGAAAGTGTGAAAGTGTCTAGGTATGTTGGTATCCTAGTGCCCTTGGTGTGTCTTTGCAAATGAGCCTCATGCCCCCTATTTATATGAGAGTTTTGGTGCATTTTAGCAAGTGGAAGCACACAATAGCAAAAGGTGGAAAAGGTAGTGACACCAGGTACGAAAAGGTGAAAAAGGTGGTGGCACCAGGTATGAAAAGGTGGAAAAGGTGGTGGCACCAGGTACGAACAGGACAAAAAATCGCGATCCGTGCGGGAGGGTGGCAGCCGGCGGCGGCCTGGTGGTTGGCTGCTACCTGCACCAGCCCGCTGCCTGTTGCTTCGTTTCTCGATTCGTGCGTGTTTTCGTCGTTATGTGTCCGTTTGTGTTGATTCTTTTTGCATTGGATTCGTAATTCAAAAAAGAAGCTTTTGATGAAAAGAGATCCCAAAAATATGTCTCTGAACTTTAGATGTGTCGTACGACTCGTTTGGATCTTCCGGAGTGCGTAGAATTTTCATTCTTCGTCCATTTTTGTTGATTCTTCTTCTGTTGGATTCGTAATTTGAAAACGAACATCTTATTTCAGGTGGATGTTGGTGATGGGCACTTTTGTCTTGAAATCTCTTTTTGATGTCTTGAATCTTCAAACGTGTGTGAAATCTTCGCTTTTCATCCGTTTCGCTTGATTTTTATCGTGCAACCTTGTTTTGACCATCTTGGCATAATACTATTGATTTGTAATGTTTTTGAGTTAAAGTACCAAGAATCGATTCAAAATGAGAGAGATATCGGTAGTAAAAACGTGACTTTTTACGCGATATCAACAACTTAATATTCATCAACATTAATAGTTATAAATAAAAAATTAAAAATTGTGTTAGTTTTCATTAAAAATCACATGTGATTGCTATTTGTAGATTTAATCACATGTGATTTGTTATATAATCACATATGATTTTGTATATAATCACATATGATTTTCATTTAAAAATTGCTATTTGATTAGCAATTTACCGATATATGATAATTCATGTATGATTTCAACTTGATTTTTACTTAATTGTATGATTACTAGTTTATTGACCCGTGATTACACGGGTTTGACAAAAAATGAAATTAAAAGATCAATTGAAATGTATCTTCTTTCTTTGTATTATATAAAGATGAATTGATAACAATAATAAAATTAAGATAGAGGACATTTATAAATGTGAACATACGTAAGGATAATGAAAGCTGAAAATACATAATAGCTAACCAAAGCTTAACATGTCCAATTATCTAAATATCTAAATATGATCTTAATATGTACTTCATGAAAATGCAAGGATGATAGAAACACCAAAACAATAGTGTCCAACAATTATACGTGTCCTGGACTTACTACCTTCACAACACAAAATCAGTACATATCTCAAAAAGCTACTCCTTATATAAATCATACTAAGTATAAAATACATTCATTTAAATAAACTATCGGATATATATAATTTGGATGAAGCCAACAATTCAACCGACCAAAAAATAATTAAAAAACCACAATCAAGTCTCACATTAACAAATTCACCAAAGTGATAGAATCAACACATACTTGGCTGATTAGAGAATTATAACCATAGACAAACTTAGACCTCAAATATCAGTCCACATTTGGAATCACACTTCTTTATGTATTTTTCGCTTTAAGCTCTTTTACTTTATGACTTCTTAATTTTGGCAACCTTCTTAATTGATCTACGAATAAGAAAGAACCAAACATAAGAATAAAGTATATATTTCATTCATATATACAATTTGGGGCATATTGCATAGTGCATAAAGATACTCACATAACCCTTGAGAAACTTTCTTTTAGACATGAAAGACAATATACATCTCTTCTACATTATTCATTAAAGCCAAAACATGTACAACCACAACACTAACAGCAGTGGGTAGCTGATTGAAAGGAGAGACATTTGTAAAGGGATTCCAATTGTATGCTAAAGCAATGTGTATTAACCAATCTATTGTTACTCTTTTCATATATAAATTACGAAACATGGTATAAGGAAATTGGTGTCTCACTAAGGTGTTCACATTTTTCTCTGTCTTATATGAAGTTCGAATCAGATTGCATAAGAATTAAGAATATAATATAATAAAAATGATGATTTATAGAGAATTGATAAACGCCAAAATGTACTAGATTATAGTACTAATTACCCCTTTGTTCAGTAGATTTCTTATGTATTTTATGTGAATAAGATACTTATTTCGTTCATATTTACATTTAGGAGTTTATTTGGAGCTTGGATCGAAAAGAAACAGAAAACGAGCTTATTGCGAAGAAAAGTTGTTAAGAGAATAAAACAATTGACAAGAGAAGATTGGATCGGAGTAAAAGATGATAAGTTTCTGGAATTGTGAAGATCGCGCAGCGACCAATAGCCATCGCGTGGCGATCTGAGTTCAATCGCGCCGCGACCAGAAGCCAGCGTGGCGATCTGAGTTTCTGAAGATCGTGCCGCGACCAAAACCCATCGCGTGGTGATTTATGCTTGGTCGCGATCCTATGTCGGCCAGAGGGTTTTAAATCCGATTTTTCTCATTTCAAACC
The DNA here is from genome assembly GCA_963422505.1 of Pseudognaphalium luteoalbum. Classification (NCBI taxonomy): domain Eukaryota; kingdom Viridiplantae; phylum Streptophyta; class Magnoliopsida; order Asterales; family Asteraceae; genus Pseudognaphalium; species Pseudognaphalium luteoalbum. The sequence continues at coordinate 109,771,200 of OY730195.1, forward strand.
CTAACTTCGATATACCTAAACCTACGAACAACAGCCGACCGGAGGGGTTTTTTTTCCCCATTTTGGGAGCAAATCGATGGCGGTTTGGAGGCGGAAAAAGCTAGGATCATCCTATTGATTTTACTTCATTCGGTTCACGATTCGATTTGCGTATCATCTTTGGATTTCTATTCTAAACATGTCTATGTGTTTTGTTTTGAGATATGAATCTGAATTTGTATAATTGAATCATGGATTAGACTTATTATTAATTGTTTAGTTTAATAATCTTTGATTATGAATGTTTGAAAGTTATAATTGTGTTTTGAATCAATTGACTGATTGAAGATTGTTACGTTGTCTGTAGAACCTTGTTTATTGGTGATAATTAATTGCTACTTAACGTGGTCAATAGGATTATTGAGATTGAGTTCCTTTGATACTATTGATTATTGATGATCGTGAATTTAGGTTTATGATCATTGCTAAATATATTGAGTTTGATAGGTTAAGAGCATAATAATTAATCAATCTAAAATGAATGAGCTAATAAGAGATTATTAGTAGGTATTGTTGAGTCATACTTCGAAGATTAATCGTAACAAGTCGTGAATACTTAATGCACAATCTAGGGAAAGCACGCAATAGAGTAACATTCCTGCGACGTCGGATCGATGTTTAATGTGGGACCCTAGGTTGTAGATATTAGTTGGACCCGAAACGTTGGCTAATATATATTTAACTTGGATTCTTTGATTAGTAACTAAGTTAATATAAAAGAAATCACAATCAGACAATCAAAACATATGAACCGGATAATATGAATCTGAGTGTGAAGACTCTAAGAAATTACATGTTTATCTCCAATTGTTTATCTTTTACTCTTATCTTGTTTTATGTTGTTTGGTTTAGTTAATTAGTTCATCTTGAACGTTCGTGCGGAACTAAAACGTAACCCTATTTTACTGCTTTATTAATAATTCCAATTTAATTGAATAACATCGTTCCTGTGTTCCTGTGTTCGACCTGGACTTACCATAGCTATATTATTTCGATCGGGTATTCTTGCCTGGTTGAGTGATAGTAGTGATTGGTATATCCTGTACTTTATAAATAATAAAACTAGACGCTTTCACACGCATCAAGTTTTTGACGCCGCTGTCGGGGAACACTTAACCGGTTGGACTATTGTTCTACCGGGGAACGGTGGCTTATTCGATTAAGTTGGAAAAAAAAGTTTTTTCGTTAATCACGCACAATTTTATAGGCTCGATTTGCTAAACAAATATTTTTGTCTTGTCTAGAAGTTGTGATGATTAATGATGTAATTTTGCTCTATATATTTGTTTATTTGTTAATTCTATGTATATGCATGTAGTATAGTTAAATTTTTAATGGAACAAAGTTTTTGAATTTGGTTTGCACCCACGGTTGAAAGACCGTTTTGCGAGAAAATTTTTGTTTATTTTTGCTCTGTTTATCATATGTATTATGTACTAATTATTATTGTTCATTTCTGTACCTTATTTTATGTAGGTTATTGTTTGTTAATTTGTTAGTTTTAATTTTTAATCAGTTATTTTATATTTTGTTTTCTTGTTTTTTGTTTGCAGTTTCGAACTTTGTGGGTGTGTTCCCTGGAAACCCTCACGAGACTATAACTCGTTCACTCGGGATACCGAGGATTTTAAAGGCTTGTTTCTTACGCTAAATGGAACTGTGATGCCTACGGAAGTGTGCTGTTGTATATTTTCAGAATCAGATCATGAAAGCATTTTTCTTCAAGATCAGGGGAGTTTTATGTTCACTTCTTTTCTATTCCCTATTTTACAATTCCTTATTTTGCAATGAGGACATTGCTTTATTTTAAGTGGGGGATGGGGGAAAAGAAGTTTGATTGTCCTGAGTTATAAATCGATAAATATTGGTAGACTAAAGGTGTAAGGCATTCTATGTTAGTCATTTTTCAACCCAAATTTTTCTTTTAAAAATGTATTCTCTTTAAATTTAGAAAATTTTGTAACAAATCTGGGAAATTCAAAGGATAATTTGAACTTAAATTTTAAGATATTAGATAGTTCATCATGTGATGTATTGATAGGCAATCTATGTATAATTTGTTGAGCTATTAAATAAAATTTATGCAATAAGTAGGCGATATTCCAAGAGGAACTTTAGCAATGTATGACTTTAGTCTTAATTCTTATATATGATAGCGTGCGATATGCCATAATTTTGGTATTTAATTAATATCATTTGGGGATATACTGGGTGTTGTTTCCTCTGTTGTACGTAAGTACAGACCTGGTCTCTGCCAGTATATTTAATGAAAAAAAGCAAAAAGAGTTTAAATGAACTCATGATTTAAAAATGTAGTCAAATTATATCGCTTTGTTGTACTGAGGTACAGACCTGCCACCAATGGTTTGACTATAAAGTTATTATGCTTGTTGAGTCACTGGTCGCTGATCTCAACTCATTAGTCGCTGATGTGAAGTCACTGATACTCTCTCTGAAAGACTTACTGAAAATGATCGTAGTTGAAGCTACTGTTGCAAAAGTTTTAGTCTCTGATCCTATCTCTCCAGTTAGAAGATGAAGAACCTTTCAAGATAAAAGACTCAACTTTGTGTGTCACTGATACTCATCTATCAGCGAGAGTCTCCAAGTCTTTTTAAGTTTTTCCTTCTGCTGAATAAAAGAAGTCACTCTAGTACTGTAGCTCAAGTTACTCTTCAAGAGCACGTTAGCTCGCAGCGAGTAAGGAGAACTTCTACTACTTCAGTGACTGCAGCATTAAATGTTGCATTAATAAGGAGTTGACATATTCTACACTATTACGGCGCCACGCGTGCTCCTCGTGACTTGGTCCAACATAGAAACTAACGTGGCAACAAGTGATTGGTTTCAAGGTAAAAGGTGATATTTCCCAAGACAGAATGTCGGACCATGATGTATCACATCTCAACTACCTCACCAATCAAGCAGCGACACGTGTCCTTCCAGATCCGGAAATTAAGGATTTCAGTGTCTATAAATAGAGTAGTATGTTGTACTCCATTTGGTGTCGATTGTTTGTATTGTTACTTTTTTGTCAGTGACTAGTTTGTCTAAGATACGAACAACACCAGCGAGTGAACTAATAGCGTGTTTGTCCACTATTGGTTCATCTCAGCGAGTGAGCAAGTTAGCGTGTTTGTCCACTACTGCTCATATTCATTTGTAAAAGCTGTATTGTTTGATTTAGATTAGCTTTGGCTAATCTATTCCGCAATCAACAATAGATAAATTTTATCAATAAAAGAATTTATCTTTCAGCTAGTATTGCATCAGCAATTGAACTGCCTATTATACTTATATATATAAATGTGTTCATATTGCTGTCATTTAAATACGGTTAAAAACTTGCTAAATAAAGTAACACATTAAAATAGAAAAGTTTTTAATTGTATTCAACCCCCCCTTCTACAATTAACCTACTGTTAACGATTCATAATCACTAACATAATAGTGATTAGGGACTCACAATTGGTATCAGAGCGGAGTTGGTTTAAATATAATTAAATCAGATCTGCAATGGAATCGGTTAAATATAGTTGTGTTGATTCTGAGTACCAGAAGGGAAATGGCTCCACTACTAAACCACCAGCTTTTGATCCATCTAGAATTGAAACCTGGATGTCCAGGATGATGATGTTCTTAGATCTTGTCGATGATCGCCTTTGCACAATAATTATTAATGGTCCATACACCCCAACTACTATTGTTCCTGCAGTTGCAGCTACTGCAACCATTCCTGCTATACCTGAAATGGTTATGCCTAAAAGGGAGGAACAATGGTCAGATGAGGATAAGCGTATGGTAAGGCTAGACAAACAAGCTAAAATTTACATAAGCATGGCACTTCCTGATGAAGTGTTTGAGTCTATTAGATTGTGCACAACAACGAAACATATGTGGGATACTCTTAGAAACATCTATATTGGAACTCCTGACATAATTCGTTGTAGAGAAGTAAATCTAACTCGTCAATATGAGTTGTTTGCTATGGAACCCAATGAGTCACTGGCATCTACCTACACTAGATATCAAGTTTAATTAATAAAATGGAAAATGCTAATATAGGAAAGGACCAGAGATTCATTGTTGAAAAATTTCTAGAGTTACTACCTAGGAAAACTTGGGGAACCATTGCAACATGTATAAGACAAAGAAATGATTATAATTTTCTCAATCTAACTCAAGTTTATGGAATTTTACTAAATTGGGAACAATCTGATAAGCTAGCTGATCAAAGTGAGCACATTCGTGCTGCACTAGGAGGACAAAAGATTTCGAATGCCCTTGTAGCTGAGCTTGATGAAGCTGATCAAAAGCAGAAAGCAAAGCTCACCAAGTTGAGCTCAAAGTCACTGATTGCAGAAGAAGAAGGTAGTGTCACTGAAGACCAGTTAGAAGCAAGCTATGATGAAAGACTAGAGAAGTTGGAAAGAGATATGGCCATGATGGTTGCAAACTTCAGAAAGAACAGCAGAGTCAACAGATTTGCTGGTGCATCATCAAATGATGATTCTAAACCAAAAGGTGAGTGCTACAAATGTGGCAAGCCTGGCCATTTTGCAGCTGAATGCCGGTCCAAAGCTGTCAACTCTTTCGCTAATCAAAAACCCAGCTTCAGAAATGACAAGTACAACAATTACAAAACAAAATACAAGAAGCTGAAAGAAATGTCCAAGTCAAAGAAAAGGAATAAAGGGTTTATTGCTGAAGAAGGATCTGTTAGCGACTCTGACTCAACTTCATCATCTGATGAGGAAGAAGCAATGATCTGTTTAGACAAGGATTACTGCCTGATGCCTGACGATGCTGCTTTCCATGAAGACATCAAAGAAGTAGCTCAGAAATGTTCAGCATCTGGCTGGGATCCAGAAACTCTCTACAAGGTACATTGTTTTAAGTCTGCATCAGCGACTGAAAAAGATTTAATCTTTGAGACTTTGATAGTTGACTTATCAAATGCTCATGACATTCAGAAAAGACAAGAATGTATGATCAGTGACTTAACATCTAAACTTCAACTTCAAGAAGAAAATTTGTTAAAAATAAAAAATCTTACACTTGATCTTGATGCACAAATACATGAAGTAATGAGGTCATGGTGTAGGTCTGCAGTAAAAGTGAATCAGTGCATTAGTAATCAAATCCCAAAACAAGTTAAAGCTATTCTGGGAGGAGATTATGAAACTGCTGCTGCTCTCGCTGATGCAACCAAAGTCGATCAAATATTCAATCCTGATGAAACATTCTCAGAATTTGTCTTTGAACCAATGTCAGTTTTCAGTGAGCCTAAACCAAATTACTTTGTGAGAAGTTCACTTGTTACTAATAGTTATGATATTGCTGCAAGTATTGATGAACTAAAGAAACTAGAAATTATTGAATCAACAACTTGCACAGCTCTTATCAAAACTATCGCTGATGATCAAGAATCTATCAGCAACTTCACTTCTGACACTCCAGTCACTGATGATCTTATCATCAGTGACTTGAAGTCAAAGAAGCAAAATGAGGTAGTAAATCTGAGAACTTCTAAGTCTTCATCAGGTCTAAACAATAAGACAAAGAAATCTAAATCCACAAATAAAAAATGCTACAAATGTGGAAGTAGACAGCATGTGTCATCAGATTGTTCATCATCACAAGTTTCATTCAACCAACCATCATTAGTATGTCAGCATTTGGTATCTGAATGTTCAGCTACATCATCTTCAAAATCACAAATAATCAGTGAGCATTCAGATACTATTGATGCAAGCCAGTGGAAGCCTAAACCAAAGCCTGGCCACCATGAACCTATCTCAGGATGGGTTCATCAATTGAACTAATTGTTTGTGTATGATGCAGGGCATTCTCAGAGAGACAATTTGGTATCTGGATAGTGGTTGTTCCAGACATATGACCGGATGTAAGTCCTTGCTCAGTGACTACCAGGATGAAAGAGGTCCTGATGTAGTATTTGGTGATAACAACATTGGTAAGACCAGAGGGTATAGGGTCTTGACCAATGGTAATGTTATGTTTAAGAAGGGGGCATATGTTGAAGGACTAAAGCATAATTTATTAAGCATTAGTCAGTTCTGCGATGCCAAAAATAAAGTGCTATTTGATCATGAAGCTGGAGTTGTTTACAACAAGAATGGAAGCGCTGTCCTGGCTGCTCAAAGAAAAGGCAATACATATGTAGTCAATATGGACTCAGCACAATCAGGAACATGCTTTTATTCCAAAACCGTTTCAGAAGAAAAATGGTTATGGCATAAGCGACTCTCTCATCTGAACTTCAGAGCTATCAGCAAGCTCAGCAAGTATGGCCTAGTCAATGGTCTGCCAAAGTTATCTTACGAGAAAGACAAGCTATGTTCAGCATGTGAGAAGGGAAAGCATCACAACTCTTCATTCAAAAGTAAACAAACATCTTCATATGGATCTATTTGGTCCAGTGAGTTCTCCCAGCCTTGGTGGTAAAAGGTATTGTTTGGTAATTGTAGATGAATACTCCAGATACACTTGGGTATTCTTACTCAAAGCCAAAAGTGATGCAACACAGGAAATCATATCCTTTATCAAAAAGATGGAAAACTTAAATGATTGTTCTGTTAAACATTTAAGAAGTGATAATGGCACTGAATTTAGAAATATTGACCTTGAAAGTTTTTGTGATTCAAAAGGTATTTCTCAAAACTTCTCTGCACTAAGAACACCTCAACAAAATGGTGTTGCAGAGAGGAGAAATAGAACCTTGATTGAATCAGCAAGGTCAATGCTCATAGATGCTGGTCTTAAGACCCATTTCTGGGTTGAAGCAGTCAACACTGCCTGCTACACTCAGAATAGGTCTCTGATTGTCAAAAGACATGATAAGACGGCCTATGAAGTGCTAAGGGGGAGAAAACTTGACATAAGTTTTCTCCATGTTTTTGGCAGTACCTGTTATGTCTTAAACAAAAGAGATCACTTAGGGAAGTTTGATCCCAAAGCTGATGAAGGTATATTTATTGGTTATTCAATCATTTCAAAAGCTTTCAGAGTTTATAATAAAAGAAGGGAATGTATTGAAGAATCAATGGATGTTACCTTTGATGAATCTTATGATAAATCACTCACTGATCCAAAAGACTATGAAAATCTTATTTTTAATACAATCAGTGATGACAAGCATGAGATTCATACATCAGATTCTGAAAGGGAAGAAGATGTCCCTGAAGGCATTTCTGGCTCTACTTTAGCTAAGAATAATTCAGGAACTTCATCTTTTCCTGTTGATATCCCATCATCATCTCACCATCTGCAACAAAATGATAACACTCACTGTTTAAATCAAAGCTTAAACATTAATAATGCTTCAAATGCTGATGTGTCTGATGGATCATCTCTGGGTAATCAAGTCACTGCTGAACCTCAGCGAATGACTAAATGGACTAAACATATTAATAATCAATTGATTATTGGTGATCCACAATCCAAGGTCCAGACCAGATCAGCAACTGCTAACTTTTGTTTGTTTGTAAGCTTTGTGTCACTGATTGAGCCTAAGAAGATTGATGAGGCACTCACTGATCATCACTGGATAGCTGCCATGCAAGATGAGCTATCTCAGTTTGAAAGAAATAAAGTCTGGAAGTTAGTACCTCAAGTAACTGGGAAATCTGTGATTGGAACTAGATGGGTGTTCAGGAAAAAGATGGATGCTGATGGTGTTGTGATAAGGAATAAGGCCAGATTGGTTGCACAAGGTTACTGTCAACAAGAAGGAATTGACTACGATGAAACCTTTGCACCAGTTGCTAGACTTGAAGCAATCAGGTTGTTCTTAGCATATGCAGCTCACAAGAAATTCAAGGTATACCAAATGGATGTAAAAAGTGCCTTCTTGAATGGAAAGCTGCAGGAAGAAGTGTATGTTAAGCAACCACCCGGATTCACTGATCCCAAGCATCCAGGTTATGTCTATAAGCTGGAAAAAGCTTTATATGGACTAAAACAAGCTCCTAGAGCTTGGTATGACACTCTCTCTACTTTCTTAACTAAATGTGGGTATGTCAGAGGCAAAATTGACAGCACCCTATTTATCAAAAAGGATAAGAGAGATATCATATTAGTCCAAATTTATGTTGATGATATTATATTTGGGTCTACTAACAATGACTTGTGCAAGGAATTCTCTGACCTCATGAATAAAAGTTATGAAATGAGCATGATGGGTGAACTAACATTTTTCCTTGGTCTGCAAATAAAGCAAACCAAGACTGGTATTTTTATAAATCAAGGAAAGTATGTTAAAGATTTATTAAAGAAATTTGAATTCACTAACTGCTCATCCCTTGCTACACCAATGTTATCTGCAGTAAAATTACATGCTGATCCTGATGGTAAATCTGTAAACATCATTGCTTACAGAGGAATGATCGGGTCACTGCTGTATTTAACTGCTAGTAGACCAGACATTATGTTTGCTACATGTCTATGTGCTGGGTATCAAGCTGATCCTAAGGAATCTCATTTGCTCGCTGTCGAAAGAATATTCAGATATCTGAAGGGTACACCAAATCTTGGTCTCTAGTACCCATCTGGTTCAGATTTCTCGCTGAAGGGATATTCAGATTCTGATCATGCTGGATGCAAAATGGACAGAAAGAGTACCTCTGGTAGCTGTCAGTTTCTTGGAGAAAAGCTTGTAAGCTGGTCAAGCAAGAAACAAAATTCAGTCTCAACCTCTGCTGAGGCTGAATATGTCGCTGCTGGAGCTTGCACTGCTCAAATTCTGTGGATGAGGAATCAGCTCGCTGACTATGGTTTTGACTTTGGCAATGTTCCAATTTATTGTGACAGTCAAAGTGATATTGCCATAGCAAATAATCCTGTGATGCACTCGAGGACAAAGCACATTGATGTCAGATATCACTTCATCAGGGACCACGTCATGAAAGGTGACATTGAACTGCATTTCATTCCAACTGACTACCAACTCGCTGACATCTTTACAAAACCTTTAGATGAGAAAAGATTCACTTTTCTCATCAGCGAGTTGGGGATGTTGAACTTAAATGATTGAACCTGATTGTTTAACAAAAGGTATTTACAAAATGTATGGTTTGTAGTTCTAACTCGCTGGGTTATTATTCTCACTGATATGATCAGCAAGAATAATGAGTTAGCATAGTTATGTTCAATAAATTATATACTCTGTAAATACACATGAAAATTCTTTATATCACATAAATAGAATATGTTTTGTGCTTCACAATTTGGCTAGCTGATTAGATTAGTATTCTAAGTTGTAATTTGATCAGCGAAATCAAATATGAGACACAATACTTATTTTATTTTAAGATATAATTTCTTTTTATCTCTCTGATATCTTAGTTTAATAATTTAATTGGCAATTAAATTATAAAATTAATGTATCAGCGAAGATTCTCCTTATTTAATATGGCATTTATTTCGACATATATTCCATTACATTTAATACATTTTGTATTTAATAGTTAACGATTTATATTCCTTAGAAATGCTTTATTAAATATCTCTTGGTATTCCAAAAAGGTGCACTTTTTCTGACACATCGTATACCTTTCCGGTGTACCACTCCCATCACCATTTAATGCTACCACTCACCACCATCATCACCCTACTCACCTACCATCAACCACCACTTTTTGACCACGTACATACGCTTTTTGACCACATATTTTGAACCTTAGCAACCATATATAAGCAGTGAGTCTTTTTCAATTTCATTTTTACGCTTTCTTGTTTTTCAAACTTCATCTTCTTCCTGCAAAAACCTTAAAATCTTTTTCTTTCATTTCTTTTTAATGGCACATTCAAAATTTTTCAACAACAGTTACACACCGCCCCCAGAGATTCAAGCTCTTCGAGCCTCTGCGGTCAGTGAGACACTGGTCGTTACAGTTCCCAAATCTAATTATTTGGGAAATGTAACTTGTGCTAAACCAGAGTATGCGGAGGCGATAAACTTTTTACAAAATCACTTTATCCTCCCTGCTCTTACCTTGTCTCCTGGGGAAATGAACCCAGAATGGCTTAGTGAGTTTTGGTTTACCTGCACTCACCAAGTTGTCGATGGTGTTTCCCAACTCAAGGGTTTTATCGACAATGGTACCCAACCCATTATCATCACTGCCAGCATCATCCGGTCCATTTTACAACTGCCAATCGCAGAGTCTTACGAGTCGCTGCCAGAGAGCGACGAAGCCAAGCAAGGCTTAGTTGATCTTACTGAGATTGAGTGTAAATACTCAGTCGATGGTAGTGGCAACCGTAAGTACTCTACGGTCCACAAAACTAAAATGGATGGTGTTTGGAATGCCATTTTTACTAATTTTATTCAATCCTTGGGTACAAAATCAGGGAGCTATGATCAATTCAGCTCCCTGGAAGCCCAGATTAGCTGGTCACTGATCAACTCTCTAAGAGTTGATTATGCAAGTGTGATCTTTAATGAGCTGATCACCAAAGTTGCTGAGCCTACCAGGGCAAAATACGTACCCTATCCAAGGTTCATCTCACTGATCTTTAGAGATCAGTTTGATGCCTATGATAGGATACCGTTTCAGGGATTTGAGCCCACTCTGGTAGAATCTCAAATTTTTGCAAAACCAGCGACTGTGGTTTTACCAACCTTCATGAAACATCCGGGGATACTTGCACCCCAGCCTGTAACTTCTGTACATATGTCCGTTGCTGCCCCCATCGACCACGTCACTGACCACACCCCCAGTGACTACTGTTGGTCAACCACCAATCAAGAAACCACCAACTGCTCCCAAGAAAAAATCCAAATTAGGGTCCCTAACATTAAAGGTTCAGGGACATAGCCAAAAGAAGGGTGAAGCAGTGACTGAACGTTCAGCTCCTGCGGGCACCCTTAATAAACCCAAACCTACCACTGCTTCGCTGGACTCCCGAAAGTCCAGTGATTCTATAAAGGGAAAACTACAGACAGCCGTAGTGGATCAAACCACTGTTAGCAGTGGTTCGGGTGCATCCCACACCCTCAGATCGAGTCAACCCAGCCACTTGTCATCCTCCCGAAAGGATGACATTTTAGACAAAGTGCTAGTGACATCAGTGGGTGATAACACACTCATTGCTGATGTCACACCACTGGCTACAGACCCGGGCCACCTCTCATCTATCACTGCACCGGCTGTCAATGTCTCACCACCGACCAATGGTGAGATACAGGTCACTACTTCTATTTCCAATGAACCATCAGCTAAATCACAAGCTGATGATGAGGAAATCATGCCAATGGACACCTCAGATGATACCCAACCTATTCCTCCACCCACCTCTAACTCTCCCATCAGAGAACTCTCACCCACCTCCTTCTCAAGTGACAATATCCAAGTCCCTGCTGCTGGTCAGACCACACCCACTGACCATGTAGCCCATTCTACACCTACTTCCACTATACCTCCCACAACTACTCCACCAAACACCTCTACCCACTCCACATCAGATCAGCTACTGATGGAGTACATTGCCTCATCCCAAACCCAGATTAAGATGCTCACTGCTGACCGTGAGGCACTTATAGGCAATGTCTCTGTTCTTCAAAAAGTTGTCACTGCTCTCACTGATGTATATAAATCCATTGAACCATGGAGCACATCCGTCAGTGAGAAGGTACAAACGGTAGCTGATGCTAGCGCTGCAATAAACCATGCAGTCGCTGAGCTAACCTCCACCTCCACCACCAACTTCACAAATCATGCCGCAGCCATTGCCCAGCTAACCACCAACCAAAATGACCTAGCTATATCTGTATCCAATTATTTATTCAACACTGAAGCTATTGTTAAGGTGCTTCCACATATTACTAAACAAATGGGAGCAATAAGAGCTGAGGTCGCTGCCCTCAGAACAGAAACTGCAGATAGGTTTGATAGGGCAGTGGGCCAGTTTGCGCAGACCAGTCAGGGGGAGAATGATGAAGAAGAAGATGACATCTCAGTCTCTGATCCTGAGATGCCTCCTGCTATGACTGATCCGCTTGCAAACAAAGCTCATAGGGAGATAGTGCTCACCACTTATGCACTTCGACCAATTGCTGAACAACCAGAGTTGGAAGCCCTTGCAGTTGGTGAACTGCATTGGGTAGATGTGGATGTAGCTATGGATATTGTGGATGTCGCTGAACGCTTTCCTGAGTTCAGTGCTGAAGAGCTCAGGAACTATAATGGGCTTGTGAGGAAATGGGCTGAGGATGAGAATGCTAGGGTTGAGGGTACCTCAGTGAGCTACGAATTGGCTCGCTGGGAGTGGATGATTAGGGAGGTTATAGATGATGTATCTGATGATGAGGAAGATGATACCATCATGCATGATGCTGCTGATGATGATGACAATAATGATGATGATGGTCAGGGAGGTGGTCATGGAAATGGTCAGGGTAGAAAGTCAGAAAGTGAAGATGAAGATGATGTCAATATGGAGGATCAGCAACCCATATCATCTGTCATTAAAAGGAAAAGGACCAGTGACACCTCTCCTGCATCTATGCCTCCATCTAAGAAACAACAGGTCAGTGACCCTCAATTACATACTGTCATATCTGAGGTAACTGTACCTTCATCTACACCACCTACCCAAATCTTACCCTCACCAACAGCAACTAAACCTATCCTCACCCAAACAATCACCACAACTACACCAACCCCAGCAACTATTATACCAATCTCCACAGAAACTCTCTCCAACACTACTACATCAGACACTTCCCCTACAACATGCCTTTCCTCTGACTCATCCTCAGGTATCCCTTGTCCTGATGAGCAGGAATTGATTTTGAAAATAAATTTTGAGGCTGAGTTAAGAGAAGAACAAGAAAAAAAAAAAGGTTGCTGAAAGAGCAATCTGATGCTGATCGAGCTTACCTGCTGGAATTAAGCACTAAAGATGCAAATGAAAGGGCCAGACTGCTTAAACTTAAGCAAGATCAAGAAGAGTCTGATGCTGTAATTGCCAGGGTACTCGCTGAAATTGAAGAGAGTGAGCTAGAGCAACAGAAATTGAAAATATCAGCTAGCAAGAGCTCTAAAAAGAAAGGGGGAGCTGTCAAAACATCAGTGGATAGAAAATGAGATGAGATAGATAGAAAAATGTTTGCTGCCCGTATGACAGGGAGATCAAACCCTGCACCTATTACCAAGGTAAAGCTAAAAAAGTATAAAAATCAATCTCAACCTCAGATACTCATTCAAAGAGGTTCAGAGACTCAAGCCATGCTACTTGATCAAGTATGCAAGCTGCACAAAGAGGAATGGAATGAGATCAGACTTGCTATCAGCCACTCTACAAGTGCAGCTAAGGCTGATGTCCAAAAAGAGATTGATAGGCTATTTCAGAAAATGGTGTCACTGAAACTTCTCAGACCAGAAGATATTGTCACATATGGTGAAGAAAGTGTTCAGACACCAAGCCCAAGGTATAGGTCAAACACCAGCAGCATCTATCGATTCCCAAGTGCTTCAAAGCTAAATCTGTCTATCCCTGTTGGTGTGCCAAAGCTTGAAGGACATGAGGTCACTGAGGGGGAGAAAGGTCTGGTATACAGGGACTTAAATGGTGTGCTAAGGTTTCAAAGAGAAGCTGAGCTTGAGAAGGTTGATCAGAATCAACTCGTTCACCTAATCAGGTCAGCAAGCATACTTCCAAAGAGCTCAAAGACCAGAAAAGCTATTCTCGATAAAGCCTTGGCAAGAAAAGTCAGATACCTGCCCTCTCAAGAAAAATATGAGCTTGAAGATGAACTTAAAACTGTAAAAGAGGAGGAAAAGTGGAGAGATAAGTAGTATAGACTACCTATAATAGATAGCATTTGTAAATCATTATATATATATAATGCTCTCTTTTGATATCTCCTTGTTGGAAAAGATTACAAGTGTAAGTCTCTGAACAACCAAAACAACTATCAGACAACTGAAACCTCTCTGCAACAAATGTCACTCAAGAACTTTCACAGAGCTTCAATCACAATCGTTTAGTGGGAGATTGTTGAGTCACTGGTCGCTGATCTCAACTCATTAGTCGCTGATGTGAAGTCACTGATACTCTCTCTGAAAGACTTATTGAAAATGATCGTAGTTGAAGCTGCTGTTGCAAAAGTTTTAGTCTCTGATCCTATCTCTCCAGTTAGAAGATGAAGAACCTTTCAAAATAAAAGACTCAACTTTGTGTGTCACTGATACTCATCTATCAGCGAGAGTCTCCAAGTCTTTTTAAGTTTTTCCTTCTGCTGAATAAAAGAAGTCACTCTAGTACTGTAGCTCAATTTACTCTTCAAGAGCACGTTAGCTCGCAGCGAGTAAGGAGAACTTCTACTACTTCAGTGACCGCAGCATTAAATGTTGCATTAATAAGGAGTTGACATATTCTACACTATTACGGCGCCACGCGTGCTCCTCGTGACTTGGTCCAACATAGAAACTAACGTGGCAACAAGTGATTGGTTTCAAGGTAAAAGGTGATATTTCCCAAGATAGAATGTCGGACCATGATGTATCACATCTCAACTACCTCACCAATCAAGCAACGACACGTGTCCTTCCAGATCCGGAAATTAAGGATTTCAGTGTCTATAAATAGAGTAGTATGTTGTACTCCATTTGGTGTCGATTGTTTGTATTGTTACTTTTTTGTCAGTGACTAGTTTGTCTAAGATACGAACAACACCAGCGAGTGAACTAATAGCGTGTTTGTCCACTATTGGTTCATCTCAGCGAGTGAGCAAGTTAGCGTGTTTGTCCACTACTGCTCATATTCATTTGTAAAAGCTGTATTGTTTGATTTAGATTAGCTTTGGCTAATCTATTCCGCAATCAACAATAGATAAATTTTATCAATAAAAGAATTTATCTTTCAGCTAGTATTGCATCAGCAATTGAACTGCCTATTATACTTATATATATAAATGTGTTCATATTGCTGTCATTTAAATACGGTTAAAAACTTGCTAAATAAAGTAACACATAAAATAGAAAAGTTTTTAATTGTATTCAACCCCCCCTTCTACAATTAACCTACTGTTAACGATCCATAATCACTAACATAATAGTGATTAGGGACTCACAATGCTAAACTAAAGTCAAGTTATGTCTCTCTGTTGTGTTGAGGCACAGACCTGTCACCAATGTCTTGACTTGAAAAATGATTATTTTAATTGAATATCCATAATATGTGTAATATTAACACGTTATATGTATGAGGGTATTTTTCTATTGTGAATCAAGGGTAAAGTTTCTAGAACAATGATATGTCAAGCTCAGTTACCTAAGTATAGATTGTTTAGGTGGACAACAATATCGATAATCCTTGTGAGCTATCTATTATGCATAATAATAATGAATGAGACAATTTATTTTCCCTAGAGCAGTTTCTTGATTGCTAAATCTTAAGGTAGGATTATTTTTAAGATAAAAATTTGGTTGGTTAATTGCTAGTTGGTATGTAAGTCTCATTTCGTCGTATACCTATTCATTTTATGTGATAGTCTACTTGAGGACATGTAGGATTCAAGTGGAGGATGTTTGATAAACGCCAAAATGTACTAGATTATAGTACTAATTACCCCTTTGTTCAGTAGATTTCTTATGCATTTTATGTGAATAGGATACTTGTAACACCTGCCAAATTAGGACTTGTAACATCCTCTTGACGGGCCTGGTAATTTCTATTTTTAATTCATTATTTAATTATATGAGAAATTAATTGATATTATTGTTTATCGTAAAACTTAGATAAATAGATCCCAGGACTTATTGTGGATAGTAAATTGGTGATTGTTCTAATTTACTTAAGTTGACAGTATGATAAACTAGATTTTTCGCGAGTAGTATTTAAGTTCCAGACAATAGATTTAAGACGGGCATAAAATACCCGAATAAAGTGAGTCGGTTAAAAGAGGCCGACCTCCTCTTTTGTGTTATCTTTCCCAATTTGTTCACATCACTTGCAAGATCAAAACTCAAAAACTTCAAGAACATAACCACTTGCTAGAATTGTGGCTAAGAGTTAGTAAATTGGAGCTGAAATCTTGAGTTCTTTATCTTTCTAAATATCATCATCTTCTTCAAAGTGTAAGTGAAGTGTTTGTTGATAAACTTGTGTAGTAAGATTAGGTCAAATACTAACTTAAATGAATTGATAGATGATATATGTTGTAATTGATGTTGTTGAAGTTACTACATGTGGTATGATGTTTATTTGAAGTTAAATTCGTTGTTTGTATGAGTTAGTATGCAAAAGATATGAATTTGTGAGTTTGGTTCGAGCTGTGTAGTTGCAGGTTTGTTCTTGAGCTGAAGAACAGCTCAACGCGATCCCAGAACCCTAGCCTGGATCGCGTTCCTCAATTTTAAATTGAGTTGGACGAGTTTTGTTCTTGGGAACGCGATCCCAAGCATTCATCTGGATCGCGTTGCCAAGTGCAAATTGGTTACAGAAAGTTTTCCAAAGGCGAACGCGATCCAGCCTTTATTTTCCCGGATTGCGTTGCTTAGTACAAAACGGTAGAAGTGGATTTTACAAAAGGAAACGCAATCCATCCCTTTGTTCTGGATCGCGTTGCTTAGTGTATTTTGATAACAGAAACTTTTTTAAAGAGGAACGCGATCCCATTCATTTGAACTCTGGATCGCGTTTGTCTGTAGTATTTTGATGATTGTGATGATTTGTGAATTTAAGTGCATACTATATATATATATATATATATATATATATATATATGGTATTGATACTTGTGTTTGAAGTAGAGTAATATTGTTATTACTTGTGTATGTTAGTTACTTAATAAGCACTAATTATTGATGACAAGCTACTAATTTGTGCGTTATGTGATGTTTCAGATACCCCAAAGGCTCAGTGATTAGTAACTGAGTGTAGCGACTCTGGAGGTATCGGTGAGTGGATTTGAAACTCACGGTTTGGTTTGGTTGTGTTAGTTTGATTTTCAATCAGTAATTATAGGATTACTATTGATAGAATGTTGAATTGAAATGATATGCCATTGATTTGGTTGATTGATTAGCCTGTGTGTTGGGTGTTGAATCCAGAGGTCAACTAGATTGGGGGTTGAACTTGATTGCTATTGTTGATCAACACAGGGTTGTGTACATGTGTTGATGAGTATTAGCAATGAGTTAGCGGTTAATCACTGTTTTGGCCTACAGTTGATTTAAGTGTTCTGATAGGGCCACCCGACACAGGGTCCTTAGGAACCACCGTTCCTCTTGACGATATTTGTTACATTATTGGTTGTGAACAAATTGCTAGCTAAATTGAATTGTAGTTGATTATCCATTCACTTAGCTTCATGCTAATCCCTCAATTTACTTCCTGCAGGTTATGTATATAATGTGGGTAGTCAGGAAGGAGAAATTGATGATGGGAATGTTTGAAACTTGCGACTCTGATCAAGTTGATTATAAACAATGTGTTGTAAACTGTAGCACCCGGTTTGGAAACAATTTAAATGTATTTAACTTAGTAGTAAATGGTTGTATAAATGTTTGTGTAAATTTCTGGCAAGGTTTTGTGAAATATATATAATAATATAACGCTTCCGTAGTAATTTATACTTTAATGATTGTTTGAAAGGATGGGTGTTACAGGACTAGTGATTAGTACCTAATCAGTTGTTTATACATGTAATTAGTCCTTACATTAGGATAATTAATGTATCTCAATATATATTGATGAACATATACGAACATGCGATTTGATTAAATCGTACGCAATCCCAAATCAAATGTAATTCGATTCAATTTATACGGACGTTGGTGAACATTTTTATTAAACAATATGATATTATTTAATACAACTATTATATCCAAAATATTATGTTAATAATATTTCATATTTATTGCGTATCGTGCAAACACGGATTTCGCGGTTAAAAATAACAAACACACAAACAAAAATGAAACAAGTTAAGTTATATTTTATAACTCAATTATTAAAGTAATTGGTGAAATATTTTAATTAAAATATCGGGAAGTTATTCGTATCTTAAAATGTGTGTATGACGTGCGAAATAAATATTTAAACGTTCAAACGATCTAGAAAATGAACACTGCACGGAGCGCGTACGCGGGAGAACGAAAAACTGGTGAAGCCCACACTCGATGGACCCCACCAGCCGGCCCCCGCTCCCCTCTCTTTTCCCTCTTCTCTTCCCTCCTTTCTTCTCATTCCCACCATCCACTTTTCTCTCTCTTTCTTCTTTTCTCTCTACAAACTCCATCACCACCACCACCACCTCTAAATCACAAAATTACACCACCAAACGACCTCGGTTTTCATCGCTCATTTGGAAGAAAAGAACCACCTCGCAACGATCTACATTTCCATCTTTCCGGATTCTCCCCGCGTTAAGTTGTAATTTTCCGACAAAACCCGCAACTCCTCGATTTTTAGTGTTTTCAAGCTTTAGTTGTTTCTTCAAGCTTAAAATGTCCATATAAGGGTTGGGTAAAAGGATCAGACCAAACGAAAACCGAAAAACTCGTTTTTGGCTCAAAAATCCGTCATAAGACTTAAGTGTCGCATAGACAGCAGCAGCTATGCGTCACTTCGTGCGTCACTTAAGTGACGCATAGAGTGACGCATAAAACCCTAACTTTCCGTCACTTGCTTAAGTGCCGCACAAAACCCTCCTTTCCCGACACTTCTACCGTCACTTGACTAGTGACGCACAACAACTTTAACCGACACTTCTAGCGACACTTCTTAAGTGACGCCAACAATCAAATTCTGATTTCAATCCGTCACTACCTAAGTGACACCTAGACCCATACCCAACACTTATACCGACACTTACCTTAGTAACGCCCTACCATGCGTCACTTCCCCTAAGTGACGCACATGCTCAGATTTTTAGCGACACTTCCCAAGTGTCGCCCAAGCCACTAAGTGACGCGATAAGTGACACATAAACAGAAGGTTTCAAACTAATTTTACACTAAGTTTTGAGGCCCAAATTTGACGCCCCATTTCACCCAAATTCAAGTCCAGGTGCGTTTTTCACCAAAGCAATATAGTAGAAATAAAAATTTTCCAAGTCCAGGCTCTGCCCAAATTCAAGTCCAGGCTCTGCCCCTTGGACCCCCATTTCACCAAATTCAAGTCCAGGCTCTGCCCCTTGGACCCCGCCAGGGGCTGCCGCCCCTTGGACCCCGCTACCAGGGGCGCTGCCCCCGGACCCCCGTCATTAACGGGCTTCGCCCTTACCCTAGGTTCACGAGTAACGGTGTTACATCTAAACTTGCACACAAAGTGTTAAACTTGTATAGCATCAAACACGAATGCGACACAACTTCTAAAACACATTGGAACTTACTTTTAGGTATAACACTTCAAAATCATCAAAATAATAATGTGGGATTATTATTACAAACAATCACCAACGGGCCGTACACATTTTCAAACACTTAAACAAACAACCAAATCATGGTAATTTGGACATTCTAGTTAAACAAACAACTACAAGGGTGATCTTTGAGATACTCAATCATGTCATAACCATCGCGTGTCGTGGACACCCTCAGGTTACAAGTCGTTGGACTTTGACTCTTGGCTAATCAATCTAAGTTTATTAAGATAAACTCTTCAGGCTCAGGTGAGTCTCATGGCCCCTCTTTTTACTGTTTTACTAGGGGTGTGATACATTGCTCTGTTTTTAACGCATGAACGATAGTACATATTTCAATATACTACATGAGTTGTTTTCAACTAATCAAATCAAAGTCCTCCGTCAGTATAGTCTGGTAATACGAAAGTAGCGTGAATATTAGTATATGGTACCATATAGGATTGACCCTCCTCGTCCGGGTTAGCAAGCACTAACCGGGTAAACGGACGTACTAATATTTGGGAAGACGTGTGTAGATTAGGCACTCGTGGAGGCACCTCGCTCGGAATTCTCTATATGGGACCCGACCCTCGAGTTAAGCTCAGACTATGCGCTCATGGTTGTATACATTATCTGTAACTTTATTTGCTGGATGCAAATCAATACTTAAATCTTGCGGTTCATAGAATATTATTTGATACTCAAACCTGTGAGCTCACCAGCGTTAGCTGACCCATTTTAGCATGTATCACAGGTACTCAGCAGTAGATTTGGACTGCCCATCAGGATGCATCTTAGCTCGAGTCTTCATGCAAACTTCAGAGATTTCATTGCATTATTAGATTTTGTATAACTAATTATGCACTTAAATCTCTCATATTACGAACACGAGCTATGTATGAGTTCAAACTGTTGTAAACCTTTTACTATTAATATATTTTGTTAAAACGACGCATATAGAGTCGTTTGCTATATATCTGTGTGCTTTGATTATTGATTAGTAACACCCAAAGTATGCTTCCGCGAATCATTAAATTTGGGGGTGTTACAATACTTATTTCGTTCATATTTGCATTTAGGAGTTTATTTGGAGCTTGAATCGAAAAGAAACAGAAAACGAGCTTATTGTGAAGAAAAGTTATTAAGAGAATAAAACAATGGATAAGAGAAGATTAGATTGGAGTAAAAGATAATAAGTTTATGCAATTGTGAAGATCGCGCAGCGACCAATAGCCATCGCGTGGCGATCTGAGTTTCTGAAGATCGCGCCGTGACCAAAAACCATTGCGTGGCGATTTATGCTTGGTCGCGTCACGACCATATATGGTCTCCGCGCAATCCAATGTTGGCCAGAGGGTTTTAAATCCGATTTTTCTCATTTCAAACCCTAACTTCGATATACCTAAACCTACGAACAACATCCGAATGGAGGGGTTTTTTCCCCCATTTTGGGAGAAAATCGATGGCGGTTTGGAGGCGGAAAAGCCTAGGATCATCCTACTGATTTTACTTCATTCGGTTCACGATTCGGTTTGCGTATCATCTTCCAATTTCAATTCTAAACATGTCTATATGTTTTGTTTTGAGATATGAATCTGATTTTGTATAATTGAATCATGGATTAGACTTATTATTAATTGTTTAGTTTAATAATCTTTGATTATGAATGTTTGAAAGTTATAATTGTGTTTTGAATCAATTGACTGATTGAAGATTGTTACGTTGTCTGTAGAACCTTGTTTATTGGTGATAATTAATTGCTACTTAACGTGGTCAATAGGATTATTGAGATTGAGTTCCTTTGATACTATTGATTATTGATGATCGTGAATTTAGGTTTATGATCATTGCTAAATATATTGAGTTTGATAGGTTAAGAGCATAATAATTAATCAATCTAAAATGAATGAGCTAATAAGAGATTATTAGTAGGTATTATTGAGTCATACCGCGAAGATTAATCATAACAAGTCGTGAATACTTAATGCACAATCTAGGGAAAAGCACGCAATAGAGCAACATTCCTGTGATGTCGGATCGATGTTTAATGTGGGACCCTAGGTTGTAGATATTAGTTGGACCCGGAACGTTGGCTAATATATATTTAACTTGGATTCTTTGATTAGTAACTAAGTTAATATAAAAGAAATC
Organism: Pseudognaphalium luteoalbum; assembly: GCA_963422505.1. Lineage (NCBI taxonomy): Eukaryota > Viridiplantae > Streptophyta > Magnoliopsida > Asterales > Asteraceae > Pseudognaphalium > Pseudognaphalium luteoalbum. The sequence continues at coordinate 109,792,765 of OY730195.1, forward strand.
ATAATCAGACAATCAAAACACATGAACCGGATAATATGAATCTGAGTGTGAAGACTCTAAGCAATTACATGTTTATCTCCAATTGTTTATCTTTTACTCTTATCTTGTTTTATGTTGCTTGGTTTAGTTAATTAGTTCATCTTGAGCGTTCTTGCGGAACTAAAACGTAACCCTATTTTACTGCTTTATTAATAATTCCAATTTATTTGAATAACATCGTTCCTGTGTTCTTGTGTTCGACCTGGACTTACCATAGCTATATTATTTCGATCGGGTATTCTTGCCTGGTTGTGATAGTAGTGATTGGTATATCATGTACTTTATAAATAATAAAACTAGACGCTTTCACACGCATCAAGAATGTAAGAAATGCATATGATGAAACGCAGATGCCAATAGCCATTTCACATTGCATAGACCTTGATTTAAAGAGTACCTTTGGTTGAACGTTGCTGCACAGAAATTACAAAACCTGGTATAGGAAAAATGAAGGTTTAAATCTGTTAAATAATATGTGAATAACATTGATACATAAATCAGGGACTACCATGAACTTACCAAAACACATTTTGTATGGCCTAACAACACCAGTTAATAGTTGATCTAATACCATTTGCAAGCTTGCAGCTTCAAACTGATCCATCTTCATTTGATAAGTAGTTGTCCCTTTAGTAGTTTTCCTATCATCATTACAATACACTTCATAAACTTGTAGCTCAATAACCAATACTAAAAGTACTATAAGTTTCCCTATGTGCCCATCCACAGACATGCATGTAAAACGATATGAAGTAAAAAACATATACCAACAAATATAAGTACTCCCTAGTAAAATGAACCCGCAGAGAAAATCATGACCCAAAGCAGCTAACATTATAATTTAAGCCCTATTATAATTTAAACATTTTCATGATGAAAGTTTTGAGAGAATGAAAGATAGATAGTGCCTTTCACTTTAATTTTTTACTTCCATTCAGATTTATAAATCTACTAAGTGTTAAGCTCATCTGTTGAGTCACTGGTCACTGACCAACTCAATGATAACAAGCTAAATGAAAGAAATGATTAAGTCAAAGCTTCTGTTGCTGAAGTATGTACTCGTTGGTCGTTGTTTATTCTACTCAAGGAAATTGATATACTAAGGAAGATTAAAACTCAACTTAGTGTGTCGCTGATTTAAGACTTGCAACGAGAGTTCTTATCTTCATATGAATAAAGGCAAAAGTCACTGCTAGAATAAAAGCTAGTTGCTGAAGATATTCAATTCAAGTCACTCTACAAGAGCACAATAGCTCACAGTAAGTGAGGAGGATTATTTCATCTTCAGTGAGTTTTCTAATAAAGTTTCTATCCAAGTGCAAGTCAGTCTTACGTCAGCAAGTGCTTCCTGTATCTTTATTAATATCTGGGGGATTACGTGGCAACAAGTAATTGGTGTTAATGAAGATGCGATATTTGAGGTAATAGAATTGGGACCACATAATAATCGGTCTATGAGAGATCAAGCCAATCAAACAGCGACACATGTCATTCCAAGATCATGATTTGAAGAAATTATTTACGGGCAATTTGTACTATAAATAGAGCAGTACTTTGCACTTAGAAACTTGCCGTTTGTACGTGTTAATCACTTGTTAGTCAGTGAGTAGTTTGTCTAAGCACAGTACGTCGAGCAGCGAGTGAATAGTTAGCGTGTTTGTCCACTATTATTCATCTCAGTTTGTAATAGATTAGATTGAGTAATCGATTTGGATTAGCTTTGGCTATTCCATTCCACAATCAATACTCGGTGAGTTTTTATGATAATTTAAAATTCACCTTTCTGCTACTATTGCATCTATGGTTACCTTTGTTCTATAATTGTTATACTATGTTTATGTTTAATCAATTAAAAACTTGATAAATAACTTAGATAAGATCATAAAAAGTTTTTAATTGTATTCAACTCCACTTCTACAATTAAACTTTACTTATTGTAATTCCATATCACTAAATAATAGTGATTTCAGGACTAACAATTGGTATCAGGGCAGAGTTGGTTTAAAACAATTAACCAGATCTGCGATGAAGTCAGTAAAGTACAGTTGTGTTGACTTTGAGTATCAAAAGGGAAATGGTTCTACTACCAAACCTCCAACGTTTGATCCCTCAAGGATTGAAACCTGGATGTCCCGGATGATGATGTTTCTGGATCTTGTTGACGATCATCTTTGCAATATTATAACCAATGGTCCTTATATTCTAACCACGATTGTTCCTGCTATTGTAGCTACTGCAACCACTCCTGCTATACGAGAAATGGTTATGCTAAAGAGAGAGGAATAGTGGTCTGATGAGGACAAAAGATTGGTCAGACTAGATAAACAAGCTAAAATCTACATACGCATGTCACTCCCTGATGAATTGTTTGAATCAATTAGACTGTGTAAAACTGCTAAATACATGTGGGACACCCTAAGGAATATATATATATATATTGGAACTCTCTGATATTATTCGCTATAGGGAAGTAAATCTCACTCGCCAGTATGAACTATTTGCAATGAAACCAAATGAATCTCTGGTATCTACTTATACCAGATATCAGTAACTGATAAATAAAATGGAAAACACTGGTATAGGTAAAGATCAGAGGTTTGATGTAGAATAATTCTTGGAACTTTTGCGAAGAAAAATCTGGGGAACCATTGCTACCTGTACAAGATAAAGGAATAATTATATCACCCTTAATCTAACTCAAGTCTATGATATTCTGCTAAACTGGGAGCAATCTGAAAAGCAAGCTGATCAAAGTGAGTATATTCGTGCAACACTTGGAAGTCAAAAGATATCGAATGCCCTTGTAGCTGAGCTTGATGAAATTTATCATAGATAGAAATCAAGTTATGAATATGATGAAGGTCTAGAGAAGCTAGAAAGAGACATGGCAATGATGGTTGAAAATTTCAGAAGAAACACCATATCAAAAAGATTCGCTGGTGCTCCATCATCTGAAAATTTCAAAGCAAAAGGTGACTGCTACAAATGTGGCAAACCTGGTCATTTCGATGCTGATTGTAGATCCAGATCTATCAATCCTATCCCTGAACCAAAGCCAAGCTTCAGAAATGACAAGTACAACAAGTACAAAGCAAAGTACAAGAAGCTCAAGGCAATGTCCAAATCTGGAAAGAAGAAGGGAAAAGGTTTTATCGCTAAAAAAGGTTCCTTCAGTGACTCTGACTCATCTTCATCATCTCATGAAGAAGAAGCATTGATTTGTTTGGATAAGGATTAATGTCTGATGGCTGATGATGTTGCTTTTCATGAAGACATCAAAGAAGTAGCTCATAAATGTTCAGCATCTGGATGAGATCCTGAGACTCTCTACAAGGTACATTGCTTTAAGTCATATTCAGCTACTGAGAAAGATAATGTGCTTGAATCTTTGATAGTTGACTTATCAAGTTCTCATGATATTCAAAGACAACAAAATTATTAGATCAACGACTTAAAGTCAAAACTCCTTAATCAGGAAGAAAATTTGTTAAAAATGAAAAACTTAAAACTAGATGTTGAAGCACAGTTGCATGCAAATCAAGTGTGTATTAAAGAGAAAGTAAAATTTGAAACACAATTCTTAGAACTCAAAAAAGTTATGGAGTTTTGGTGTAAGTGAAACATGAGAGTAAATTAGTGTGTAAATAATCAAATTCCAAAACAAGCAAAATCTATTTTGGGAGGAAATTATGAACATGCTGCATCACTCGCTGATTCAACTAAGGTTGATCCTGTCTTTAATTCTGGTGGACATTTCTCAGAAGTTGTGTTTGAACCCATATCAATCATCACTGAGCCAAAACCAAATAACTTTATAAAAAGTGGTTTGATCACTGATAATTGTAAAATGAGGAAGACTGATTGTGAACACAAAAGCTCAACAACTGATAATTTATCAAATATTTCAAACTTCACAAAATCAGTCACTGATGGTCAAAAAGACATCAGCAACCCCTATGACACTGTTTCAGTCACTGATAACTCTATCACTGACCAAGAGTCTAAGAAACAAGAGGTCAAAAACAGCAAGAAAAGTTGCAAGCAAGTGTCATCTCAGCAACTTAATTAAAAAAGAAATAAAACGGCAACTTATGCAAATAGAAAATGTTATAGGTGTGGTGAAAGACAACATTTTGTCATCTGAATGCTCAACAACACCTTTCTCAAAGAATATCATCATCAGTAAGCATTCATATATCATTTATGCAAAACAGTGGAAGCCAAAACCAAGACTTAGCCACTATGAACCCATAATGAACCCATCTCAGGATGGGTTCACTAGTTGAACTAATCTTATTTATTGATGTAGGGCATTCTTAGAGAGAATATATGGTATCTGAACAGTGGTTGTTCCAGACATATGATCGGATGTAAGTCCCTGCTCGGTGACTACCAGGATGAAAGAGGTCCTGATGTAGTGTTTGGTGATAACAAGATTGGTAAAATAAGGGGTTATGGTGTTTTAACAAATGGTAATGTGATGTGCAAAAGAGTTGCATATGTGGAGGGACTGAAGCACAATTTGTTGAGCATCAGTCTGTTTTGTGATTCCAAAAATAAAGTGCTATTTGATCATGAAGCAACCGTGGTTTACAACAAGAAAGGAAGTGTTGTGTTGGCTGCTAACAGAAAGGGAAATATATATGTTGTCCATATGGACTCAGCCTAGTTAGGGACATGCTTCTATTTCAAAACTATTTCAGAAGAAAAATGGTTATGGCATAAGCGACTTTCTCATCTGAATCTAAAAGCTATCAATAAATTAAGAAAGAATGAATTAGCCACTGGACTTCCAAAATTGTTTTATGTTAAAGATAAGCTTTGTTCTGCATGTGAAAAAGGAAAGCATCACAACTCATCTTTGAAAAGTAAACAAACATACAGTGACTGAATATTTCTACCTACTCCATATGGATCTGTTTGGTCTAGTGAGTACTCCAAGTATTGGTGGAAAGAAATATTATTTGGTAATTCTGAATGAATATCCAGATACACTTGGGTATTCTTTCTCAAAACCAAAAAATGAAGCAGCCAGAGAGATTATATCATTTATCAAGAAAATGGAGAATTTAAATGGTAGTGTGGTAAAATATTTGAGAAGTGATAATGACACTGAATTTATAAATGTTGACCTGGAAAGTTTTTGTGATTCAAAAGGTATTTCTCAAAAATTCTCAGCACCAAGAACACCCCAACAAAATGGGGTTGCTGAAAGGAGAAATGGAACCTTAATTGAATCTGCTAGGTCAATACTCATTGATGCTGGTCTTAAAACCTATTTCTGGGCTAAGGCAGTGAGTTCAACTTGCTTTACTCATAATAGTTCATTGATTGTCAATAGACATGATAAGACAGTATATGAGGTGTTAAGGGGGAGAAAACCTGATATAAGTTTTCTCCATGTTTTTGGCAGCACATGTTATGTCTTGAACAAAAGAGATCACTTAGGCAAGTTTGATCCAAAAGTTGATGAAGGAATATTTGTTGGTTACTCAATGATCTCAAAAGCTTTCAGAATCTATAATAAAAGAAGAGAATGCAATGAAGAATCAATGGATGTTACTTTTGATGAAGCTTATGATGAGTCACTCACTGATCGAAAAGATTATGAAAATCTTGATTTCAATGAATTAATAAAAATGGATATTGACTCATCAATCAGCAACAAAGTCAATGATGAGAAGTATAAAACTTTTCATCAGATTCCGAAAAGGAAGATGGTGCCCCTGAAAATAATTCTATCTCCACTTCAGATGTGAATGATTCAGGAACATCATCTTTGCCTAATCAAAATCAATCATCATTAACTCACTATCCAAACCAAAGCACACAAAATGAAAATACTCACTGTTCCAATGCTGACCAGTCTCCAGGACAAACAATGGATAAAACAGTCTCTGCTGAACCTCAACGAATGACTAAATGGACAAAACACATTGATAATAAATTGATTATTGGTAATCCAAAATCCAAAGTCCAGACTAGATCAACAACTGCTAACTTTTGTCTGTTTGTTAGCTTTGTTTCACTGATGAAACCAAAGAAGGTGGATGAAGCACTCACGATCATAACTGAATATCAGCAATGCAAGAAGAACTTGCTCAATTGGAAAGAAACAAAGTATGGAAATTAGTGCCTCGGCCTGATGGTAAATCAGTGATTGGAACAACATGGGTATTCAAAATCAAAATGGATGCTGATGGAGTTGTCAGAAATAAAGCTACACTAGTTGCACAAGGTTATTGTCAGCAAGAAGACATTAATTATGATGAAACCTTTGCACCAGTGACTAGACTTGAAGCAATAAGGCTATTTCTAGCCTATGCAGCTCACAAGAAATTCAAAGTGTATCAAATGGATGTGAAAAGTTCCTTTCTAAATGGCAAGCTGCAGGAAGAAGTGTATGTCAAGCAGCCACCCGGATTCACAAATGCTAAACATCTTGGTTATGTTTATAAACTTGACAAAGCCATGTATGGCCTAAAACATGCTCCTAGAGCCTGATATGATAATCTCTCTGTTTATCTAATAAAATCTGGGTATGTCAGAGGTAAGATTGACAGCACCCTGTTTATTAAGAGAGATAAGAGAGATGTCGTATTGGTTCAAATCTATGTCGATGATATAATTTTTGGGTCTACTAATAGTGATATGTGCAAGGAGTTTTCTGATCTCATGACTAAAAGTTATAAAATGAACATGATGTGTGAATTAACATTTTTCCTTGGCCTGCAAATAAAACAAACCAAAATTGGAATTTTTATAAGCCAAGGAAAGTATGTTAAAGACTTGTTAAAGAAATTTGAATTCACCAATTGCTCATATCTTGCCACACCAATGTCACCTGCAGTGAAATTACATGCTAATTCAAATGGTAAATCTGTAAACATCACTGCTTACAGAGGTATGATTGGATCACTGTTATATCTCACTGCAAGTAGACCAGACATTATGTTTGCTACATGTCTTTGTGCTACGTATCAAGATGATCCAAAAGATTCACATCTACTTGCTGTCAAAAGAATATTCAGATATCTAAAGGGTACACCAAATCTTGGTATCTGGTACCCATCTGGTTTAGATTTCTCGCTGAAAGGATATTCTGATTCTGATCATGCTGAATGCAAACTGGATAGAAAAAGCACTTATGGTAGCTGTCAATTTTTTGGAGAAAAGCATGTCAGCTGGTCTAGCAAGAAACAAAATTCAGTTTCAACTTCAACTGCTGAAGCTGAATATGTCGCTGCTAGTGCTTGTACTGCTCAAATTCTCTGGATGAGAAATCAACTCGCTGACTATGGTTTTGATTTCATAGAGATACCAATCTATTGTGATAGTCAAAGTGCTATAGCCATTGCTAATAATCCAGTAATGCACTCAAGGACAAAGCACATTGATGTTAGATATCATTTCATCAGGGACCATGTGATGAAAGGTGATATTGAACTTCATTTCATTCCAACTCACTACCAACTCGTTGACTTGTTTACAAAACCTTTAGATTAGAAGAGATTTAACTTTCTCATCAGTGAGCTTGGTATGTTAAACCTAAATGAATGAATAAACTCTTTTAGTTTATTTATTTATTTATTTGTTTTTATTATCTTTATTTATAAATAAGCTTTAAATAAAATGACTTCGTAAATTATAACTTTTATTGAGTATACTCACTGATCAATTAACTTTAACTGATTTAATCAGCAAATTTAATACTCAGTTAGCTGTGCTCATCTAATTTTATAACTTATAAAGTCACATGAATATTTTATTATGTTTCAAAATTAAGTCTATATCATTACTCTATGTTATTTCTAGCTGATTTAGTTACTATTCTAAGTTGTAACTTAGTCAGCGAAATTTTAATATAGATCTATGCTATACAGTTAATCTAAGACATAATATATATATATATATATATATATATATATATATATATATATATATATATTCATTCTGTTTAAATAAATCAATATTAAAATCTATAACAAATAAGTTTAATCTATATCAAAGCTGAAACATCATTTCAATGATCTAATCAGTATTCTAAGTTGTGATTAAATCAGCGAGATAAAGATTCAGCTAGATAAAAGCTTACATTTATTTCTTTATGATTTTTATATTTCTTTTTGGTGAATAATCAATACTTTGATTATATACATCAGGGATTTCTTGTTGTAGCATTTAATGGTGGTAAATAAATCGACAAACATTCATTATATTTAATACGTTTTGTATTTTATTTAATGGATTTCAAAAATAAACGTCTTATGGTATAACGGAAAATCACATGATTCTGAAACTCTCTTTCTTACGTCATTGCACTTTTTCGGCGCACCACTCCCATCACCATTAATGCCACCACGTGTGACACTCCTCCAATTTAGGTATTATTATACCACTAATTACATGCAATTCTTACGCTAATTCCCTGCTAAAAAGTAAACTAAACCTATGACGTGAGATAAATCTAGCGAGCCCAAAACTTTTGGACAAAAAGTATTATAAAAATTTATAATTTTTTTATATAATTATAAATTAAACAATACGAAACAATACTGGAAGGAATTCGTCAAAATAAATACAATCGTTGGTGATGTAAAAGTTCAGAAATGAACTCGATAATATTTTTAGATATTTTTATTTGAAAATATAATGTGAATTTGTCGAAACAAAAATGAAACGAAAACTAACATACGTTTAATTTAAAACGTGTCCTACATGGATAGAAACAAATACAAAACATACCCAAAGATCAAAAATAATAAAAGTCTTATTTTCCCCCTTCATAATAAAGTATTTGGGGAATTACCTCAAAATATAATTGCGAAATTTGAATAAAATTTGGCACACAATTGAAACCGTACCCGAAGTTAACGGGTTAAAAACCTAAACTATTACTACTTCTAAAATATCTTCGGATATAATACTACCCAAACCATACTTCTTCCACCAACTTATTAAACCGTATCACACTTTGGTATATATTACACACATACAAATAATGCACCACCAACCTACAATTATTGAGCTCCTGTTTCTTCTTCATCCTCTCATCCGGCAACAACGAACAACAGCAAAGAAGTGGAAGCAACAACAATACATTATCACCATAATCTAACAATAATAATCATCACAATCGTATCATCATTATCATCATCAAACTGGATCATCATCACTATCATTGTAAGGAACTTCCACCTTTAAATTTTTACAAAATCTCGATGTTATATAGTGTATACATAACATAATCTATATATATATATAAATCATGATGACTTTGATGATGATGATTATTGAAGTACAAATATATATATGTATATATATACTCTGTAGAAACAAAACAACCATATATGTGTGTTAAAATGTGAAATCGAAGTGTAGAAACTTGTGTAAACATATCATGATTACTTGGTAAAAGTTATACCTCGAAACTTAACAAAAACTTTTGTGAAATTCTGGACTGAAAACCAAACCTAGAACAGAGCACAAACTGAACCACCGTATACCCGTACGGCTGAGAAAAATAATCCGATTGGCTATGAAGAGTGAGCCGATTGGCTCACCGATTGTTAGAGGATCAAGCCGTACGGCTTGTTAAGGATAGCCGAATGGCTAAACAAATGCAACCGAATGGTTCTTGTTAATTTAAGTAAGCATACATAAGACATAAATATATGTTATTACATTTAAAAACAAGTAACTAACCTTTGCCTTGTGGTTTGTGACTTGTGTTGAGAAAAGGAAGGTCACAGGTTCGAGTCCTATGACCAACCTTTTTGTTTGTTTTTTATATATATATATATATATATATTCTAATATTATTATAACTATCACTAATATTTTATTAATTAACTAATATTAATATTATTAGTTACCTTTAATTAACTAATATTTTATAACTATCACTAATATTTTATTAATATATACATAATTAATGATAACTAATAATATTAATATTAGTTAATTAATAAAATATTAGTGATAGTTATAATAATATTAGAATATATATATATATATATATATATATATATATAAAATGACAAATAATACGAGTATAAATATATATACATTCGGATAAATATGTATCCACGATGGGACAAACGTGTACATGACTTCAAGTTTATTGTTAAAGTTATATTTGGTAAATATATATATACGACACGTAATTTGGTTCTAAAAATGTACACGACCATGAGACATTATTTTATACGAGTATTTACTCAAATAATACGAACCAAGTGAGACACGACAAATTTAGGACGATAACAATTAATCGTTACATAAACGGGGTATATTTGTAAATGAGTAAAACGTTTTGGTACAAACCATATTTGGGTATGTATGTATATATATATACATATATATATATATATATATATATATATATATATATATCATAAACGACGACTATTATTATATATATGTAGACGATGACAAACTTAATGTGCTTATATATATATGTACAATTAACAAGTATATGTATATATACTTACACGTTTGGAATGATTCGACAATAAACATAATTTGGAAAATATTAATTATTTTCAACATATATCACTAACAATTTGTACAAATTTAAGAAATTAACAATTTCTTCAAAACAATCAAACTGTTACATAATTTGACAAACTGTCAAAGTACTTATGTTAATACATTATGGTGTATAGGTTGACTTTCTTTGGACGACACTACTCTCACTCGCTAGCTTTCACATCTGCGCACCTACAGTGAGTTCACAACCCCTACTTTTAAATGTTTTATGCTTTTAAACATAGGGGTGTTAAACATAGAAATTGCATGATAACAGATGCAATTAAATTATAAATGCTTTATAGCTTTATACAACTGTTTGATGTTTAAAATTACATTTTCACAACTATTTGGGAATTAGACAATGAATCCTAGTACGGACCTAGGCTTACGATGTAGTGCATAAAAGTCCTTATGGCTACAGACTATAACCATTAGCTAGGTGACTCTAGCCACTGAGTATACGGATAGTACTATCGCCGTGACGACCCTCCCACAGATATGGAGCGTATACTTACATGTCCTATTAGGCAAACAACTATTGCTGGTCGTGGTTTGGTTATAGGGTTAGGTCGCGTTACTTTAACTCATCAGGTTTAGCTCACCTTTCGAGGGATCACCGTCTAAGTATTCCCACAAAACTAATATTTAGAAAGTGAGTTCCTACGAATAACTATTTTGGAAATGCTGATCTTTAGTTAGATTAAACTGTGTTTCCTACTAGCAACGATTTAGAAAATGTTATTCCTTGATTGGATTAACCTGTGTTTCCTGCAAATTACTATATGGGAAATGTTATTTTGGAGTAGGACAGCGGAAGGGTTTTGATTCACAATCACGTTGTGAACAAGAAAAACTTGCAAACGCAAATCACCAGTTTTTAAACTTCAAAAATCTTAAAGATTAAAAGAAAATGAAGAATTCAATTGAATAGAATAGAATGAATATTACAGGGTTTAGGTCCTATATTTATAGACTAGAAGTCCTACCTATCATACAATTAAAATTCTTATTTAATACTTAATTATAAAATCAATATAATAACTTAAAAATAACAAGTTTCCTAATTTATAAAATCCCAGCATAATTGACTTTCTGTCCAAGTTTATTAACTTGTTGCTCAAGCCTCTACATCATTCTCCCCTGCTTGAAAAGGACTCGTCCACGAGTTCTCGGTAGGGTAAAGAGGTTCATTGGGAGAATGGTAGTCAACCAAGTCGGAAACGTTGAATGTGTTTGAGATAGCCAGATCCTCGGGCAAATCAACTAAATAAGCATTGTCGTTCATTTTCTTTAGAATGCGACATGGACCAAGCTTCTTCTTCTTTAACTTATTGTACGTACCAACTGGAAAATGTTCTTTTCGTAAATGAACCATAACAAGATCACCTTCAGTAAATGACTTGACCCGACGATGTTTTTCTTTGTCCGATTTATACTTGGCATTAGAAGCTTCGAGTTTCTGCTGACATCAGTTTGAACAGATTCGACCATTTTAGCCAGATTCTCAGCAACAATGCTATACCCGGGAATCTTCGGAAGAGGGACCAAATCTAAGGTATGGCTCGGAGGCTTTTGGTACATGATGGAGAATGGTGTCTTGCCTGTGGAACGATTAACCATGTTATTATAGGCAAATTTAGCTGGTGCTAGACACTGATCCCATTGTTTCGGGCGATCACTACATAGGCATCGAATGATGTTAACCATGGTCTTGTTCACCACTTCCGTTTGACTGTTTGTTTGAGGATGAAAAGAACTACTATACAACAAGTCAGTCTGGAAAAGTCTCCATAAGGTACGCCAAAAATGAGACAAGAATTTCGTGTCTCTATCAGAAGTAATTGTCTTAGGAACCCCATGTAAGCGAACGATCTCTTTGAAGAATATACCAGCGATATGAGATGCATCAGAAGTTTTCTTGCAAGGAAGAAAATGTGCCATCTTGGAGAATCGATCAACCATGACAAACACAAAATCATAAGTTCGTTGTGTACATGGTAATCCTAAGAAAAAGTCCATGGATATATCCTCCCATGGTGCGTCAGGAATGGGCAGAGGAATATACAAGCCGGTGTTTGAGACTGACCTTTATTGCTTTGGCATGTATAACACTTTTTGACAACTTTGTGTACATCCCGCTTGAGTTGTGGCCAATGATATCGTTCCTCAACCAAAGTAATGGTATTGTCTCGACCCAAATGACCACCAAAACCCCCTCCATGAAGCTCTTGAATTAAATGCTCCCTAAGTGAACCTCGAAGAATACATAAATGATTCTTGAAAAATAAGAACCCGTCATCGATAAGATAGAGGCCGTTTGGAGTTCCATTGGTGTGTTGATGCCAAATTTATGCAAAATCATCATCTGACGCATAAAGATCCTTTAAAACATCAAAGCCGATCACTTTTGAACCCATAGTGGTAAGTAATAACGCTCGTCTGCTCAAAGCATCTGCTGCTTTATTCTGAATGCCAACTTTGTGCTTGACCATGAAAGTGAATTGCTGTAAATATTCGATCCATCGCGCATGCATTCGATTAAGAGTCTTTTGACTATTGAAATACTTTAACGCTTGATGATCGGTTTGAAGCACAAACTCTTTTTGGAAAAGGTATTGTTCCCAATGTTTAATAGCTCTGACTATCGCATAGAATTCAAGCTCGTACGTTGTCTACTTTCTTCGGGCATCACTTAGTTTTTCACTAAATAAGGCAACTATCATTTTTCTTGCAATAATACTGCTCCAACACCTACTATTGAAGCATCAGTCTCCAATTCAAATGGTTTTTCAAAGTTAGGTAAGATTAGAACCGGGGCTGTTGTGAGCTTCTCTTTTATCACATAAAAACTTTGATTAGCAGAATCACCCCATTGGAAACATCCCTTCTTTAAGCATTCGGTAATGGGAGCCATGATCGTTCTAAAGTCACGAATAAATCGACGATAGAATGTGGCTAACCCGTGAAAACTCCGAACATCACTAATCGTTTGTGGTGTAGGCCAATCTTGTATTGCCTTGATCTTTTCGTCATCCACATGGATGCCATTCGCACTAACTACAAATCCTAAGAAAAGTAGTTTATCGGTCACGAAACTACACTTCTTGAGGTTGACATATAACTGATGATCTCGTAGTGCTTCAAGGACTTGTCGTAGATGCTCTAAATTGTCATCCTTTGATTTGCTATAGATAAGGATGTCATCAAAGTAAACCACCACGAATTGACCACTAAATGGCTTCAAGACTTGATTCATCAAACGCATAAAAGTACTTGGGGCATTTGAAAGTCCAAATGGCATGACAAGCCACTCGTACAAGCCCTCTTTAGTCTTAAAGGCTGTTTTCCACTCATCACGCGGGCGAATACGAAGTTGATGGTACCCACTGCGTAGGTCAATCTTTGAGAATAAGCAAGACCCGTATAACATATCCAACATGTCGTCAAGCTGAGGGATAGGAAATCGGTATTTAACAGTGATTTTATTTATCGCACGTCTATCGACACACATACACCACGTTTTATCTTTCTTTGGTACTAGTAATGTAGGAACCGCACACGGACTTTTGCTTTCCTGTATAATGCCTTTTTTATGAAGTTCTTCAACCATATCTTGTAAGATGGCATGTTCAGTCGGACTCATACGGTAGTGAGGCAGGTTCGGAAGACTAGCCCCAGGTACAAAGTCAATCTGATGTTGAATAGCCCTTAAAGGAGGGAGACCAACCGGGATATCTTCGGGCATAGTGCTCTTAAATTCAGAAAGTAAACTGCGAAGCTTTGGTGGTGCATCTTCCATGGACACGTCATTCCCATTATAACCACAACAAATATCGTTGGAGCATTGCTGACCTCGGCTAAGAAAGCCTCTCGAGAACATAACATAATCTGCTTTTCCTTTTCTGTAGGTGCTCTCGGAATAGTGTCTTCAGAGTATGGAGACAATGTGAATTTGCGACCATTCTTTGAGAATGTGTAAGTGTTCTCTTTCCCCTTATGTATCACACCTAGATCGAATTGCCAAGGTCGACCTAGCAACAGATGGCACACATCCATATCTACAATGTCAAAAACAATCGTGTCTTTGTACTTACCCATAGAGATCGGAACTTTACATTGCTCGGTTACTCTTACTTCTACGGCGGCTTTAATCCAACCAATCTTGTATGGTGTCGGATGCTTTTGTGGTGACAACTTAAGTCGTGTGACAATATCTCGCGAGTTGATGTTTTGACTACTTCCACCATCAATGATGACATCAACAATATCTTGATTGATTATGCATCGGGTTCGAAAGATGTTATGTCGTTGGGTATCTTCAATCCTTTTAGGGGAAGCAAGTACTAATCTACGCACGACATATGAGTATCCTTCATTGTCAGATTCTTCTTCCTCATTAAGAACATCATTAGGATTGATAAAAAGTTCTTCATCATCAGCATCACTGATGTCATCTCGTTCAGCCACGTTAACGGTTTTTGTTGCTCGACACTGATTTGAAGTATGACCTGTATGTTGGCAACGATAACAACGGTCCCCAACGGGTCGGGCGTACGGGTTAGCAGTGGGTTTCTTGTACCCTTGTGTGGAAGTACTCGTGTTTGGAGCTCCACTCTTCTGTCCATCAGTATTATGGGTTGTTTTGAATGAACTAGTAGAAGTATCGCCTCCCAAATTAATATTCTTCTGGTAGGAGGTTTTATTCGAGTCCGTTGTGTTTCGGTATGAGAAGCTCTTTTTTCCTTGTTTGGTGGCTATTTTCTCAACTCTCAGTGCAAGTCGGATGGCTTCATCAGCTGTCCATGTTGTCTGAAGAGACACAATCTCTCGAATATCAAACCGTAGTCAATTATTAAAATGAGCCACTTGTTGAGAATCAGATTCATTCAAATTATTGTGAGATGCCAATCTTAGAAATTCTTCCGAGTATTCGGTGACACTTCAAGAATACTGTTTGCAATTTTGATACGAGGCATAAAGTGTCTATTCATAATCGACGGGACGAAAATGGGCATGCATTAAGCGTTTCATCTTTCACCAAGTTCTAACCGGTTGCTTTTGTTGGCAACGACGACCCGTTTGAAGGTTGTCCCACCATGATAAAGCCGCACCTTTGAGGTTGTTGGCGACATACTTAACTTGAGTCTCTTAGTGAATATTCATAAGCTCAAAATACTTTTCAGTTTCTGAAATCCAATCAAGAAAACCTTCGATGTCTAGTGATCCAGAGAAAGTTGGGATGTCATCTCTAATTTTGGGCAATCGATCCCCTTGTGGATTTGGATTAACGACAACCAGCAATTCCTCTTCACTTGATGAAGAGTCATCGATATTATCATTACCAGCGGGACGATGTCATTTTTGTGGTGGTCTTTCTCGGTTTCTTGGTTGAACGGGCAGATTGGTAATGGCCTCAAGAACTCGGTCATTATGCTCGGCTTGTTGTTGCGCCTGTTGTTGCAACTGTTGTTGGATAGCTTGGAGGGCTTCGAGTAAGGGAGCATTATCAGCCATGATATTATACTTAACCTGATGTAGGACAAGGCTACATATTTGACAATTCATGTATTGTCAGACTAAAATAAAATAACTATCGTGTTATTAGACGGATAGGGGTATTATCGTATACCGGACGAAGATAAACCACACAAGGGTGAGAAAACTCTTCTCGACTCTTTTATTAATCAAATCAAATCATAATTTAGCTAAAAAATAACAAGTTTCCCAATTTATAAAATCCCAGCAGAATTGACTTGCTGTCCAAGTTTATTAACTTGCTGCTTAAGCCTCTACATCATATTTTCATTAAAAACATGTGTTTCCTACAAAGTAAACAACTACTATTAATTGGAAATGTTATTCATAAATGATTAACCTGTGTTTCCTACACTACATACAAACCTGTGAATTCACTCAACAATTTTGTTGATGATTTCTCTATGTTTTTCAGGGAATTAGCCGCGTAAGTAAGAAACTGCATGCATATCAGGACGGACAACCCTTGACGAATTAGGATGCCACATACTTTTGGGACAGCTGGATTTCCTTCGTATAACTGCAGACACTACAGTCATACTTATGAAATCTACTTTTGAAACTATGTATTTATAAAATACTGTTTTAAACACTACTACTACTGTTACAACTTTCTAAGTTGTAACGCTTTGTGAAACCGTTTGACTATTGGCATCTTAATGTATTATGTTCTGCAATAACCATATGCTCTGTGCATGTATGTACATGTTGGTTGTTATACTACTCGCAGCCTGTTGCACCCGCAACCGGTCGTTGTGATTTCTGATGGTAATGCGGGCACAGCAATGGTTTTAAATTTATATTTAGCATGGCTTAAATTATATGTACTACCTACTCTGATTAGTAAGCGGTAAGTATAACCCTAAGATCATTCTATGAATCCAAACGTGTGGGCAATTAAAGTTGGCACTTTCGGTAGGGAAGTATCTAGGATGGAACAAAGTAGGTAGGTTTGGGGGTTTTAAACTAAAGACAAGTAATTAAAATGGAGGAAATTAAAGTACAGGAAAGCAGATAAAGATAAATATGTGATTGTTGAGATTTTGATAATTAATATTTCGGGATTACAGAATAAATAGGGATGATACTAATGTGGCAGCCAAACTACTAGGCGTAAACTCTAGAACCCTACTAACTCAATTTCCCATTGGCATGTCACTAGGAACTAGGTTATCATGATTCTGATCGGAGCAATACGCAAACTTCCAATACTTATCTAGTTGAAAGATAAGCAACCTATTTTGGTTTTATACCGAGGTTCATGAATCAGTAGCGTATCGTCTCATAGGTCTGACCTTTCTTAACTCCTAAAAATAGTTTACTGCTCGATTAGCACATAAATTAATAACTTCGTAAGTCTAGACCGCCAATTTTGTAAGACTTGGTGTTTTAAGGATTCTAGGTCATTACGACTTTAATCTTATTCCGAAGTCCTGTTATCATTCATTTAAGCTCTAGTTACTTCGACTTATGATTCAAATCTCTCCTTTTCAAACAGTTATACATCCCCAGATTATTCGCAGTTTGTTAAAACGTGTTTCATATGCGGACCATGCCTTTCAATGATAAACAGTGTACTTTACGTAGTAGTTCCACGGTTTCTCACATCAACATGCGGTCAAGAGTAATTGACAGTGAAAGTGACACTCTATCTAACTAAATGTAAAGCAGTGCAGAAATGTAAACCTAATATATACAACGAGTGGTTTCAATGTGTCTTACTTATTGCATGTCATGGGCACAGATAACTACTTACCATAATTAAGGTTGATCAGGTCCTAATTACTAGGTTGCAGTCACGTGGATAACCAGAAAGGGTAATCCATAAATTAAACTTGAATTCATAAAGTCTTAACGCTACAAGGGTTACTAATTCCTATTTTATCTGAACATATTTTACGAACATCATTTTATAGTGTTTTGACTTTCGTAGGATATACCAGTTAGTTATGAAGTTGTATTACCCTTTTCGGAATTCCAACTATTAAATCAGAGCTGATTCCAGAGATATAACTACCTTCGGTCGTTTACCGACTTCCATACCTTTGTACTTTACCTTAAAGCGTTTCCAGTACTATATCGGATAAATAGTCGAATAGGGCCCGTCATATCTCTTTACGATTGTCGTACATTAATTATATAATGTCATCCTTACTTATAAATATCTATATTATCAACAATCACAATAATAAACTACTCGCAATTCATGACAACAAATATATCACATACCAAGCAATAACACATAATTAAAATATGGAATAAAGCAAGTATGATAAAGGTTTAGATATCACCCAGAAATAAATGCGCAGCAACGTATTATTATGATTGACAACTCGTTTACACGTACAAAGATGAATCTTCAAACCTCCTAACGTTCGTTCTAGCCTCTATACTAATCCGTAGATTAATTACAATAATCCTAGACTATAAGATAAGAGAATTTCTAGAGTGAGAAAGTGGAAATGGAAAAGGAGTGTGTATGGGTGTAAGAATGTGTGAGTATATTAGAGTGTGTGTTTAAATGAGGTCTAAGGGCTGCTATTTATAGGTGAAAAGTGGCTCACGTTAGCATTCCTAGGCTCACATTAGAAAAAGAGTGAAAGTTGGTGCACTGGGTACGAAAAAGCATGGAAAGGTGGCGCACCGGGTACGAAAAAGCATGGAAAGGTGGCGCACCGGGTACACGCAAGTACCAAAAAGAGGAAACGAGATGGGGGGGGGGGGGCAGCACCTCCCACCACCAGGCCGGCGGCGGCTGGCTGCCACCCGCCCTGGTCCATCGTCTTTCGCAGCGTTGCTTAATTCGCTCGTATCTTCTTCGTTATGCGTCCGTTTGCGTTGATTCTTTTTGCGTTGGATTCGTAATTCAAAAATGAAGAATTTGATGTAAAGACATCCCAAGAATATGTCTCCCATCTTTGGATGTCTCATACGAATCTTTTGGATCTTCCGGCGTACGTAGAATCTTCATTCTTCGTCCGTTTTTGTTGATTCTTCTTCTGTTAGATTCGTAATTTGAAAACGAACATCTTGGATGAGATGGTTGTTAATGATGGGCAATTTTGTATTGAAATCTTGTTTTGATACCTTGAATCTTCAAACGTGCGTGAAATCTTCATTTTTCATCCGTTTTGCTTGATTTTTGTCGTGCAACCTTGTTTTGACCATCTTAGCATAATATCACTGATTTGTACTGTTTCTAAGTTTAAAATGGCAAGATACGTTCCAGAATGAGAGAGATATCGGTAGTAAAAACATGACTTTTTACGCGATATCACAGTTTAAAATGGCAAGATACGTTCCAGATACGTTCCAGAATGATTGCGAGACGAATAACTGAAGGTATTGGGCAGTATGAGGCAAGCCGAAATCGCGAACATGTAGTAAATGACAGTGGAATGACTCCTAACAGTGAGACACCTGTGAATACCCGCCGAGGTTGTTCATACAAGACATTTCTGGCTTGTAAGCCAACTACTTTCCGCGGCACCGAGGGTGCTATTGGTATCATCCACTGGATATATAAGATGGAATCGGTGGTGACTGCTTACCTGACTATATGGTAAAGTATGCCACCTGCACCTTGGCTGACAAGGCTCTAACATGGTGAAACAGTCAACTTCAATCCCTTGGACGGGAAACTGCCCATTCCATGTCATGGGGAGTACTGAAAAACATGATGCTGGAAGAGTTCTGTCCCCGTAGTGATATGCAGAAGGTTGAAAATGAATTGTGGGACATCAAAATGATTGTAGTTGATGTCACAGGGTACACCACTAACTTTTAGGAACTCGCACGATTAGTGCCACATATGGTGACACCCGAATTTAAACGCATTAAGCGTTACATCTGGTGTAGTACCCCCAAATTTTTAATGCAGCGGAAGTCAACACGGGGCGATACTAATCTAATATCATAACACATACTCACAAACAAACGACCTCTAAATGAGACGTTTGTAGAAAATAGTTACATTTCATAGTAAATCATTTGAAAACATATTGTTTTCGATACAAAAGTTGTAATTTCCTAGAGTCCACGCGTAAGGCGGGAGATTCTATTACATAATCGTGATATACAAAAGATAATGCTAAGAATCTCCGTTAATGCAGTTATGTTGAAATCATGCGACTCTAGCTATGTCCGGGAGTAATCCTACTCCGTAAGCGTACCTGAGAATACATGCTAAAAAGGTCAACACGAATGTTGGTGAATCTCACAGGTTTATAGGTAATATCAGTTTTGAACACAAGTTTTTATCAGTGGTGCCCGCAGGCGTAAATCAAGTATTTGCAACCCTGCAAATGTATGTAAGTTTATACCGTTGCCATGAGGCTCATAATCGAAGCTTAACCCGTAAGTAATAAGTTTCCCACGCGACATGCTCGAAACTGAGCAAGCGTAAGTAACGAATAATAGTCGTCCGTTTATACAGAACGGTTCGTGGTAGCGCTACTACCCCGGGCGGGGAGGGTCATTTCCCTAATGGATCCATTAACTAGTGTTCGCGCTTAAGTCCATAACGAACGATGTATGATGGAGGGACTTCAGTAAATGGTATGTTGGTTCTCTGAACCTTGCAACCTTCTGGCGTCCGTAAGGGTGTCGGGTATAATCCCGTATGTTGGTTCTCCAAACCCTGCAACCTTCTGGCGTCCGAAATGCACAAGGTAGTAAGTAAACAAGTAAATAAGTTGGTGTCTTAAAATATCACCCATGCTAGTTATCCACTCAACTAAGAAATGTCCAAGTGTTTGTTTAGTAATCCGTTTGTAATTTGAAAACAAATATGGCCCGTTGGTGACGGTTTGTAATAATAATCCAAAGTGTTATTATTATATGTATCGTCGTATCAGGTTTCATTATTTGTAAGTGTTCGACACTTAGTGTGAAAAGTATTTACAAGTTCCTGGATGTGTCCGGGGGCAGCGCCCCTGGTAGCTGGGTCCAAGGGGCGGCAGCCCCTGGCTGGGGTCGAGCTGCCAGGTCAGCTTGGAAATTTTTTATTTCTATTACATTGCTTTGGTAAAAATCGCATCTGGAAATTAAAATCGGGAAAATTGACCTAGTATGGCTGCGGGCTGAAAAGGTGTTGCGAACTGAGTTCGCGGTGCGAGCTGAGTTCGGCTCGCAAGGCAGTAGGCTGCGAACCGAGTTGGGTTCGCATCACAAGATTTGGCTCGCAAAAACTCGACTTGCACGTTAGTTCGCAGGTCAACTCGCAAGTGGGTTCGGTTCGCAGTTTCAGTTCGTTGTTTGGGTTCGCGAGTCGAGATCTCGGTTCGCCTCGCAGGACGAACTGGGATCTGGGATCTCAACTCGCAGGACGAGCTGTTAGTATCTCAGGTTTTAAAAACGCATTTTGAGTCGGTTTTTGGGAAAATCTTCGTTGAGTAAACGTTCTAGCATGTAAATAAAAGCTTTACAAGTAATTTAAAAGGGTTTTAAAGCTTCTTACCAACAAAATCAAAATCGAAGAAGATGATGATGATTCTTTTGCTTGTGTCTTGATGATGATGATGATGATGAACGATTATGGTGATGATGTTCTTGTTATCTCAGTTTTTAGAGAGAGAGATATATAGAGATTTGGTAGAGAGAGAGAGATGAGAGAAAGTAGGTGTTGGTGTGTGTGTGTGTAAATGGAAGGAAATGAGAAAGGAAAGAATTAAAAGGGGGAATGGGTCATGGGTCGGTTGGGTTGGGCTCGCGGGTTTGAGCCGAACCAACTTGGGTCTTGAGCTCGCGTGTTTGTGTTTCCGAATATCGTGTTATGTCTCGTAGTCGGTTAATCCCCGTAGTCGTTTAATCGCAAAATCTTTTTAAGATTTATAAATATGTATTGTATATCCGAAATATTTTAACCGAAGTATTTCATCAAAAAACTTTATTTCAAGTTATAGAATTATAAAAATATACTTTTTGTTATTAATCGCTCGTTGAGGGAGCGTTTCGCGCGGTTTCGTCGTGTAGTTTGTGTTTTAGAAAATACGAAATTTGTGTAATATATTATCATGATATATTATGGTAAATAATGTTTGTTTGGATAATTCCACATTATTTATCGTTTTATCACCAACGTCCATGTTAAATAAAGTCAGACCTCGTCCGGTTCGTAAGTGTACGATTTAAACAAATCGCGTATGCGTGTATGTAATTATACAAAGTATCACGTATATTTAGATTAATACAAAACTTAGTACACGTAATTACAAGTAGTTTAAGCACTAATTACAGTCTTAATTTGGCGGGTGTCACATCTGGGGCTTGGCACCTCAGACCAGGAGCCTGGTTACATCATCAGAACCTGCCACATTTAGGAGTGTTGTTACTCAAGCACAAAGGTTGACCGATGAGGCGGTCAGAATGGGAACCCTGACTAAGAAGGTTGTGTCAGGGAAAGGTGAATCAAGTAACACTGATGCTAGTAGTTCTGGCGGTGCAAAGAGAAAGTGGAATGATGGTGGCACTGACCGTCGGGGTCAGCAAAACAAGAAAAGTGGAGGAAATGCAAGGGCGTATGCTGCAACCACTACTGAATCAAAACCATACCTAGGTAACAAGCCTAAGTGTGGAAAGTGCAATCGACAGCACGAGGGTGGATGTGGGTATTGTGGCAACTGTAGAGTGTGGGGTCACAAAACCCAGGACTGTAGAACCAACCCTCCTCCACGAACAAACAATTAATGTCAAAACTAGGGGTGTTTTGAGTGTGGTGAGATGGGGCATTATCGGAACCGATGCCCTAAACTTAACAACAACAACCAAAACAACAACAACCCCGGTAACAACAACCGAGCCAACAACATCAACAATCAACCGGCTCAAGGAAGAGCATGCGAGATCGGAGCACAGGAGGCATGCCAGGACCCTAACACCATCACTGGTACGTTTCTCGTAAATAACCATTATGCCTCTGTGTTAATTGATTCAGGTGCCGATTTAAGTTTTGTGTCTACTGAGTTTAGACCACTATTAGAACTTGAATCACGTAAGTTAGATAACAAATATACTATAGAACTAGCCGATGGTGAGTTGATCAAATCAGCAGAAATAGTACCGGGATGTACCTTGGAGTTAGAGGGTCATTTCTTTGAAATAGACTTGCTACCGGTTAAGTTGGGAAGTTTCGATGTTGTAGTCGGTATGGACTGGTTGTCAAAGAACCGCGTTGTGATCATATGTTTCAAAAAGTTGGTACGCATACCACTACCAACAGGAGAAACTTTGGTGATACAAGGAGAAAAACGAAAGAGTGCCACAAAAAAGATTACTTGCTTGAAAGCTAGAAAGTATCTCCGAAAGGGATACCAAGCGTTCTTGGCACACATTGTGGAAAAGAAACCCGAAGAACGACATATAAACGATGTGCCTATTGTACGTGATTACCCGGGAGTGTTTCCTGACGAATTACCAGGACTGCCAACCCCGCAACAAGTTGAGTTTCACATTGATCTGGTGCCTGGAGCTGCGCCAATCGCTCAAGCACCATATCGTCTAGCTCCATCGGAGATGCATGAGCTGTTTACACACTTACAAGAGCTCCTAGACTTAGGATTCATCCGGCTGAGCTTTTCTCCTTTGGGAGCTCAGATTTTGTTTGTCAAGAAAAAGGATAGATCTATGCGGATGTGCATCGATTACCAAAAACTGAATAAGGTAACTATCAAGAAGAACCGATACCCTTACCACGCATCGACGATCAATTTGATCAACTACAAGGATCAAGCTACTACTCAAAAATTGACCTGCGATCTGGTTACCACCAACTGAAGGTACGAGAAGAGGATGTACCGAAAACTGCATTTAGGACTCATTATGGACATTACGAGTTCCTAGTCATGACTTTCGGATTGCCAAACACACCAGCAGTGTTCATGGACCTCATGAACATAGTATGCAAACATTATCTCGATAAGTTCGTCATTGTGTTTATTGACGACATCTTGGTATACTCACGAACGAAGGAGGATGACGAACAACATCTGAAACTTATCCTCGAACTACTTCAGAAAGAGAAACTTTATGCAAAATTCTCTAAGTGTGAATTTTGGATGCGCGAGGTTCATTTCCTAGGTCATGTGATAAATGACAAAGGAATTCACGTGGACCCATCCAAAATTGAGGCGATTAAAAATTGGGAAGCCCCGAAAACCCCATCCGAGATACGACAATTTCTTGGTCAAGCTGGCTATTACCGTCTATTTTATTGAATTTTTTTCGAAAATAGCCCCACCACTTACCGCTTTAACTAAAAAAGACAAGAAATTAGACTGGGGCGAGAAACAAGAAAATGCCTTCTAGTTTTTGTAACAAAAATTGAGCAGCGCACCCATCTTATCGTTACCCGAAGGGGTAGAAAACTTCATTGTCTATTGTGATGATTCGCGTCAGGGATTGGGTTGCTTGTGAATGCAAAGCGACAAGGTTATTGCTTATGCATCACGTCAACTGAAGGTGCACAAGAAAAACTATACAACACATGACTTGGAGTTGGGAGTAGTTGTTTTTGCACTTAAGATTTGGAGACACTACCTATACGGTACAAAGTGTAAGATATTCACCGATCACAAAAGTCTCCAACATATATTCGACCATAAAGAACTCAACATGAGACAACGATGTTGGGTCGAATTACTTAACGATTACGACTGTGAGATCAAGTATCACATGGGCAAAGCAAACGTTGTAGCAGATGCCCTGAGTCGAAAGGAATGAATTAAACCTTGCAGAGTTCGAGCTTTGGGTTTGACGGTCCACTCGAATCTCATTACTCAACTTCGTGACGCACAACAGTTAGCTTTCATTCCCGAACGCCTAAAGGAAGAATCCTTGAAGGGAATGGACAAACAACTTGAAACAAAGGACAATCGAGTGTTGTACTTCATGAATCGAATTTGGGTACCGTATGTAGATGAGTTACGCAAACTGATTTTGGATGAAGCTCATAAGTCCAACTACTCGATACATCCTGGTGCAGACAAAATGTACCATGACTTGAAAGGTTTCTACTGGTGGCCCGACATGAAACAAGACATTGCCACGTACATTAGCAAATGCATGACCTGCTCAAAGATCAAGGTCGAATACCAAAAGCCGTCTGGACTTTTGCAACAACCTGAGTTGCCCAAGTGTAAATGGGAACAAATAATGATGGACTTCATTACGAAGTTACCCAAGACGACCTCTGGAAAAGACACAATATGGGTGATTGTCGATCGACTGACGAAATCAGCCCACTTTCTTGCCATTAAGGAAACGGATAGGATGCGAAAACTGACTAGAATCTATCTGAAAGAGAGAGTTTCCCGGCACGGTGTGCCATTATCCATTATCTCTGATAGAGATGCACGATTCACATCTCGCTTTTGGCAAACACTTCAACAGGCTTTGGGTACTCGACTCGACATGAGTACTGCCTACCATCCCCAAACAGACGACCAAAGTGAGTGAACTATATAGACACTCGAGGATTACTATGAGCATGCGTGATAGATTTCGGAGGTAACTAGGATACCTACCTACCTCTAGCCGAATTCTCTTACGACAATATTTATCACACTAGCATAAAGATGGCACCATTTGAGGCTTTTTATGGACGCAAGTGACGATCACCACTCTGTTGGGCAGAGTTGGGTGACAGACAACTGTCTGGACCTGAGCTTGTCCAGGAAACCACCGACAAGATAACTCAAGTACTGCAACGATTGAAAATGGCACGAGACCGACAAAAGAGTTACTCTGGTAACCGCCGTAAACCCCTTGAGTTTCAAGTAGGAGACAAAGTCCTACTCAAAGTATCGCCCTGGAAGGGGATAACACGATTTAGCAAGCGAGGAAAGCTTAACCCACGATACATCAGACCGTTCGAAATCCTTGCCAGGATTGGTCCTATCGCCTACAAGCTCAAACTACCGCAAGAGCTAAGTAGCATACATGACACTTTTCACGTTAGTAATCTCAAAAAGTGTCTTTCCTACGAAACACTCATCATTCCTCCTGACGAAGTCTTCATTGACTCAAAACTTAACTTTGTGGAGGAACCTATCGAGGTTATGGATTCGAAAACCCAGAAACTTTGACACAAACGAATCAAACTTGTTAAAGTTCGTTGGAACTCGAAACATGGCCCAGAGTTTACTTGGGAATGAGAGGACGAAATGTGAAAGAAATATCCTCACCTATTCGAGAGCGTGACCGAGACTCACGGCTCAACTTAAATCTCGGGATGAGATTTCGCTAACGGGGGGAAAATGTGACACTCCTCCAATTTAGGTATTATTATACCACTAAATACATGCAATTCTTACGCTAATTCCCTGCTAAAAAGTAAACTAAATCTATGATGTGAGATAAGTCTAGCGAGCCCAAAACTTTTTGACAAAAAGTATTATAAAAATTTAGAATTTTTTTTATATAATTATAAATTAAACAATACGAAACGATATTGGAAGGAATTCGACAAAACAAATACAATCGTTGGTGACATAAAAGTTCAGAAATGAACTCGAAGATATTTTTAAATATTTTTATTTGAAAATAAAATGTGAATTTGTTAGAACAAAAATGAAACAAAAACAAACATACGTTTTATTTCAAACGCACGGACAGAAACAAATACAAAACATACCCAAAGGTCAAAAATAATAAAAGTCTTATTTTTCCCTTCATAATAAAGTATTTGGGGAGTTACCTCAAAATATAATTGCGAAATTTGAATGAAATTTGACACACAATTAGACCCATACCCGAAGTTAACGGGTTAAAAACCTAAACTATTACTACTTCTAAAATATCTTCGGATATAATACTACCCAAACCATACTTCTTCCACCAACTTATTAAACCGTATCACACTTTGGTATATATTACACACATACAAATAATGCACCATCAACCTACAATTATTGAGCTCCTGTTTCTTCTTCATCCTCTCATCCGACAACAACGAACAGCAGCAGAGAAGTGGAAGTGATATCGCGTAAAAAGTCACTTTTTTACTACCGATATCTCTCTCATTCTGGAACGATTCTTGACACTTTAACTCAAATTCAATAAAAAATCAATAGTATTATGCCAAGATGGTCAAAACAATGTTGCACGATGAAAATCAAGCAAAACGGATAGAAAACGAAGATTCCACACACGTTTGAAGATTCAAGGCATCAAAACGAGATTTCAAGAAAAAAGTGCCCATCACCAACATCTATCTCATCCAAGATGTTCGTTTTCAAATTATGAATCCAACAGAAGAAGAATCAACAAAAACTGACGAAGAATGAAGATTCTACGTACGCCGGAAGATCCAAACGATTTGTACGACACATCTAAAGATCCCACCACCGGCTACCAGGCGCCCACCGCCGCCCGGCACCCCCCTCCACGGATCCCGCTTTTTGGTCCTTTCGTGTACCCGGTGCTAGACCATTACGTGCTTTTCGTACCTGGTGCCACCACCTTTTTCACCTTTTCGTACCTGGTGCCACCACCTTTTCCACCTTTTGCTATTGTGAGCTTCCACTTGCTAAAATGCACCAAAACTCTCCTATAAATAGGAGGCATGAGGCTCATTTGCAAGATATGCCATTCTTAGAACAATATACTTCTCTTAAGATATTGCTTCTACTTTCTTTCTATTTTCTTACTAAAAATTAGTTTTAGGCTAGTTTAGGAGCTTGTTTAGAATAGAAGGTAAGTACGGAACGCATTGTAAATCTTCGGTGTAAGCTTGGAATTGTGTCAATTAATGCAAGTCTACTTTCTCCCGCATTGAATCCTGGTGCTTTCTAATCCCTATCTATCTTAATTAATTACGTTTATATTGATTATGCTAGATTTAGTTATTGCCATGATTAGAGAATAGTATACTTATTGTGTTTGTTTGCGATGTAGTTAATTAATTATGGGATGATTTATAATTAAATATTAAAGATCGCTTTGATCGTCTTATTGCATGTTCTTGTTTGATTGTTGCCATAGGATCATCATAGTGGTAAAATATAAATGGTCTTAATTATCGTAAAGTAATATGATGGCCCCTATTCAACTGTTACTCGATATAGTACTGGAAAAACTTCAAGGTGGAGTACAAATGTATGGAAGTCGAGGAACGACCGAAGGTAGTCATATTACGAAACGGTAATATATTACGAAGTAATATGATGGCCCCTATTCGACTGTTATTCGATATAGTACTGGAAACACTTCAAGGTGGAGTACAAATGTATGGAAGTCAAGTTACGACCGAAGGTAGTTATATTACGGACTAATATATAAAATGAGAAACCTAGTTTAATTAACCTTTCTAAATAGACTTTTAAACTTCAAATTAATCTAATCGCCTTTCCACCAATATACGTGATTACAACACCTTTTTAACGACGTCCAATTGAGAGGTAGTCAGTCATCTATGTCAATATAATTTGTCAAAGGTATGAAACTATGGAACCGTAAGGCTACATGGGGGATTATCGTAGGACAAGACATGGCGAAGGTTTGAAGCGGCGGAACCACTTTAAGTGAGGAACGCTGTGGATAATTAGGGGATTTATTGGGTAGTCTTAAGCAAGGGCTGGTTTAAAGTCATTAATGAACTTTATAAATACATGAATCTGTTAGGATGACGAGGAATCGTTATATGATTCGGTTATGTCTAGTACCTTAAGATTTTGTTCCCGTTCATATGAAAGTATTATTAAACCATAATTAAGATTTTGCTTATTATTCTAAATACTTTGTGATGTTACCATAACCTAGCTCCCGGTGTGACATGCTAATAGGATTTTAATTAGTAGGAAATCTAGTGTTCACATCACGAGTATTCAAGATTAATAATTAACAAATATCTTTCAACACAGTTTCTCCAAACATCATCCCATAACTTAATTAACGAAATCTCAGCAAACACTATCTTTATTTTATCTGCTTTATCTTTTATTTTTATTTCGCTTTTATTTATTTATTTGCCTAAGTTAGTTAATAGAAAAACCAAAACTCCTCCACTGTTCTATAAACCCTTCACTAGTTTGAAAGCCCTCATCTGCCACGCCTTAGTTTCAATTCAGTCGGTTTGAAGAACGACTCTAGGTCATACCTACCACTTGCTCACCCTTAAGATTAGCATTGCTAGGGAAAACTTAGGCCCCGCAATTACAGATTTATAACACCCACTGAGGCCCGCCGCCGGTAGCCGGTGCAACGACAAGGGTTGAAATCCTTACCGACCGCTGGTGGCGCATCAAGTTTTTGGCACCGCTGCCGAGGAACCAACTGTACTATCCTTAGGCGTTAAGACGAACTTACTTACTAGTGAACCTTTAGGATTTCTTAGACCCCTACATCTTTCTTTATTCTTCCTTCCTTTTCCCACTTTTAGAAATGACCACCCCTATCCATTCAACTAGTCAACCACCTGCCAACGAGACTATGACAGTTGCACGTATCACTCTCGTTGAAGACTCTAAACCTTTGATTGAAGGTCGGGGAGGACCAATTGTCTATCCGGAAATTGGTAGAGGATCATTTGAATTAAAGCCCCACATTGTTCAGTTAGTCCAAAACCTCTGTCAATTCCGTGGCCTACCAAATGATGATCCCAACTCCCACCTTGACAAATTCATTTCCTTATCCAACTCCTTTAAGCCGATTGGGGTTAATCAGGACATAGTCTATCTATACCTATTTCCCTATTCACTCACTCTCAATGCAAAAACCTGGTTTTAGGAACTAGAGATTAACTCTATAACCTCTTGGGTAGAATTAGCAACCAAATTTTTGGCCAAATATTTTCCCCCATCAAAACAAGCCACGTTTAGGTCCAACATCATAAACTTCCGTCAAGTACATGATGAATCAGTCTACGATGCATGGGAACGCTTTAAGGGATTGCTTAGGAAATGTCCAAATCATCGTTTTGAGCGCTCAGACCAGTTGCGCATTTTCTACAATGGTCTCCTCCCACATCACTGTCCTTTACTTGATACCGCCTCTCGAGGCAGTTTCATGAATTGTACGACCAATGAAGCTTGGAGCCTTATTGAGGAAATGACAATGCACAACCATGACTGGAACAGTGAAAATCACCCATCACTAGTGAATTCACCTACTACAGTCGGGAATGACGCTATCAAAACTCTCGCTCAGCAAGTGGCAGACCTAACCAAGGAGATCAAGGAATTGAAAAGTCAACGACAACAAGTCTGTCAAGTTCAAACTTGCCAATATTGTGCTAATTTGAACCACTCAGCCCAAGATTTCCAATCTCATCTAACACCACCCAATACTAACCATTCTCCTTACCCACCTACGAATAGCCCACCAACTCATCAACCTAAACCTTTTGAACCCTCACAAACCTCTAGTTTTCACGACACCCTAATACAAGCCATTCAAGGACTCTCGGCTAGACAAGACCAAACTGATTTTATCTTAAGAGATCATTTGACTTTGTTAAAAGCTTTTGAATCCCAATTAGCACAACATATTAACGCTAAAACTCAGGATAGTCCAACTAGTTTCCATAAGGAGGCTTCTCATATTCAAGACTCTCAGGTAGCATACAGCCCACCTACGGTTTCTTCTCCGGTGAAGAAACCACCTATAGTCCCATCGACAATGGATTTAGAGTCCACACCAAATAGGAAAATAAACATTCCATTTCCCGCTCTTCTTAAACAACGACCCGACAAGCTTAAGTCTTTTAAACTTGATAGGAAATTCCAAGATACCGCCTCTGAAGTTCACTCCAAAAAGTACTTCAGAAAACTTCTTACAACCAAGGATAAGGTACTCGAAGTACCCAATGTCCCGCTGAACGAGGAATTTTCAGCTATCTTGAAAGCTACCATTCCTGAAAAACTCGGAGATACCGGACGTTTTACTCTCCCCTATTCTATCTACAATTCAGGAATCATCTGTTCTCTTGCCGATTTAGGAGCTAGTGTTAATCTTATGCCATACTCGCTCTTCAAGAGGCTTGAGTTAGAAAATCTTCGACCTACCAAAATGACCATACAGCTTGCAGACCACTCGGTCAAATACCCTAGGGGAATAGCTGAAAATGTTTTAGTTAGGATTGACAAATTTCTTTACCCAGCAGATTTTGTAGTAATGGATATGCAGGAAGACGTACACATCCCAATCATACTAGGAAGACCTTTCATGAATACGGCCAAGGCAATCATCAACGTCTTTGCACAAACTATCAGCTTGCAGTCTCAGGGAGAAACCATCACTTTCCATATCGACAATCCTAACGTTGGAGAGCAAGTCGATATGTACATGATCTCTATGAAGGCCGCAAAGGACGAAGAAGCTGCAAAGTCAACGAGTAAAAGGAATTCTAGCAAGGAAATGGCGATCACGCCATATTTTCCGATTGACCTCCGACGATTAGGACAAGAGATGAAAAATGCATCTCCATCCACAAACAACCCAACGATGGAAGAATTGATTAGAACGAGAAAGATGGAGGAAGAAAACAAAAGAAGCAGACCGCCACCTAATCTATTTAACACTGATGAAGTAGCGCGAAGTAACCACAACCATCCCACGAGAAGAGAAACACTGGAGGAATATTCCAAACGCACCAAAAACCAACCACAAACCATTGCAGATCCCGAAGTACTTGAAGAATTCATCCAAAGATTTGACAAAGTAGTAGGAGGAATAAGCGGCGTAGTCAACATGCTTGCTCTTTCTCCTGCTGAACTGCAATTCTGTCAGCAACAGAAACGGACTTACGCTAGGATCTACAATGCCCTTAAAAGATCTAACATCCCATTCACCTCAACGCAATGGGAGATGTTAGGATCCATTAGAGCGCATATGAAAGGAACTACTGGACAGCCGAGCAGTCGTGCCGATATTTCAATGATGCATGACCTCACATCATTGCTTAACTTGCTAAGTAGAGAAGATCACCTCAGTTCCAAGGAAAGGGGATCTATGGTTATCAACTCCACTATGAAAAAAAATATTGAGTTAATGATTGAAGAACTTAGTGATCTCGTTTGGGAGGAATCAAGGCGCGAACGACCTTTTAGGGCCACACATGAATCACCACTTGATATCGCTACTTTTGTTACGATCCATCTACGGGAGATTCAACAACGGAAAAGTAACTCCAGAAGAAAGTTCATATTCCACTCAGGATGCAAGGAGATACTTCGTCAACTTGTTCTAGTTTTCTCAGAATCCGGCTTTCCTTTCAACAACCATCAGCACCGGCAAATAGAGGACATGTGCACATCCATCAGAAGATTCAACGGAGACCCCAAGACCGAGAATTATGAAGACATAAAACTGCAATTCTTGGCGTTTGTATGCTCTCTCTGGCAAAACCCATCGCCAAGAGAGGTTGTTAAGACAGACACAACCACCATGACCGACCCTAATGGGACTGTCACTAAAGCAATTGACTACATCACATTCGGACTTCACAGACTTGCAAGGACAACTTCAGAGCATCTTTTGAACTACAAAGAATCATCGAGAGATAGTCCACTCGAATTGATTACGAAAATAGTCAATCATTTCATGAGAATCTATCCACCTCGGTACACTTTTCCGCAACCTAGGGCCCACAACATCAACACAGTGAATCCCATGGATGCATCCATCTCCATCTAGCTAAGAGAGAAGAAGTCGAGCTCTCAACTTTAAAAGAGCGCTTCTCGGGAGGCAACCCGTGTTTACATTTCTGCAATTTTACATTCCAAGAAGTGATGAAGTCTCCGACTATCTTTCACACTTGGATATACGAAGAAGACCGACGCATCAAGTTTTTGGCACCGGAATTAAGAAAAGTATATCCAACGTGTTCACACCTACGAGATAAATCACAAAAGACTTGAAGAAATCGGAGCACACAACAACAACGAAGGGACACTACGGAAAAGTCGACAATCATGTGCTTCTAAGCACTCCTCATCATCACCAACAAGCCATATATATAAATGGGGAGTACTTCTATACCGTTTCTTTCATTCGTTATAAATATACCATATCCACTATGCTTATAACTAAGTGTGGGATTCAAACCCAAAACACACAGCTAAAAGAATACGTCTTAGATGTTTTAAATCCTAAGTGTGGGATTTTACCCCAATCAGAGCTTAGTTTAACATCGAGGACGATGTTCCTTTAAGTGTGGGATAGCAGTAGTTACACTACTGTAAAATGGATAATGGTATATGCTTGATTCTAAACTCGTTGCTCTTTAGACCATCATTCGCCAATAAGCAAACAAAATTTTTCAAAATTGAGTTAAAAATATGTTGAAAATGAAAAATTTTAGACAGAATAATTTAATTTGGGGAAAAGGATAAATAAAATACGAATTCCTTTGAAAAATTAGTTTAGTAATCCCATAAAGAGCATCGCATGACTAGGCACACAACAAACCAACTTTCGATTCGTGAGGTACCTTGAGCCATATAAAGCATTCATTTTTAATGCTTCACTTCTTCGATTCTTGAGTGTGCCGATGTATACGTTTAGAATCAGAAGTTGCTCCTGTTATGCATTTCAAATCCGAATTGGTGAATGAAAAGGAGATCAAATCACATCATTC